>SIJG01000061.1:243412-276207 GCA_023374025.1 Heterodera schachtii | reverse complement strand
CTCATGTCATCAGAATTTATGGAGTAGCAGCATCGTGAAAGAAGAAAGTTAATCCAGAAATATTTATACAGGAAATCTATTCGAATAATTAATTAAGTTAAAAAATTTAATTTAATTAAAAACTAAAACATTATTAATAAAGTTGCAATGGTATAAAAAAGATAACAAAAAAAAAATACAATTATAATTTTTTTAAAATTTATTTTATATTTTTTTTGATCGACATTTCTATTGATGATTTTTGTTAATAAAAGAGAAAATTTTTAAATAAAAATTACGTTAATCATAACAAATATTTTTTATAATTGATTAATTTCTCAACATTAAAATTAATTTAATACCTTTGCAATTGCTAAAAAAAAGAAATGTTATTTTGTAAATTCAATATTAACTTACGAAAAAAGTAAAATCAAAATTTTCAATATAAAATGTATTCATTTTTAAATGTCCAAAATTTTGTATTTCTATAAAATAGTTTTTACAAATAAAATTAAAAATAAGTTGACAAGCAAAGCAACAATGAAACTCATTAGAAATTTTTTTTATCATTAATAAAGAAAAAATACTTTTTCTGATTAAACAAATAGAGATTTGTCAAATCAATTAATAAAAATTTATATTTATATGTTGCTTTTCATTTCAATATTTAAATCAATTTTATCATATGAAAATAAATAATAAATCGCTTTTGCATCATTATTTATTATAAAACGAATAGTTATTTGAGGACAAACAAAATAATTAGTAGTAAATCAATATTAGAAGTTTATAAAAATTTTTTTGTTAACATGGATTAGCGAGAATATCATTAAATATGGTAAAAATTATTAAATGTACAGTTATTTTGTTCAATCATTTATTAATAAAGTGATTAATTTTTAATTTTATTATTTAGCTTTTATCGGTGATTGTCAAAAATACAAAAATTGTTTGCTTGTTCGATGAAATATCAAATTAAATTTAATTTTTTAAATAATTTTTAATTTTATTATTTAGCTTTTATCGGTGATTGTCAAAAATACAAAAATTGTTTGCTTGTTCGATGAAATATCAAATTAAATTTAATTTTTTAAATAATTTTTAATTTTCATTTAATTTTAATATTGTTCCAAATGTTTTAATGTTAAATATAAGAGATTATAGGTATTATTTAGTACTTCTTATAAAATTATATAATACATATCATGGATTAGCTATAAATTTTTCGGGTAATTTATAAAAACTTTTTTTTCAAAAAATTGAATTATATTTAGGTTTATGGAACTTAAAAAAATAAAATGAGACAAGAACATGAAATTATTCTAAAAAATGAAAAAAAATATTTATGAAATGCATTTTGACCAAAATTTCCATTATAAAAAGGCATTTTTATTCAAATATAAAAAATAGCGCTATTTTCAAAATTTTAATTTTAATATTGTCCAATACTACCTATTAAAATTTTAAGTTTTTTTGCAATTAATTTACATCCCAATAATTGAGACTTTTTATTATTTTTTTTTATTCCTTTTGCATCATAAGCCACAATTATATTTTTATTCTTATTATTAATTATTTTTTTTATTTGTTTATTTTTAGAATTATGATTTTCTCAAAATAATAAAGAAGCTTTTTTACTATTAATTTACATATATAACATTGATTTTTAAATATTATTTAAGTAGTAAATTTTTATTTATAAGCTTACAAGTTCTAATTAAAGAAATGGTTTAATTGTTTAATATTTTTGGTAATTAATAATATTTTTTTAATATTTGAATAATTCAACAAGAATTTTTGGATAGGATTTTTTAAATTAGATTTACAATGACAATTGTTGCGAGAAAATACAAATATGATAAAAAAGTTGTTTTTGTAAATTAATTATTATAATTATAAATTTTTTCTTATTTTTTGATAACAAAAACAATTTGAATAAATAATTTTTTATGTATTTTCATTAAAGGTTTTAATCAGGGCTGCTTAATTAAAATTCTAAAATCATCAAATAAAGAAAACCAGTAAAATTGCAAATTTTGAACGTTTATTAATAGATTTACATTATTTTGCTTTTTAGGAATTTTTAATTTTTAGTGGGGTTTTGGTGGCCACGGTGTTTAAAACCCGCAAATTTCTCATAAAATCAGAAAGAATCTCATTATTGACCCCTTGAAATCAGTAAAATGATGAAAATCTTCACATCTGGCAGCTCTGGTTATAATTTTATTATGTCTTTATTTTTTCGCATATTATTATTTGTTTGTTAAATAAAGTATAATTTTTTGTTGATTGTCTATATTTTCTTTATACTTAAATGGGGTCCCCCAATTTTATAATAAAATATTACCTTATATTATTTACATTATTACAAAAAGTCGAATGCACAAATTTTAGAAAGAACATTTTTCGTTGATAGCCTTTTAAATACACGCAAACTAACTGGAAGCGACCAATACTCTTAAATTTTTTTATTAAAAAAAAGTAAAAAGGGTCATTTTCGAGGTAAGTATTTTTGATGGCAGATTTATTATCAATATTATTAGTATTTTAAGTTATTGAAAAAAATTTTCATTCTTGGTCTTTTATAGTGCTTTTTTAAGTATTTTTTTGTCAAATATTTTTACAAATAAACTTTATTTAAATAAAAAAAACATTAAATTAAAGTAAGCTGTCATTTTTATTGTATCTTTTTTGAAACTATAATTTCTCAAACATTATTCATTTTTCTTTTCTTTTTTTTTGTTTTGTTTTAAGTTTTTTAAAATTGGATTATTTATTATTATATGCTCCCTTTCTTCTGTGAGCCGTCTTATTATTGAATTAAAAATATTTTCTTAAATAAAACCATTATAAATAATTATTATTTTTTTTTCATTTCTACAATTATAAAGCCAAATTTGTCCAGCTCCAAAAATAATTATTTTTAATTGTATTTGGGTTTATTTTGTATGAAAATAATTATTTAAATTGCGGTTAAAAATAACTTAAATTATTGCTTCTCATTAATTTCTCTCATAAATGTAATAAAATATCTGTTTTTAATTCTTAAATAATTTTTTAGGTTTTCTCATGCTGACGAATCCAATTCGGTACTCGTTTTTAATGGTGAGAGTTCCGTTTTTTTTAAATTACATATAATTTTTAGTTAACTTTTTAATAATTATCATTTCAATATTATGTGATAAAATTTAAGCCTGAAAAAATATAAATAACATGATGATTTTAAATTTTTTATTAAATAAAACAAAATGCAGATTGGTTATTCATTAATAATTTTTCGAATATTTAATTTAAAAAAGTATTTAAATTCATTTGTATATTTTAATCCTTTAAAAATAAATTACATTCTCTTTATGCAATTCTAATATTTAAATAGCATTTTTATTCAACAAAAAATGTGCAAATGTAATTTGGTGAATAATATGTAATTTACTTGAAGCAAAAAATATTAATTTTTTATTCATATAATTTGTCAAAAATTATTAGATTATTAAGTTTATTGTTTGAATATTAATAAATAAATAGAAAAATAGAAAAATTAATTCTTTTTGGGAATAAATTTTTAAATTTTACGTCTCCCCCGGCGTTTAGCCAAAAAAGAGGAAGGAGGCTGGATTAGCATAAGAAATGAAATATGAATAGAAATTATTCAAGCAAAACAACTAAAATTAATTTAAAAATTAAAAAGATAAATGGCATGCGAAAAGAATTAAAAATATTTTGCAATAATATATTAAATAAAATAATTTAATAAAAATTTAAAATTATTAAAAAAATGACAAAACTAATCCATTTTTATTGCGTATTTAAATTTTGAGGAGAGCTTCAATTTAATAGAAATTAAAAAATCTAAAAATAAATAAATAACATAACAAAAAAGATACAATATGAATTTTTTTTAAGTGAATTCAATAAAATTAATATTCTTAGAAAGGGTTAGTTAAACAGAATTTATAAATTTTATGCTGTTTGGTTAGGTAAATTAGCTTTTAGGCAAAAATTTGAAAAAAAACTTCTTTTATGAAATTGTTTTTATTAAAAGTAAATTTTAAGGAAAGATAGGGTGAGAAAAAAAATTGATTAAATCAAAGAAAAAACACTAATTAAGAAAATAAAATTCGCTATTAGATTAATGCAATAATGTTCAATATTAACAGAAAATTTAATTAAGAGTTACATTATTAAGCTAGAATTAAAGTCGCTTTATTAATTATAATTATTCAATTTTTACGTATCAAACCAACGCCATTCCTTTCAAGGAGATCCTGGCCAAAAACCATGAATATAAAATAAGATTAAACTTTAACATATTATTAATTGAAAATGCTATATAATGTTTTTTTTAAATGTGAAATCTAATTAATGAGCAAGTGCAAATAAATGGATTAAAGCCAGTACAAATATTATAAAAATTTCAACAGACAATAATAAATAATTCCATAATTAAAATTATATTTTAAATCAATGACAATTTATATTATTATTTACAAATTCTTAATTTTTAAATTTTCAAAAAATGAAATTTATTTTTTTTTACATTGATTAACGTTCTTACATTTAAATCAATTATAATTTATTATTTTTCAATAATTAGAAAATTAATTATATAAATACTAATGATTGCAACAATCCTTTCTTCATTTCTGCTGACCATCACACTATATGATAAATGAATCGGCATTTCTAAATAAATGATTAAAAATATGTTTCAATATAATATTAAAAAAATATAATTTAAGTATATTTATATTCACTTTTTTTCATATAATAAAATACCCAACAACAAAAAAAAGATATGGATTTTTCAAAATATTTATTGGTTTAATTTTATAACTCTATTAGTAAAAAGTTTTCAATATTTATACTTAATTATTTAAATTTACCATTATTATTTTAAAAATAGAGAAAATAAAGAGAATTAAAATAAATATATGATTTAATTCGAATTCTACAAATTCAATAATGAAAATTTAAAATATATATATATATATATATATCTTAAAATAAATTTTTTATTAAAATCCCGAAAAATTCACAAAATGTGCAAAATAGGTTTAAAGTAGTCCAAATATAATAAGTTTTCCAAAAATGTTAATGTTTCTTTCTTTTTGTTCTTTGCTGCCTAAAAATTTTCTAAAGGACAAATTATTCTAATTCTAAAAAGATCCTTATTATCAACAGCAATATTTTAAAATAAAAAATTTGCTTTTATTAATACTAAATATTTATTAAACTGATGAAGTAAAAAAGATAAAAATAATTAATTTTTTAAATTGGCACTTTTTTTAATTGGCTAAATTAAATTAAATTAAATGACACTTTGTTAAGAAATTATAAACCATAAATTAAATTAAACACAAAAAACCAAATGTTGCCGAGTAGAATCGTAACACGAACAATTTTTAGGAATTAGCTGTCAAAGAATTAAAAAAAATTATGGCCTAAAAGAATTTTTTATTAACAAATTTATAGTATATTGTAAATTTAATATTCACTTTATACCTTAAAATCTTATTATTTGTATTCAAGAAAAAAAATGATGAAATATTTACAGGTTATTAATTAGCAACGAAAAAATTGATAAGTTAATCAAAAACAATAGAAACAATAACAAAAAAGCAAAAGAATAAATTATTGATTCTAGATAAAAATGAAATAAATAAAAATATAATAATTCAATCTACATTAAGAAATCATATAAAAACTAAAAAATTGATTATTAAATAAATATTCATTTAATTTTTTAAAGACAAAATATTACACATAAATGTGACCTCAATATGTTTATAAATTTATTTTCAACAAGAACAAATGACTTTAAATTAATTGTTATTTATTGGAATTTTTCTATTTCATAGCCGTGATACTTTGAGATGAAATAAAAATTAAATAAATATTTGAAAATCATTATTTAAAACAAAATTAATTAACAAAAAAAATCCTTATTCATTTTAAAATTTCTTAATACATAATAATACAGAAAATATTAAAGCAATTCTGTAAATAATTATATAAAAATAAATAATTAGATATATTTAAAAATGAAAGAGATTATTGAAAGTCCAAAATTAAGCGATGCAAATTTTTATTTGAAAAATTTTATATTTCAATCAAAAAAAAATAAGATTGCATACAAAAATTAAATACGTCATAATAAATTAAAATTAAAAAAAAAATTATGAAATTCAATAAAAACAAATTCTATTTTAGCAATATTATTTTGAAAAATTTTAAATGAAATGAGCAACTTATCACACTTGTCGTGCTCGGAAACGAGAAAATATTAAATAAAAATAACATACAAAACTTATATAGGTACTAATAAAAATTATTAAATGTCAACGTGATAATAAATCACCGAAATTTAAAAAAACTAATTAAAAAACGACTGAAACCAAAATAAAGAAAAGCCAAAATTTTAAATTATGTGAATGTTCTTGTTATTTTAATTATTTATGCAATTTCTGAAAAGTTTTTTTTATTAAAACTATTTTTTATCAAATTCAATCAATACATGGCAAAAATAAATTTTGAATAATTGGAATTAAATTTTTCTTTGTTGAGTGATTATTTTATAATTTATGGCTTTGTTGGAATTTTTCTAAAATTTATTATTTAAAATATATTTTGCAGACAACAAGGGAATATTAATGAAATGAATATTCAAATATAACATTTATTTAACCTTAAGAAAATTTAATAAAATAACCTTCTTACAGATACTCAGAACAATTTCTTAATTTTATGCTAAACATTTGAAAAAAAGCAAATAAAATTTAGGATGAAACTAAATGAATAAATAAAATAAGAATAATGAGTAGATGTTCTTTCGATTTGATATAAATTTAAATTAATTTAATTCGGACATTCTAAATATACATTTCTGTAACGGTATATTAATTAACTTTTTTTATGGAAATTTTTATACAAAATTGAAATTAAACTACCTAATTACTCTTCGAAGATGCTGAAAATTTATCATTCAATTCTAAATAAATATAAAATATCATCTCTTAATTAAAGATAAAATTTATAAACAATTTAAGGTATTATTACCAGGGATTATTATTAATAAAAGATGGCTGGAATTTCTACACTGAGTATTTTCGAGACAAAATTTTTGACACAGAGTAATGTCGACCCTGTAGAGAATTTTTTAGAAAGTAATATGAAAAATTTGAAAATGTTAGTATTTATGATAAATAAATTTTCCTATTTTATTTTCCAATTCGTAATTTTAAAAGGGTAGGTGCTATAACTACGGGTTTTTCTTCCAAATATGGCAAATTATTTCATTTTCAATTAAATTTATCTTGAAATATATTATGTAATTGTTATTTTATTGTATATTTAAATTTAAGATTATAAATTCAGCGTGAAAAATTAAATTCTATTAGAATATTTTAATTCTTGTGTGATATCTCATGACAATACGTTTTGTGCTTTGTTACCTCTTGTTTTTAAGAATCAATTTAATAAATAAACTAAAATAAAATTTTTTTGTTTATTTAATAATTAACGTTGATTTTATTTTACCAGCCATACCAAACCTGGATATATAATTATATAAAGATAAAATCGAAAGAAAAAAAAGAAGAAAAGTCAAAGAAAATTAAAAATTTTCTAAAAAAAAATTTCCAGTCCCCCAGGAATTTTTTCAAAAATTTTCCCAATTTCAATCCTTTTTGCCTTCTCGGGTCACATGAATGAGTTGTTGGTTGGATGCTGCATCTGCAAAAACAAATCGACCATTTGGTTGATTGGTATTCCAAATATATTTTATTTTATAAAAAATATAAAAAATTTTCAAAATAAGAAAAATTCTTTCAGATGTTTTAATTGGATATGCTCAAAGTAAAATATATAAAATAATTCAATGAAATTAATTAACGAATTAAAGCCAAAATTTTAAATACCTGAATTAATAGTAAAATAAGCTAATTTTTTAAAGCAGCGATTAGACAATAATTTCATAAGTTAATTAATTTCTAAATAATATAGATATTTAATATATTAAATTTTTAAATTCTATTTAAATTATATAATCTATTTATTTATTTCTTTGAAATTCATTCTTTTAATCTCTTATAATAAATCATAACCCAAAAGGAAGAGTAAAAAGTTTGTATTTTTTCGAGTAGATTTTTTTGCTAACTTTTGTTTGATGTTCGTTTTTGTTTTTTTTTGTTTAATAAATTTAATTAAAAATGTGTTCCTAAATTTTATTAAGTTATTCGTTTGATATTATTTTTAAACGGATTCAAAGTATTTTTAAGTATTTTTATTTTAATATTTTTTTACTTTCAAAAGCATCCAGGACTATTATTTCTTTTTTTTTCAAAAAGAAGATCTTAAAAATTTGTATTTGTATATTTTGAAAATATTAAAAAATATATTCTTAAAATTTTTATGTTACTTTTTTTAACTCTATTTTTACAATCTTTCCATGTAAATTTTCTTTTCTTATAACAATAAGCAAATTCCTCACTTTTTGAATCATTATTTTCTTTAAGTTCCGATTTATTGGAAAATTAATTTATATATTTTTTTAATAAAAATTAGTAAATAAAAATAATAAATTTTTATTAATTTTTAAGTTATAACTCAAATTTTGTGTTAAGGTTCCTACTTAAATAAAAAGGGGCAAATTTTTATAATATAAAATTTTAAGATTATTTTTATTGTAAAATGTATATGTTTATATAATGAAAACAAATTCCTTTTATTAGTTCGGAATAGTAGTGATATAAATTATTTTTTTAAATTAGTAAATTAATTTAAATATTTTTTATAAACTGGGACAGACTATAAATACTTTAAAAAATAGGAAATGAAATGCACAAATTTATTAAAAAGGAATTATTTTAATAAAATAATATGAATGAAATAAACTATGGGAAAATTTAAAATCATTTTTCAGTGGAAATAAATATTTAATTAAAAAATAAAAACAATATCCATAAAATGATATCTTTCTGGATTTTTTGTTTAATTTTAAAAATCTAGGTAATTTTGGGTCCGGCGGTGCTGATAATCGCCGCCGCGAAATTTCGGAAGATTGTCACAATTTATTAAACGATTTTGCATCTAAAAAATAGGATTTTAGGAGAACTTATTTATAAAAATGTTTTCTTACAATATTACATCATAAAAAATACTAATAAAGTATATCTCAAATTCCTTTTATTAGTTCAGGATAGTAGTGATATAAATTATTTTTTAAAATTAGAAAAAAGTAATCAATTTAATAAAATAATACGAATGAATTAACATAATTGCTTTCAGAACTTAAAAATAATTTAATACTATTTAAAAAATAATAATAATTTTTATTAAATTTATTTAAATTTTAGAAGTTTAAAAAAACATTTTTATGTATTTGAAATTTATTTTCAATTTCATAAAAACAGATTAAATGTTATTCAATCTAGTATTTAAAAAAAAGTTTTTCTAAAAACGTATTTTCAAATAAATAATTAAATTAATTAATTTAATGCAACTAAATAAGTAAAATTTTGATTAAAATTCTGTTTTTAAATTTGAAATTATAAATTAAAACAAATAATAATAGCGGGCGTACAAGGTTGAATATTATATAGGGAAAATTAATTTTCAATTTTTAATTTAATCATTTCAATTTATAAACAATAAAACAATTTCAAAGCAATTAATTATTTCAAAATATAAATCTTTATTTATATAGATTATCAATTTTTATAAACATCTGAACATTAATAATAATTGGAAAGATGAGGCCAAAAAGAAAACGGGATGAGACGATTCAAAGTGGATTGGTGAGAAACACAAGAAAAAATTTATAAAAATTAATTTCCATTAAATTTATTGAAACAAATGTTTCTTAAAATATTTATAATTTATTAAATTTTTTTAATATTATAATATATTATTTCTATGCTATTAAATAATATTTTGTTACCAAATTTTAACAAATAAATTTTGATAGAAGGAACGACTGATAAATGTAAAATAAAATATTATTTGCTGCAAATATCATAATATTAATTTTTAGCAATCCAACTTTACTACAATGGTGGAAAAATTAGTATATTCCAATTAGGCAGAATAAGATAATATTAAATTAACATGAAATTTAAGTGTTAGTGACTTAACACAATTAATGATCGACGCAAACACAATTTTTACTAAGATAAAAAACAAAAGCATTGTAAATAATCAAACTAATTATGGTACATAAAATAAATCAAATAAACATGTCAAGCAACAAAGACAGTATAACCCAGACAAGAAAATTTCACGTATTATTGAAAAAAAATAATAAACAAATTATTCAAATTAATGTAATATATAAATTAGTCTATGGTATTAAATTATACTTATATTTCAATTTAAAAAAATAATTAAACTTAATCTTATAATAATTTCATTTAAAAATTAAACGCGTCATAACAAATTATAAATTATATGAAAATAAATAAAAACACATAGATATTACTAAAATGATGAGAACGATTATTAAAAACACTTAATTAAACAAATAAATAATTCTTTTAAATAAAATTTTCATTTCATTTTAATTTAAAATAAAGGAAATTATTATTGTTATATTAATTAAATGATTATTAGTCATTGTTCATTTTTGATTTTTTAAAACATCAACAGTTCGATATATAAATTAATATAACGACAAAAAGTTTTTTATATATTCGATATTTCATATTTAAATTTTAAGAAAAAGAATTCTCGAAAAACTGGATGATTGCCATTTTCAGCACAAAAATTCAAATTTGTCCTAACTTTCACACTTTCATTAATGCAAACAAAATATATGAAATTAGAAGTTTATCATCAATGATAATTTATGAAATAATATCATTTCATAGTTAGGTATTTAATTTCAAAAAGTAAAGTAAGTACTTTAATTAAAGAAATTTTAAATTAAAAATAATTTTGCTATTTTTCGGTTTCTCGATAAAGGTAATTAACAAATTTTTTGAAATTTATTTTATTTAAAGCAATTTTGTTTATGCAAGCCTTAAATTTATGGAAACATGAAAATCGTAAATTGCAAATGACTATTTTAAAATACTAAATATAAAATAATTAAAGTTAAAAAAAACTTTTATTAATTATTTAAATCTAAGAAATGTTACATAAACCATTTAAAATATAAATTATTTATTTAAAGAATTCTTTATATATACTGCAAGATAAAAAATCATTTCTAAAAATGTAAAAAAGATTAATTTTAAAGATTTAAAATAACAAACCTTAACATTTATTTTATTAAAAGAATATATGTTTATATGTATTTTCAAATCAATGAGCAAATAATTAATAATTATTAAATTGACAGTAGATATAATATCTTCAATATAATTGAATATTAATAAATTTTTCTAAACCATAATTGAAGTTTAATAACTTAATTAATAAACTATTTTACTATGAAAAATAGAATGAAAAGATTAAAGCCTTTTCATTTAAGTTTTAATTTCAAATAATTAAAAATATATAAAAAAGTTTTTAAAAAATATTATTAAACTAATAGATGAAATTTTCAAATAATTTATTCGTTGCTAATTTATATTACTTTTCACAATTTAATTCTTAACTTTCTTTAAAAATCATTATCTAATAAAATTAGTTTTTAATATTTCGTGAATGAATATTTGTAACATTAAAGTGCATTTAATATACAATAAATTAAAATGTTTTCTGGTTTTTTACATTGATTATTGATATTTATTTTTCAATATTCTTAATGTGTGCATTTCGAAAAGACATATGCTAAATTTAAATAGTTATTATGTTAAATTGTTATTTACTATTCGGTAGTCACCATTTGTTTTTTCACATTGCATTTTTTAATTTTATAATAATTTTTTGAATTATTTTAATCCATTAAATCTTTATCATTACATTTATTGTAGATTCATGTTTAAAATATAATTAAAAAATAACACTTGAATATATTTAACTAATTCTTTATGCAATATTTAATTTATGCATTCTTTTAAAACTAAATTTAATTTTTCTATATTTATTTTTTTGCTAATTAGACCAAATTCATTGAAGAGCAGATACTTATAAAAAAATTTACTTTTAATTAAAAAAAGCTATTCATAAACGTAATTCATATTTTTTAGACATTATTGCAATTATTATAATTATTATAAACTGTGAAACATATCAAAATTTTTTTTATTAAAGTGATATAAATTCATATAATTTTTATTGACCAAAATAAGCATTATACGGCCACATTTAAAGTGTGCTAGTGAAATATGTAATACACAGAATAAAGATTTACATATATATGTTTTATTATCTCTGAAATTAGTTTGTAAATATTTCTGATATTACAACTGAAAATCAATTTTATTATCTTTCTAAAGTGTCGTGGATTTATTTTTGCTTCACATTAGATATTCTTCTAAAGAAGTTCCTTCAAAACATTTTTACTGAATTTGATTTAACAATTGTTGTAGAAAATGCAAAAAATAAAATTTGATATAATATTTTTATTTTTTCTTAGAGGTTTCAGTTAATATTATTAATCAAAATTTTTAAATGTCTATTGTTCTACTTATTTTTATTTACACAATCATAACTATTATCCCTCGTTGAGATCATGAATAAATTCAATCACTTTCCAATCATTGCCCTGAATTTTTTACTTTTTTGGCATTTTTCATTAAAAAAATAATATAATAATGAAATGAAAGCGTATGCTCTTGCTACAATTATTTAATTATTTGGAAAATATCTTAATACATTTATTAATAAATTTTATTATTAAATATTTTAGTATTTAAGTAATAGAATTATGAAGCAATTTATCATTTGCCAACTATTCATTTATCTCCGCTAAATAACCTTAACCGTTAGGTCATTATCGGACCAAACAAAAAAAACATACAATTTTTACACATATAATCGCATAATATTTAGAAAAACAATGTTTATGAAAATTATTCGTCAGCAATAAGAAAAAGATTCATTAATTAAAATATGTTTTTGACCTTTTCAGATGAACATGAAAATCATTAGATTATTGTTTTTTCATAATATTTATTTAATTTATATTCCTACTGTATTGTAATAACCTTTTTAATGTATACTTGATCGAATTAATAACAGCCGATATAATTAAGACATTATTGGTTTTTAAATGTTTATTGTTATAGTATAATTTTTATTTAAAATTTTCATGTAGTATTATTATCTCTTGCGTTGGTTTCTTCTATTCGGTCTTTGTTGATGGAGGGCCGTTTTTATTAGGTTTGTCTTATCTATTTTTATGTAAATCATTGGTTTAATTGTTTTCTCACTATGCAAAAATCTATTGAATACGCGAGTACGTCGTGAATAAAAAAAATCACGACATATTCGCGTATTTAATAGATTTTGCATAAATAATTTATAAATTATTTTTTATATAAAATAAAATAAAAAAGTTATTAAAAATGTCATAATTTGCATTTTGGCGATTTTCTTTTTATTTTGCGAGTTCTTATTATTATATAATAGAAAGTTTTATTTTCAATTATTTATATTAATTTTTATCCTAATACTAAAAATTGATTTTCGATTCATTTTGTCTATTTTTCAATTAAATTTGTAGTTTTTAATCTTTTTTAAATTTCTTTGGGTAATAATTTTTAATTATTAATTTTCTTTGTTAATCATTACAATATTGTTTGTTTAGATATGAAACAATTAATTCTTTTTTGTTTTATATGCGTTCGAGTATGGTGACAAAGTATGAAGCCTTTTAATTCAGAATTTTTTTCATTTTTTGTTGTTAGATTTAAACTTATAATAATATTCATCTTGATTATTTGCCTTTAATTGGATTTTGGTTTTAATTACACATTAACTTTTAATACATGTTTAAGACGCATTTTCCACTGATGCATTTTCCACTGACCGATTTTCCGGTCACAAATTTTGATTGCTAGTGCGTGGCTTTAATAGTTTTGAGTGCCTTTCCATCAGATTATTTTATAATTTCTTTTGGTTATAAAATATTAAATTTCTAATATTCATTACTAATATTTTAATTATTTGTTATTTTGAATTTACGGATCTGCAACTTTTTAAATTATTTATTCTGCTAAAATCACATAAACAAATTGAAATCATAAAATATCTTTAATAAAGTTGTAAGACGAAGTATGAAAAAGTGCAAATGATGACAGTAAAAGCAAAATATTTTAATATTTGAAAAATAAAATATTCGTCAGTTAATTATTATTTTTTAAAATATATATTTTCTAAGAAACCGTTTTTTATATCATTTTATGAAATATGGTTTTAATTTTCAATTGCCATTTTATTTTTATTTTATAATTTTTATTTTTTCAATTGGGAAATAAATTAATTATCTTTTTAAAAAATAAAAATTTTTAATTCAGTTCACTTTAAATATGTATTAAAAGTTTTTTATAATTCAAATTGTTATCATATATTATATAAAAAAATTTTTCAGATTTTCTTCTTAAAAATACAAAAATTGACAATTTTTTGTCAAATGTAAAATTTTATGTGTTTTGCCATATTTCTTTAACCAAAATTTTTAAATTTCAATTTTATTCATTAGTCGTTTTAAATAATGCTGCTTTAGTATTCAAATAAAAGAGTTTTTAATTTTAAATTGAAAATTAATTTTCCCCGCCAATACTTATTATTTGGATTTTAATTCGATTTTAAAAAACAAATTTTAATTCAGTCTAATAAAAACCTAAGTTCTAATTTAAATTTATATATCATTTTGTACATATAAATTATTTGCGTCTTTGAATTGCTTACTTAAATCCAAATGTAAAATCTTTAGTATTTAATCATAATAATTAAGTGAATTACTTTTCTAAGAATTAGACAATTTATAAATTTTCAAAAAATCATTAAAATAAAGAAATCATATAAATAGAAAAGTTACAAATCCCACTCTTTTTAATGAATTATTAATAAATTTTAGATATTGACTAATATACATTTATAATTATAAAAATCAAATTTATTGCTGAAATTATGGTGAGTAAATGGGGATTTATCATATAACAAAAATCTACCGAGTATAATTTAAATGAGAAATTTAACAATGAAAAAATTAAGAATGAAATTCCAAATAAAGTTAAGAAATTAATTAAAAAGTGGTAAACTTAGAACAATTGCCTTTTTTAGCACATGTTCTACTAAAAGCAGTTATTTTCTTTTTTAATAAATTATTAAAAATAAATAAATAACATTTGGTGCCCGAAGAAGTCAAAACCTTTGATCCATACGAGAAGTAATTTAATAAGCTTTAGCAAACTATAAAAGTATAAAATTATAAAAATATATAATAATTTATAATATTGTAGATGCAAAAATAAAAAAAATCAGAAAAGAATAATTTTAAAAATAGGTGTGAGAAATAAAAAAATGCATTAACAGCAAAACATTATAAGTGATTCTTCCAAATCTTCATTCTTGTAAATTCTAGTATATTTATTGATGAACGAATGAAAAATTAGAAAAAAGGAAAATGTCTATTTATTAAAAATACCATTTGAAAGCTCAAAAACATTAATGAAACCAAATGATAAGAAAATTTATTTTGAAAAAATAAAGAAAGTCACTGGAAAAATCAAATGATTAAATTATCAATCCTCGCAATAAATTTAAGAAATATTTTTTTACGATATCCACACATGACTCGAAAGCTTACATAATTTTAAATGAAAACCAATCAAAAATGTCACAAAAATTTATCAAAATGAATATTGAATTTTCAAAATACCTATTAAATTGATCCTTGCATACATAGATTTTTTAATGATTTGGAAATCAAATTATAATGTATTATACCTGCAAATAACATAATAAAAAATAATTGAAAGAATTAATGAAAGCATTTATAATTTGTGAAAATATATTTAACTTTAAATTTAATTATACAATTTATACATGGATTTTTTCAATTCAACTAAATACTAATTTATCTATGGAGACCCGAACAAAATCAACAGAAAAAATGAAACATCATTTTATTTACAAAAATAATTAGATGAAAAACATTAATAATTATTTACTAAATTTATTTTTCATAACTAATATTTAAGATATTTTTAGATAATTTAAAAAAAATTTAAATGCGAATATAATTTTAAATTAAAAAACCTCTTCGGTTTCTAATAATATTTCAAATTTTAAAAATATAAAAAATTTCAACTCACAAAATATAAAGTTTTTTAAAGGGTTATCAAAAGCATCACCTTAGTTTTATTTTATAAATTAGCGATTAAATCTTTAAAAATAAAAAGAATGATAAATTTCTTTATATATGTATATAAATAAAGATGAAATTTAAATTTCTTTGAAATTAAATATAAATTAAGGATGTTTTTGCACTGTTTTTGATATTATTTCCAAAACTTTTTGATTTGAAGAGCATGTTTTCCAATATATAGTATTACCTCATATAATTAAAATATGCTTCAAAATTAAGTGAATCTATTAGCAAGTGCTGGGTCGTTTCTTAAAAACTGACAATGGGCGTTTCTTAAATACTGCCAAGTTTTACAATATCACCATAATTTAGCGTCAATTTTTCGTATAAATTTTATTTATTTATTTTTTAAATCAAATGTTAGGGTTTTGCTGACCATGCAAAATAAGCTATGTGGCATGAAAAATTAAATATTATTTAGTTTCTTTTTATAAAACATAATAAAAAATATAAAAGAGTTTTTAGCACATTTAAAAATAAATAAAATTTATATATTTTATTATGAATAATGTTAAGTTTTTTGACATGAATACAGCCCAAAGAAAAACATACTGCACAAAAAAAAAATTAAAGAAGATATAATTAATCAAAACCCGCTTAATTTTGCCATTACAATAAATATATTCCACGAATTTTGCAACTTCACTTGAAATTTCAAAAATTATAAAAATAACTAAATTTTATTAAAATGAAATTATTAAAAATTGGTAAATAATTTTTGTCTAAAAAAGTGCCCAATGTGTACTCTTCACTTCGCACATTTACGTGATGGTACCAAGTTATTGTTATTTTTTCAGTAGTTTGTAAAATTTATTAGAAATTAATTTAAAATTATTAAATAAAAAAAAGATATTTATTTAAACCTTTTGTTCTCAAAATATAAAAATAAATTAAAAAAACTTTGCTAATAAAGTTAATTTAAAATAGCATTAAAGCAAAAAGGTATTGAAAATTTTAAAATAGAAGAAACAAATTTTAAATAGATATTTATAACAACATAAGCATATTGAAAAGTAATAATTTAGACCATAAAACAACAATTAAATAAAAAATTTTAGATAAAATAATAAAAAAAATACTATGATTTAATAAATTATTTTTATCATTTTTGCAGTTTAATGTCGATTCTAATTTCTAAGCTAAAAATAAAATAAATATATAACATGATAATTTTTCAGAATAACGGTGAACTAACAAGGTTACGAGAAAAATTAAAATTTACCAAATAATAATGAAAAAAGCATTTATTCTCTTAATTAAATTTAAAAGTTTAAAAATATCTTTATTTAGCAGTTATATTTTGTAAATTTACAAATAAACTTTATGTAAATCCAATTTTTTAGTCTTGATTGACCACCGTTGAATTCAAGAGCAGCAACAGATGAAAGAATATTAATCAAGAAGGTGCTCATTCTATTGCAATAATGATGTACTTGAATAACAAATTTTATAAGTCTATAATAAAACACAAAAATTTTACACCTTATATGTAGTTACAAAAAATAAAAAATAAATTTCAAAAAAGACACTTAAAAAATTAGATAATAATATTTAATCAAAAAAAAATTTACAAAAAAATCATTTCTTTTCCTCAAATATTACGAATATAGTAAAGTTAAATATTAAATTGATTGGTATATTGAAATTAAAATTGTATATAAAATATCATCATATTTATAAATGTCGTGCTTTTTTTATTTAATTAAAAGTTAGAAATTATTTTATTCGCTTTAATAATTTACATAAAAGATTTACTCTGCTTATTCTAATCTTACAAATTAGGAAAAAAATAAGATAAGTAAAATGAAAAAAGAAAAATTATATGAAAATAAAAATCAATGAAAAAACAACTAATAATTTTCCACTTATTAAAAATATTAAATATTTTGAAGAGACTGATGTATTAAGAATAAATTAATGCTGTTATAATTATTGGTATTATATATATCAATTTAAAAATATTTTTAACAAAATGATAAAATATGAATTAAAGATACTCAGAAATTAATTTAATAATAAAATTAACAAAGTTGTCGAATGTTAACAAAATTTAAATTTTCATAGTTCCATAAAAATATTATTATAATAAAAAATTAAACTTTTACATCATATTGGATGAATAAAGTTTTATGAAGTCACCAAGACAATAAATTTAACTATTTTAGCGCAAGTAAAGTAACATTGATTACAATTTATTATTTGGAATAAATTAACTTAACAAAGAAATGAAAAGCCTTAACAAGATATTTTTTAAGAGATTTTAAATTTTTTATTATAATCATCAAATTTTAAGTATATTCATTTCTTTTGTAATGTTTTATATTTTATGATTTTTCAAAGAAATTTAAATTTAAACAAAATAAAATTACTGGTTTTTACCGGTACCGGTACCGGATAAAAACACTAATTTATTGAAAAATTTAATTTTTAAAATACCTAAAAAAAAGCTACGGTAAATACCAACTAGATAGATAAATCTCCGAAAATTAAATAAAAAATTTAAAAGATCTTATTATTGATTTCTTGTATTGTAATTTAAAAAACATATGAAGTGTTAAATGTAAAAAATTACGAAAATTAATTCTTTGTCATAGTAATCGAACGAAATTAATACACGACAACCACACCATCACATATATAGACAATATCCACCAAGAGAGTAAACAGCAAAAAGCATGAATTATTCAAAAACCTAAGCTAACAGTATTGTAATAGTTCATTAAAAAAAGCACCATGCCTGTTAGAAAGAATTAAATAATAATAAAAAAATTTATAATATATTTATGTACTAATCGTTTTATTTTCATTCTGGTAAATTATTATTCTTAGTAAATTATTTTTCTGTTTTAAAATTATATCAATAAAAGGTGATTGGACTTACACTGGGTAATAATTATTTTGAAGCTGAAAATATCGGTGGTCGGGGAAATGGGTATACAATTAATTATAAATATTTAGATTTAATTTTGAATTTTTATATAATTACATATTACTCAGTAACTCCATAAATAATTGAGATTAATCAATTCTCAAACAGAAGTGATCAAAAAGTAATTGGTTTGAACTTAATTACATTTCGTTTTTGCAATTTTTTATATTTTTTATTTCGAATTCCTTAAGCATCTAATTATTATTCATATATTAAGTAAATTTAAATTTAAATTTTCATCAAACTAATTATCAGTTTTTCAAGCAATAATATTTTTTGAATCATTTTATTATTTTGTTTTTAATTTATATATGTGTCAATTTTTTTGCATTATTTCTATTTATTCTAATTAAAAATTTATTCATTTATTATTCGGGTGAAAATAAATAATTTGTTTTTAATTATTTTTCGCATTTTTGAATATTAGTCACTGCAGATGCGATGAGAGCTAGAGAACAAAGAACAATTAAAAATTTTAATCGTAAAAAGTTTTCTAAAAATATATTATTCTCCGATTTTTACAAATTTAAATATTTATTTATTTAAATATTTCAATTTTCATAAACTTTTTAAAATGATTCATTAATTTTTTAATAGAATTTTATGCAAAATAAAATAAATATAATTGCTCAATTAATAATTTATCCTATAAAAATAATTTTAAAAAAATACATAAATAAGAAATAAATATGCTCATTCAAAAAAAAAGCATTTTAATTAATTCTCAATTTTGTAAACCTTATTTATATTTGATTATTCAAATTATTTATTTAATATACAATTAAATCATAATTTTAGCACATAAAATGGTCAGAAAAGTATTCAAATTGCAAATGCAAAAAATAATAATAATTTATTTAAAAAATCTATAAAAATATATCTCTTACTGCGCCTTCAGATGGAAATCCGTCGGAACAAGTATTAAATATTAGAAATAGAAAATTTGAATTAATTTTCAGTAAATTCAATTACATTTTTAATTTAAAAAAATATTTAAAATTTATAGTAAATTCTTGTGCGAAATAATCTTACCGAATGCATTTTATAAATAATTTCATTACTTATATTATATTTCAAAAATCGAATGCATAAATAGCAAAATTTTCTTACAAATAATAGCAAAAATGTTTTTAATAAAAATATATAAATTATTTATTTAATTTTGAATTTAAATTTGAAGTTCATGTATTTATTTTAATTAAATATTTATAAGTGCAAATATTAATAATAAATTAAAATTCTCACATTTATCGGTGCTTTAATTCAATGGCAAAATGGCGGTATTGTATTGCTTCAAAACTTTTTTCTTTGTATTCGAAATGTTTTATTTAACATAAAATACTATTAATAATTTTGTTTAGATTAATTTAACATAAAAAATAATTAAAAATATTTCTCTCGATCTCGAGATAATAAAACCGATTTAAACATTGAAATTAAAATTATAATTTAAATTAAAAACCAATTTTATTATTTTATTTAACGAATTTGTTTAATTTTAAATATTACTTCCTATCATTAATAATATAAAACTTTTTTTTATTAGGTAATGGAAAATGTATAAATATTAATTTAAGTAAAAATTCAAAATAAAAACACTATTCTAGACACTCAAAATAAAAAATAAATGGAAATTTTATTTTACTTATTTATTATAAAAGAAGAAAATTCCATTTTCAAAGGCCATTCTGGTCAAAATTAAGCAGTGCTCCAAATGAAAATTTTTCAAAAGGCGCCGGTTGGCGCCGTCGGGAAAATTTTTAAATTTTCAAAGGATCGTTCAATGTTAATAATAGCTAAATTTTATTTTTCTGCAGTTAATAAAATAAAAATAAATATCAATAAAAAGTATTTATGCAATTCTGAGTTAAAAGAGAAAAAAAAAGAAGTTAAATTTTAATAATATAGAAATATAAAATAATTTAAAAAATTAAACAAATATCAAGAAAAAAGTAATTAGAACAAAATTATTTTCAATAATGAAATCTTAAAATAATTAACTGGCAAAATATCACCGAGGTTAACATGAAGGTATGCTGCAAACTTGGCAATTATTAACAAGCTTATATTTTAATTAATAAATAACTAATTTTTATGAATGCAAACGAATGGTTGAAAATAGTATGTACATTAAATTAGCAGTGTTTAAATGTAGGTTAATTTTAAAAAAGCAAAATGACAAAATTACGGACCTTTAATAATTAAATATTTAAGTAACTAAGAGATAACATCAAAATTTTAAAGCATGTAAAGCTAAGATTAACGAAAAAAATAAATTAAAAAAACATTTTTCATTTTTATAAATAGACAAATAATACATCAAAGAAACGAACTAATATAAATTTGAAAAAAACAATCAGATTAAAAGTAATAAAAAATAATATAAAAAAATAAATATTGTGATCGTTGTAATTTTTTTATTCGTAATTATAGATGCAAAGTATCATTAATATTTTTTAAAGTTATTATAAATATTTAACAATAAAATGAAATAAATAATAGTGCAACATATTCTTACATTAATTAAATGAGAAATACATGGGTGCTTTTTCTTGTACATTTGTTTTTGATTTGCTTAACAATTCATTGGAAATTCAGATGAAAATTAAAAAAATAAAGATTTAAAGCATTTCAAAAGGCCTTATTTGGCAGGTTGATTAAAAATTCATTAATATATAAAGTTATTAATGGTCTATGCATTCTAAAAAATAATTTAAAAAGAACTCTTCAAAATTAACCTCAAATGAAAAAAATTAATGACGAAATTATTATTTAAAATGATAAAACTGACAATTTTAATAAATATGAAATAGTTTATTTAAAAACAATTATCCATGAATTAAATAATAAATTAATAATAATAAATCTTCTAAAGAAAATTTATAAAGTAAAAAGATTAAAAGGATTATTAATTATTACTTTTTTTAAAATTGTGTTTTATTAAAATGTAAACAGATGACAAAATTGATACTATATTTCACTCAACATAATTTATGAGACAATCTAACTTATAGTTACTTAATTTCAGAAACTAATTAAATACCTTTAATTAAATAATTTTTGAATATAAAAACATTACAAAATATTTGTTTAATCAAAACATAAGTAAATTAAATAAAGGATTTAAAATATTATTCAAGTTATCAAGATTAATTATGCTTTTGTTAATTAAATTATTGACTAATTTTGCTCGCGTCTCTGTTTCAAGAGGAGAATTTTTTCCAACATTGTTAGTCATATTTAAATAAATAAGAATACGAAGTAATATTTGTTTAACATATGAGTTTTAAAATGATAACGAAATAAGTTTAATAAATTAACCAATAATTAATTAATTATTTAGAAAAAGGTAAACTTTATGATGCAAAACAAACGTTAAAATCTAATTAAATAATACATACTAATAAGATATAGTTAAATATTAACTATGCCTATAAAATAGGCAATTAAATAACCGATGAGTAAAATAATACTTAAGATTTTATTAAAATTTATTTAATTTTCTTTTATTTCGCTATGAAATCAGGCTAAATATAATTATAAACAGTTAATTTTTTAACAAAAATGATATTGTAAAAATCTATTTTTAATACAAATTTCATAAGCTTATAAACAAGGAGGTCAGTCAGGAGGATTAGCTTCTGCTAATTTTTGAATTTAAAAAAATAATAATAAATTAGCACTATATAATTGTATAAATGGGTATAATTAGTATGATATTTGGAGTCAACTAATTATTAATTTAATACAACAAAAAATTTTGAAGAAGAAAAAATCTATTTGTAATTAAATTATAAATTCAAGTTTCATTTGATAAAAGAGATATATTTATTTTTATATAAATCACTGTGATAAGCATAAATTAAAAGAATTAATGAATAAAATTATAGAAATTTAAAATATTCTATTAATTAAAAAAATACACAAAAAAATTTAGGGAAAACAAAAAAGAGGAAGAGGTAAATAAAATTACTAAATCAAAAGACTTTAATTAATATACAATTAATATAATAAATTTATTAAATTTTTTTATGCAAACTCAAACAAAAAATCAAAAACCCTTTAAATGATAAGAAGAATTAAAATGAGAGTAAAATTCATTTAAAATATTAAAATTAAGAATATACTTCCAGGAAAAAGATGATCCATAAAAAAATCGTTAACTAGACAGAGACAAACGAGAAATTCGAAAATTTTTTCGAACTAATGATGGAATTATGTAATTTTTAAAACAATGACTTTTTGTCTCATTCAATTATCATTTTTTATGTACTTTTTGTATTAATTTGTGAATTTAACTTTATAACAATTATTATTTTTTCTTTGTAAATTAATGTTCTTTTTTTATTTATGAAATATTCGATAAAGTTTCAAATTAAATATGTTCTAGTTGTAATAAAAAAATAATTGTAAAAGAAAGAATATATTGAAATGATTGATAATAAAATGAACAAAAATAAATACTAAAAAAATGAATTATAAAACAAAAAAGACTAACTCGATAGAAACCTTTTTATATTGTCAAAATCAATTCTACACCAATCCGACGAAAATTCGAATAAGCAAAAAAGTGAAAATCCAATTCTTTTATACACAGATTTAATTTTCAAATATCTAAAATAAAACCAAAAATTATAAATAATTTTTTTTTTTGATAATTTATTATATATTTTTTTTAATTTGGTTTTACATTGTTCAACAAAATTAGTTAAAAAATAAAAATGATAAAACAAGATAATAAAAAAAAATTAAAATAATAACATAATTTACATTCGAATAATTATTATAATTAATAGGATACAAAGGAAGACCATTAATTTAAAACTGACTTTTGGGGTTGAAATTGGATAAATAAGCAAAACAAAATTTTAATATTATTTTTATGCGTCGAAAAAGATTTTCAAAAATTTTGAGATTATTTTCTTTTCAATTATTTTATGTTCATAAAATTGAACAAGGTAATAATAATTATCAATATTAAAAAAGAAATAGCTTGAAAAAAAGGAATTTTATGAAAACCACAATAAAAAATCTTTAAAATTCAATTTTTTTTTAAATTTATGAATAATAAAAGATTTAATGTATTAAGAAGAATTAAAAAAAAATTTAATTAATCAGCCATTTAAATTATTAATTTTTTTAAATATTTTTAATTAATTTTAAAATTTTGTTCAAAATATGATTATTTGAATTTTGAGATAATAAATTTATTCATTAAAAATTTTAAAATGCAAATAAATTTTACTAAGCTCACTTAACTTTTTGAATTTATTTTTATTTCTATTATTATTATAAAATTTGAATTTCAATTGAAAATTCGTTTTATTAATATCTTTATTATCTACATATATTAATCTCTTAATTCATTATTTTATATTTGAATTTCTATCGGTTTTGCCATGCCTATGTAAACCAAAAGTAGATTGAAACGGTTTGAAATTAAAGTCTGTTTTTAAAAAATTTGTAAAGAGATTTATTAGTTGGACATTTCGATCTTAATTATAATTTTCTAGAGAAAATCGAAATACCCAACTAAACAAACATTTAAATTTTCATTATTTTTTATATATGGAACTTAAAAGTAATTTTATAGAAATTTTTTAAATACTAAAAAAATAAATCTTAATATTTTTAATTACGAATTCATTCAATGAATTTTATTTATTATTTTTTAATAATAAATATCTATCAATATGATTTAATTAAACATAACATAAAAATAACAATTAAACTTTATTTAAATTATATTTTTGGAAAAAAAAATATATTTCAAAATAAGCAATTATTAAAAACTAATTAAATAACAAAAATCTATATGAAAATAATTGTATTTGATTCAAAAATTATTAACAAAATTAACAGGATAATATTACAAAAATTAATTAAATAAAAAGTTAATTCCATTTAACAGTTAAATGATATTTATTAAATTTGTCGAAAATATAATCCCAAAACATGAAGATTTTTTATAATTTAAAAATAATTTTATATTGTAATACTCAATATTATATATTAATAAAATCGAAAAATAAATTTATTTAAATTGTATATTTGAATTAATTTAAAAAAATATTTGTTTTTGGTAATATAAATGATGGAATAAATCCAAAAAGGTGCTAACATGGTGACAAGAAAATTTAAAAAAAAGTTTTCCCAGATGAAGCCCAGAGAATCTTATAATAATTATGCTATTTTTGGGCTTCTCCCACCATAACAAAGACACAAAAAAAATGTAAGAATATTAAAATCCGGGCTCTAGTAATGACATATGCAATTTTTAGTATTAAGATTAATTTATTTTTTTAATTTCAAACTTAGCAATTTTTCAACAAAAAAAATCTAGGAAAAAGTTTTAAATGAAAATTTCATGGAAACCCTTAGAAATTTTTATAAGGAGATTTCGTGAAAAAAAATTAAAAAATTTTCTTGCGTTTTTTTGAAATTTTATGATGAAAATTAGCCATTATTTGAAAAAAATTCCAAAAAATCGCTAGAAAATTAACAAAAAAATTTTCGCAAATTTCTTTAAAAATTTTTTTTTCCTTGAATTTCTTTATAAAAATTTCTAAGATTTTTTATTCAACTCTTTCTAAGTTTGAATTCGATAATTCAATTGTAATTTCTTAGAATATTATTTTCTTATATAATAAAAGCCATTTCCAGCATTAATGCTTATGGTTTAAAGGACTTCTATCACAATGTGGTGAAAATGTAATTGTAAATTAATAAATTCAAAATATAAAAAACTAAATATCAAAATCGATTCAATAATATAAAAGAAGAACTATTATTTTGATAAATCTTTAAAAAAAGGAGAGCTGAATGGGCTGAGAAAAAAAAATACATCGTGCAAGAAAATTTAATTATTTTTGGTAAAATTGAAAGCCTAATAAAACAAATTACTAAATTTAAAATAAATTTTAAATTTTCACAATAGTAGAACTAATGATTATTGGGTGTTTTCCATGAAATTGAAATATTAAATTAAATAAAAAATAAAACCAAAATCTAAATACATAAATTTAGCTTAGTGATTCAAAGAAATAAATTTCTTAAAAAAATAAAAATAATTTTCATTTGAAATAAACAAAATGCAAAAAAATTAAAAGATAGGAATAAAATCGTTCTGAATCGCTTTAAAAGGCACATTATTAAAGACCTTCAATATAATGCAATAAAACAATAAATAATTGCTTAAATTTAAAAGTTAATGGAAAACCTTTAATTTGGGCTATTACGAAATGAATGAAACGAATAAAGATAAATAAGAATTTAAAAATTGCAAAACTTCTACCTTTAAAGGAGTCATTAATTTGCATGTGTGTTATTATTTTTTGTTCTTTTTTCATTCATTATGATTTTATCTTTTTTATTTTTTATTTTGAGAATTATTCTAAGAAATATTGTTTTCCATACAATATCAATTTCAGTGTTTATAAAAATAAAAATAAATTTCAGTTCATACTTTCAAATTATATACAAATTAAAAATCATTATGTTGTAAAATAATAAACGAAAGTCAAAAATTTCATATTTTAAAATATTTACAAAGTTATTAGCCAAGTCTCAGAATTAAATTAAAGAATATAATTAATAAACAATTTATGAAATTATTATAGCAAAACAAACATTTAATAAAAGAATTTTGGCAGACATTCACCGCATAAATTATTGGTCCTTCAGTTTCAATTTTTAATGTTTAATACACAATTCCAAGGTGTGCTTCATAATTTTGTGTAGAATAATCACTGATTTGAATTTCATGCAGTCCTTTCATAAACGCAATTAGCATTTTATCGTCCACCTAATTAAAATGGATTGTAAACACATATAATTACCCTATTAATTTATTCACCGATGGAATTGCATTTGAAAATGACAGTAAAAACTGATGGAAAATAAAAATACAAAATATATAGCCGAATCAGAATAAAGCATTGGGTTTTTCTTTATTTAGAATATTTAAATTAATTTCATTTATATGGGAATAATTATGAATAATATATTCAATCAATAAAAGGAGTGCAAAACATTTTACTGGGCCTTTTATTGGTAAAATTGATGAATATTAGTACCTCACCAAATTTGACAAATGATATATCATTAGGCCTTTCGGTCTATGATGAAGAATCCGAATGTGTTTTTTTGCGGAAAGCACTTTGACCGACTTACAGACACGGGACTGAAATGCATAATTCATTTGGGACTGAACCGTCCACTGACTCAAGCGTATGGAATTTGATAATTCGCAGTCTAACGAGCGCCACCGGCGGTTGTTGACCCTTGCCAATCCGTCAAACGCCTTCGGATCACGCGCGGACACATTCTGTAGCCCGGAGTCTCGCCCCACCTACTGGCCGCCGTAGCCGAGTGTGCGCTCGTTTTTAGCGCAATAAGTAAAAGTATTTATCTTTTAAATTTAACGTTTTGCCATTTTTTTTTGACTAAACGGGTTTAAACGAGTGCCCAATTTCTTTTTTGTCTAAAAATTCTTTCGGATTCCTGATTTAATTAAAACCAAGTAAAAAAATGGCAAATCACAATGACTTTTGAACGAAGTAAAAATGGATTTGAAAATGATTAATAATCATATTCAAATAGGAATAATGATATAATAAAATATCGATACAAATACTCTTTTAAAAATTGAGCATTTAATAAAATTAATCTAAATTAATAAAAAAAAATAAAATATTTATCGAGGATTTAATAAAATATAATATGCTGGACAATTGGTTAAAAGTTGTTGAAATATTTAGCATATAAAAAATAAACCAAATTATTTGAAAAACAAGACAAAAAAAAGATGCCTCAATTAAAAATTATTCTTTTACTTATATAATTTTAAAATCACTAAAAGATATCTATATTTAAAATTGACTCAATTAATTCAATATTTTAAAAATTACTTTGTTGTTAAATACAATAAATTTATATCACATCAAATCAAATAAATACTTTACATTATGATTAATTTCTTTAATTTTATTTATAGAATTTTTATTAAAAAATAAAAAGAAATAAAAGATAAATGACAAAAATGAGAGATAAGAAATCAATAATAATGATGTAAAACAATGAAGGATAAAATATATTAAAATATTTTTTTATAACTCTTATTTGATTTAATATTGTTTTTGTAAAGTTTTGTAAAATCACTTAACTAAAAATTTCTGCGAATCCAAAAAACATTCTCAAAAAAAAGAATATTCTCAATGAGAATAAACCAACCCAGAAAATTAATATCTCAATAGGTTTATATCAGCTAAATTATAATAAAATAAGTTATAAAGTCGATAAAAATGTTTAATCTGAGTCAAAAATGTTTGAAAATTGTTTTAAAATTTTTTACAAGACCAAAACGAAAAGAAAAAATTTATAAAATCTAATATAATTTTTTTTTAAATAAGGTTATTTTTAAAAATATAATATAAAATCAACAAATTTAAAAAATAAATACTAAAGCTGTTTTTAAGGTAAAAAAGAAAATTTAAATATATATAAAAATGGATTTTTTTAAAATATTGAAATTCATTATTTTAAAAAAAGCGAATTTTCAGTAAAATATTTTTCTAATATTCACTGGTTCTCGAGTTGTTGAGCCAGTTCCAGCTAATTTCTTTTTATAAATTACTCAAATTTTTTTCAAAGTGACTATTAACAAGCAATACCAGCTATTAATCTATAAATATTTTTTAAAGAAAAAATATTATTTTATTTAATTCTTTAAGATGCTTCCTATGCAGACCGGCGGATTAAATACATAGATTTTCAATTAAACATATTTTATTCATTTTTATTTTATGATGCCATTCATATACATGCTTGACCGTATTGAGGGACATAATTTAAATAAATCATGATTTTCGACATTTCCACTTCAAACAATTTTTGTTTTTTAAAACTTTTTGTCAATTTTTAGTCATTTTGGTGTAAAAATATATTCAAATTTTTCAACTATTAATTCTCTTTTTTTTTTTTTTGTTATCTGTAATCTTCCATAAAAATTTCTATTTATTTGAATTTTTGTTTTAATTATAAATTTTTGTAATTTAATATTTCAAAAAAGTCAATTACACCAAGTTCAACAGATCACTTCTTCATGGTTATCTGAAAACTCGAAAATGACATGAATCTGGGAAACTTTTGAAAAAAATTCTTCTATTTGGCAGAGAATATATCAATGGAATTTAAATAAAAATATTTATTTTTAAAATCCTTGTTTAGCATTTAATAAACATAAATGTATAATCTAATTATTAATATTTTACTACACATATAACTTTTTACCATATTATTTAAACTAGTACCAAAAACTGATCATACTCCTATCTGCACCGATAGAATAAAGATAATGGATTAATTAATTATTTAAAAAGTAAAGACAGAAAATGGCTGAATAAAATAATAAAATATAAATATACAATAATATAATAAATTAATCCATTTTAAAATATACGCTAAACAAATTAGAAATTTCTCACATTAATAAATAAAT
This sequence comes from Heterodera schachtii, assembly GCA_023374025.1. Taxonomy (NCBI): domain Eukaryota; kingdom Metazoa; phylum Nematoda; class Chromadorea; order Rhabditida; family Heteroderidae; genus Heterodera; species Heterodera schachtii. The sequence goes on along the minus strand of SIJG01000061.1, from coordinate 246,546 downwards.
TGTCATGGATTATGCTGAGTTGTATTTTAAAAATTTTCATAAACATTAATAAAACAAGATCAATTTTAAATCCCATTTAATGGACAATTAAATTGTACTTTTTAAACCAAAAAGTATGGAAAACAGCTTTCATTTTGACAAATATCAAATGATAAAAAGACAAAACGCCCTCAATAAACTTTTGTTTGAGTTTAATTTTGTGGAGTTTTTAATTTAAATAAATTTTCGTGAATTATTTTTTCCATGACAATGGTTATTAAAAATTCATTCTTTTCATCAAAATTATTCTAATTAAAAAAAAATAAATTAATTAAATTGTTTAAATATTTTCAAAAGTTTGCCTGTTAATTATTAATTTTAAAGGAGCAATGTTAATTAATCTATTTAAAAAATGGAAAATGCACTTTCAAACCTTAAATAAATAGTTAAAGTTAAATAATTAAATGATTAGACTGTTAGAAATAAGTTATAACTTATGACCCGGACAAGATTGTACTCAAAATTACATGTATTATTGAAAAAAAAGCAACAAATAATTCAAATTAATGGTAATGTAAATTAATCAACGGTATTAAATTATGCATATATTTCAATCAAAAAAGTAATAATTAAATTAATAATAGAATAGATTCATTTAAAAATTAAATGCTTTATAATAAATTTTAAATTTAAAAATATTTGAAATAAAGAAAAAAACATATTCTTTACAAAAATTTTTCATTTGTTTTTTAATTATCAGTATATATTTTTTTCTTAAAAAAATCATAAAGTATCATTTATATTTATAAAAACTCACAAAATATTAAAAAAAAAAAAAACTAATTTATAGCTTTAAATAAAAAATAGACAAATACAATGTTATTTTTAATTTAGTATCAAATACACGATCACGTCAGAATACAATAAGATTTCCTCCGCCATGAGATAACAGCAAAAAGTATTGATTATTCACAAAGATATATGTAAATATTTTTGAGAGTACATACTGCTTGAAAAATAATGGCAAAAGCGTGGAAAAGTGAATTGTTTAAAAAAAAAAATAAAGTTAAAAAAAGAAAATTACATGGGAATTTATAAATTTATAATAATTTTTAATAAATAAAAAATCAATTAATATTTTTAAATTAATTATTTTAAATTATTTTTATATATTAAAATGAAAGCAACATTTAAATATAAAATTGTTTTTAAATTTAAATTTTTAATTAATTTAACAAGAAAATTCAATCTAAAAATTTTGACACTGAATCCATTACTCTTCAATAAGTTGGTACTTTCCTGTTTTGAAGGTACATCACATTTAAAAAAAAATTGCAATAAAGAGCGTCTTTCACGGTTTTTCGATCACGATCACGATTCACGGGACCAAATCACGGGCAGGATTCATGGGTTTTTCAGTCATGGCGCACCTCTAATATAAACAACAATTTTGTTAAAAAGTTTAACACTCGGAATATAAATATTCACATTATAAAATTAAATTTAAGATAAAATTTAAATAAATGCACCGAAAATTATTAATTAATACAAATAAATTACATAAAATTTTAAAAAGAAAAAAATAAATTTAAAAAAATTTACTTTAAAAACCTATTCACTAACACATATCAGTTAAGTAAAAAAGATTTAATTTCTGTAGATTTTAAGATTTTAATTTCTGTAGATTTGGAAGTAAAAATAATTTGGTTTTAATAATTTCAAAAAATATTATTTAATTCTTTAACAATCTATGGAATATCATTCTTATATTATTATTCAAATGTTTTATAATATTCAAATTTTCTTAAGTAATTTTTTTATAAAAATTAAATTGTCAAAATATTATTATTAAAAAGGCATATTAATAATGGCCTTCAATATAATACAATAAAACAATAAATAATTGTTTAAATTCAAAAGTTTATTGAAAACTTATATTTGAGTATTAATAAGAAAGATAAAAGAAAAAAAAATAAGAATTTAAAAATTGCAAAACTTCTGTATTATTTTTAAATAATTTAGTTTAATGATTCTCTAATAATACAAATGATTTTATTTTGTTTTCCATTAAGTTTTATGTACATATTTTAAAACTTTTTATCTATATCTTATATCATTAATAATTTAAGATAAAATATCGATTTTCATCAAATTTCAGTTATTTTTAAAAAAATATTTAATCCATTTTAATTCTACTATGACTTGACTGTTGAGATTTTTAAAAATCAATATGCATTATTTATATTTTTCGATGTTGATCAACCTCTAGTAATAAAAAAATCAATTTAATTAATATTTAATATATATAAGATGCTGAAAATAAATAAATAAAACACAATAATTTTTAATTTTTAAATTATTTCGTATATTTATTTTTATTTTTAATTGGTTTAAATTTATATTATACGATTTATATTTTATTTAGAATTTAGAATTTAGCATTTCAAAAAAAACAAAATCTTTTTCCTAAATATTTCTTTTTTGTTTTAAAATATTTAAATAAGAATTAAATGATGATAAAATGATTAAAATATTTTTTGCAAAATTTGATTTTTTTAAACTAAGAATTTTCATGGGAAGAAAATTTTAAATGACATTACTTTCAAATATTTTTTAATTTTGTTCAAATATTAATTGGTAAATACTTTTGCCGTTAGAATATTTTTTAAAATTTATTTGTTTGTTAATGATTATTAATTGAGATTTAAATATTTTCGTATTGATTTACTCTCATGGTAATTGCTCCTTCCCAATGTCATTTCATACAATGCAAATTTTTAGTGTAAATTAAAAAAATAATATTTTTATTTAAAAATTTAAAGTTACTATCTGGTTAATATTTAGTTCTTTTAAAATATTTTTTTATTTGAGTTACTTTTAGCATCAAAATTTAATTTTACATAGGATATATTTAATCTTGTACATTCTTCATGTCTTGGCGTAGTTGTGCAAACGCTTCAGTGAAATTAATAACTTAGAAAGTGCTGTTCTCTTTTTTTTATTTATTATTCTGAATATATTGTTTGTTGTACCCCTTTTATTTTTAGAAAATAGTAATTAACCATCTTTTTACATTTTTTTCAATTTGATCAAAATGTCATTGTTAAATGTGTTCGTTATACTTTTGCCGTTAGAATTTTTCATTTATTTTATTT
>SIJG01000061.1:0-238593 GCA_023374025.1 Heterodera schachtii | reverse complement strand
CGAGATCTGGAGATACGGAGAGTCGTTCGATCGAAGTCGAATCAATTCGGACGGATGGCTGACGGAAAACGGCATTAAGACACTGTCGGCATGGATCAACACCCAAATCCCGCCGTGGCCAAACAATCGCCAGCTTGGGATCCGCAGTCTCCGCTCCAGCGTTTCTTCCATGAAAAACGTCCTTGGGTTGGGTCTATGCGACCGGCCAGGGGCTTCGTCGGCTTCTTCGGCTCGTGGGGGGTTGGGTCTATGCGAGCGCCGCCCTTATTCTCGTTCCCGATCGCCTTTTCGTCGCCGTGAGAACAATGCCCGTCGATACCCTTCAAAAAATTTCATCCCAAACGATGTGCCAAGAGACCGCCGACATTAGCTTACTCAGGCCACCACCTAACGGATGCCGAATTAACGGCAGGGACGCCTTTTTTTAAGGGGTTGTGATGTGTTAGATTGAATATTTTTGACCTCTCTCTCTTAATTTAATTCTCTAAATTGTGTTATTTTTCTCTCCTGCCTCTGACCTATAATTATGTATTCCTTTCTTTTAATGTTTTCTCTAATTATGTTGTTGTTTTCAATCGATATTTCCTTTGCTAAATTTCTCCTCATGTCTTCGTTAATTCATTCCTTTTGATGGTACACTTTTACTTCGGACACTGCTCTCTCAAAATATTTTGTGTGCATTTTTATTCGTCGCTTTCTTCACATTGAATTTAAAATAAAGGTAATTGAACTGTCCCTGACCGAAGTGCCTGTCCTAATTAATAAAGCATTGGCCCCTTTCCCCGCCTGTGTTAATTAATTAATTGGTCTACAGTCCGTTCGTTTGTCTTCTTGTCGGCATTCTCGGACGTCGACTATTTCACCCCGAGTGGCAAAGCAAAAGAAGGAGAATTGAATTAAATTGGACGTATTTAAAATCGCCCAAAATTATATAACATTCATTCAAGTTAATACCAATTCAAGACGTTCAATTATCATTGTTTAGTTTATTCTAATTGATATCTTCAATGTGCGTTGGCTGACGGACTTTACTACCCCCCCCCCCCTTAAAATCATGCAAATTTTCGATTAATTCCTAGTGGATTGAAAAAAATTTTCTGCAAAAAATGAGTAACTAAAATACATTTCTACATAGAAGCGAATCGTCTGCATTTACAGTAATAAGTATTATTTTTAAAAAACAAGCATTTTTAATCACTTTCTATTTTTAAACATCCAGTTTTGCTTTTTTTTCAAATAATTTATTTTTTAATGATAATACATAAATTTTAAATATTAAACTAATTAATAATAACGAATTTTAAATACTCTATTTCTTTCGGATAATACATTCATTTAAGCTATCAATATTATAAAAATGATAATAACCCATAGTTGATGAAGGGGATAATAGATCAAAGTGCTTCATTCCTGATAAAACACTGGCCATATGTTTAACACCAAAAGTTAAAATTTAAAAAAGATATTTTGCAATTAACAATCAATTTCTAAAATTAAAGAAAAATTTAAAAAATTAATTAATTATAAAATGCTTCATTTATAACCTAACTTAATGGACAGCCAAAATATTATTTTATTTATATAAAACTTCTTTTTATTTATAATTTGATTAACACATTATATTCTTCATTCTTTTCATTTTAAATATAATATTTTAATTTTTATAGCAATATGGAAATAAAAAAGGCAATAAGAAGCTTCAGAAGAAGCAAAACTTCATTATTTTGAATAATAAAGAAAAAATCAAGGAAAGTTAAATAAAAAACGTAAATTATTATTAAATAAAATTAATTAAATTAAAGATGGGGAAGATGAAAACATTTACCTAAAAAGTGAAAAAATTTTAATGAATTGTTTAAAATAATCATTTCATTATTTAATAAAATACTCGAAAAACACATTGATTTAAAAAAAGTATCGAATTTTTTCACATCCAGTAGTTTAATATAAATATTAACAAAAAAAAAATCCTTATTTGAAAATGGCTCTATAATTGTTATTTTTATGAATATATTATAAAATAAAAGAACATAAAAATTAAATTAAATAATGATTAAAAGAATGAAATATTGTTAATGAAAATTTATATAAATTGAAAATAATGATCCTTAAAAATTTACAATTAAATATTAAACAAACAAATTTTAAAGGACAAATAAATAATTTAGTAATAAAGGTAAAAGCAACAAATATTATTTAAATAACAAAAATACAAATTTGAAAAGAATTGTAAAATATATAAAATAGTATATTTTTCAAGAAAAGTGCTGCATGGAAGCAGGACAAAATGAACTTGACAGCACAATATGGTATAAAAAAGTGATCTATGTTAAAATAAGAAGTATAAATTCATTACTAAACTATTTTAATTTAATGAACATAATTAAATTTTGCGTATTTAAATGAAATGTGAAAAAATAAATATAAAGAAATTTGAAATTAAGTAGAAAAAAGTTTTAAATGTTTAGCAATAATGGAATAAGATAAGTTAAAACTTAGCCTGAAAAGCTTAAATTATTAAAACATACATTATTAAAGACATAAATTAAAGAGTCAAAAAACATAAAATAAATAGAGACAAAACGCCACAATAATTTAAAATAAAAATAAATATCGATTAATAAAGCTCGAAGATTTAAATAAAAACAAAAACTGTCTGATTGTCCACTTTTGTAGGATTGTCCTCACTTTCGGATTGTCCAACTGTCGGATTGTCCACTCGAATTGTCCACTGTCGAATTGCCCGGGAGCCAATTTTAATATTGTAAATTTAATTTTTCAAAATAATATTGGAATAAAATAATGAAGTTTTCAAAAATTACACTTAATAGAATTAATATTTTATTCAACATTCAAGTCTTTAAATGTATAATTGATAAAAATAATGAAAATAAATTTGCTGAAATTTTTGAATATTTTATTATTTTAAAATGTATCAAACCAATTTTCCGAGTACTTTTCATTCGTATTTTCTAATATTGTTTTAGTTAAAATTGTATTTTATTTTATATTAATTAATATAACAGTTTCGTTTGTGATGATTTAATTAATTATTAACTTTAAACTAATTAAATTTAAATTATTTATAGATGTTTTTATTTATTTCTTATAAGTTCAACCCTTTTTAAGTCCCATTTTTCAAAGTTTTTTCGATTCGCGCCGCCGGGAAAATATAGAAAATTTGGCTTTATTTGTTAACAGATTTTCATAATAGTGAAATTTTGGCAAAAATAATAAATTAAAAACCTTTGTAGAAATATTTTTAGAAAAATATTAAAAAATAAGAAAAAATTACATAACTTATTTCATTATTTTAAGTAAATATAAATCCCATCCCTTGTACAAACAAAACAAATTTAATTCAAACTCTATCTTTTTATGAGGAATAAAAATTATCGCTTTTTTGAGTTCCAATGAATTTGAGAGAAAAAAGAATTTTATTACGTTATCTCTGGGTGCTTTATCTAATTACCAATACATTTTAATTCTGTTTTCTAATAGGGTATATTTAATTTGACCAATTTTATATGGGAAAGAATTTATTATCTTTCCCTCTCGGAGTTAATTTTTTTAAACTATTTTTTTGATTTTATTTACTCGATTTTATTATTCAAATGTTTATTATTGGCACGTTTATTTATGCATTAATTTTTTAAACTACCTATATATTTTATCTTTTTTAACAATGTTATATCGGTCAGGTAAAGTATAGTTCTGTATAGTTCTGTATAGTTCTGTCGTTCTTTAGTAATAATTTTCTTTATCTCTGGGTGCTTTATCTAATCACCAAAATTTTAATTCTGTTTTCTAATAAGGTATATTTAATTTGATAAATTTTATATGGGAAAAAATTATTATTTAATCTCTCGGAGTTAATTTTTTAAACTATTTTTTTATTCTATTTATTGTATTTATTATCAAATGTTTATTATTGGCACGTTTATTTATTGCATTAATTTTTTATTATTTCACTAATGTTCATAGTTTAATAATTGTTTGTAAGTTTTCTTCTTGAATTAAGTTTTAAAGTAAATATTTTAGGTTGTAATCTGTCTAGTAACGTTTTTCTGTGCAATAATTTTCACGCATATTTATCTATGTTTAAAAGACACAATATTAAAAAACAATTAAAATTTCTGTTAAAAGAATTTGGTGAATGTTTTTTAAGCCTTAATAATATATTTGTTAATCTCAATGTTCTGTATTTTAAATTGTTATTGTATTTTTTGGTTATAAAAATATTATTTAAATCATTTTAAAAGATAGTGTGAATTGTTAAATTTAATTTTATTTACAATCAATAAAAAATTGGTTTATGTATTTTATATTGATTTTATAATATTTTTTCTTGTAGCAGGAGATTCACCGTTTTGATGGTCCTCAAAGAACTGTTTGTTCTCCGTTTCATTAGGATTTATCGATTATCCTGAAATTATGATTAAACTGACATTTAATTGTGTAATTTTAAAGCGGATGAATTATTTGTTTTATTTTAAAATTAATGCTTTAATACTATAAATTTTTGCTGTGATTATTTTTAATTAAAATTGTTCTTTCAGCTCATTTACTATTATTAATATTTGAATTTTTTTAAATTATAATTAAATTCATAATTTTTGCTGATTTATTCTCATGATGATTGACAAGGTTAAATTAAATTATTATTCTGTTTATATTTAACGCCCAACTTAAAGAACATACAAGATTAAAAAAGTTTATTTTGATCTCAAAAATAAAGCAAACTTTTCATTTTTTTTATAAAAAGAGCAAAGATAAAATAACAATATTTAAGAATATTTAATGGATTTTATTTATAAGATTTTATTCGAAAATATTATAATTAATATCTTTATCAATTTATTGAAATTCTTACAAAGATATAAACCTAAATACAATTTTCTTCTTTTTATGATAAATTTTTAATTTTTAGAAGAATGATTAGTGCATAATATTCAAACGATAAACTCAATTCGTTTTTATTCACTATTTAACTATTTATTTTATATAGTTATTCTTTTGTTAAAAAGCATATATCAAATAAGCAATACTTGAAAAATATTAACATTTATTTCATCAAATTATATTTCCATGTAATTGTTAAAACATTTATTAAAAAATTTAATTTTTGAAATGATAAAATTTAATTATGTTTTATGAATTTCAACCAAAACCAATAGATTTCAATAATATAATAAAATTATTTTAAATATTGTTCAATGAGAAAAAAGAGAATAAAAAATTAAATTAGGTTTTCTCACCATGAATCTAATTTTTTACAAATCTATTGCTAAATTAATTTATAAAACCAAATTGAACATTATTTAGTGAAAAGCTATTTTCAATTAAATAAAAATAACATTTAAAATATTCATCAATTTAACTTTTTTCATTTGATTGATTCTTAAGCAACTTGTGTTAATCTCTCGATTTATGTGGTCTTCAAGCAGAGTTTATCAAATTGCGCTTTAATAAAGTAAAAAATTGTAATTGATGAAGAATTCCTTAAATATTGATTTTAATATGTTGAGTTTTGCAGTACATTAAGTTTAAATTAAAAAGCAAATTTTATTTTACTTTTTTCTTCAAGAATATTCCACTATATGCAGCATTATACAATGCTAAAGGCTCATAATTTGTTATTCTGTATTAATAAGTAATAACATTGTTTATAATATTGCAAATTTATGGCATACAATTGAGATTAATTAGATTTTGGCCTTGAACACCAAAATTTCTTTAAAAGATTATTTATTAATTAATAACCAGGTTGAGTTGAAGAAAAATTTATTTAATTTTTAGTTAATATTATTTAAGTTGAATAATTCCTATTCGTTATGAATTTTTTTATTTATTTATTTACTTTTTTTATTAAATTAATTATAGTTGAAAAACTTACGTTTTATCATTAGGTACGCTAATAAATTTCTTATAAATATAAGTTTCTGTTTTCTTTTTTTTTCAACGATTATTAATTTCTAATAAATTATATATTTTTTATTTATTTTTTTTGTTTTTAATATAATTTTTTTATTATTTTCAAGCTTAATATTAGCCTCATTGAATTGCTTGATGAACTCAAATGTTTTCTTTTCTTTAATTTCGGCATTTGTTATACTGTAAAAATTTAAATAAATTTAACAAACTCTTTTATTTTTTCCTGATCTAATATTATCATTTTTAAGATAATTTTTTCTTCAATGTTTTGAATTTATTTTTAATTATTTTCGATTATACTAGAAAATATTCAATTCAGAAATTAATTTCAGTTATTTAAAATAAACGATTAATTTATTATTATTTTATCGACTCTATTAATGTTTTTAAGTTAGTAACCAAACTGTTAAAAATTCTTCGATTAGAAAGCAGCGAATTTTTTTTATTCAAAAATAACATTAAATATAAATTTTAAAATTTTTAATAAGAATGTATTTATAAATATTTAGTTTGAAGAATTTGTCGGAAATCGGAAGTCGGAAATCGGAAAATTTTCAAAAATAAAAAATATAATAAAAATTTTCTAAATATTTTTAATAAGCCAAATTTTTTAATTCTTAACCATTAAAAGGTGATTTCAAAATTTTTGATATATTTGAATATGTATCTGCTTGAAAAATTTATTTAATAAGTTCCATCAAAACATTTTTCATTTCATTTTACATTTTTATATAAATTCATAGCTTGGCTCAAATTCAACCAATAAATTTTTCATATTATCATTCATTAGCTTTAATTGTTTTCTTTCAGAATATAATTTTCCTGAATTTTTTCCTTAACGATAAAAAAAAGTTATAAAGCATTGAACATGCTATGTTTTTTGCAATAGACATGCATAAGTTTTCATGTCTTTAAAATGCAATTGAGCCAATTTAATTTATATATTCGATAGCCCTAAGAATTCTCTATTTACTTTTAAAAATTTTAGAAAATTTCATTGAGTTTCAAAAAAGTTCTGAACAAAAAATGCTGACTTATCACTTTTTGAAATTTTATGATCATAACTTTTTTTTAAGCTTAAGTAAAAAATTTTAAAAAATCATATTCTGATAGAGGACAATTAAGGCTATCAAAAAATATAAAATATAATAAAAATTTTCTAAATATTTTCAATAAGCCAAATTTTTTAATTATTAACCATTAAAAGGTGATTTCAAATTTTTTTTGATATATTTGAATATGTATCTGCTTGAAAAATTTATTTAATAAGTTCCATCAAAACATTTTTCATTTCATTTTACATTTTAGAACATTTTTTGTTGAAATGGACTTAAGCCTTTTTTGCAGCGTATTTTTCCAAGAAACTTTTGGGAACATTGAGGGGGAGGGGGCGGGGGGGGGGGGGGGGTCAGGCGGTGCCGATAGCCGCCGCCGGGTAAATTTTTATAATTTTTAATGCGATTTGTTAACAATTTTGTCCAAAGAATGTGGCCAAATTCTGCGCTTTTGAGGCAAATTTCTCAAAATTTTTGAAAAAATATTCAAAAAAAAATTTCCTGCTTTTATCAAAAATTTACGGAAACCGAAAATTGGAATTCCGTGGCCCAAAATATTTTCGTAAGTCGGAAATCCAACCCAAAAATGTCGGAAACCGGAAGTCGGAAATCGGAATTCCAACCCAAAAATGTCGGATCGGAAGTCAGAAATCAGAATTTCGTGCCATCCCTGGTGGTTTTATACAAATAATCTTTCACAATAAAACGGATTTTAATAGGAAAATTAATTTAATAATTTTGTTCAAATTCCTTTTAGATCATCAGTCTGCAAAAGCAACAAATGACTGACAAAAGTTTATTTTTTAATTTTAATAATTGGCAGAATTATAAAAAATATTTTAAATTTGGTATAAATATCGAACTTCGCCACTCCATCGTCTGGCCAAAGAATTAACAGTATTAAAAATGAATATTAATATCCTTAATTTTACAATAAATTAAAAGCACCTCTGATAAATGAAGATGATTATTAACTTAGATGAGCATGAAATTTTTATTAATGTTGATATTATATAACAAAAGAAAAAACATATAAATATATCATTTTATCCGTAAATCACTACTTATAAGAACGCAACATACATTTCTACAAATAAAATTTTATTAATTAATAAAAAAAAAGTCAATTAAAAATATAAATCATTATTACAAATTAGAGAGAGTTAAATTTCACTAACCTTATTTCTTTAACTTGTATTATATTAATTATTGCTTTTATAAACCGTTAAGTTTAAATTTGGTTTTGAAATTTTATTTTAAGTAAATTTAATATTACATTTATATTTTCTCGTAAATTTGATTCTTCACAACTCCGATCGTGTCGTTCGTGTTAAAACAATTTTTTTATTGTTTTCGAAATTTCATTATTTTCAATTAGCTTTCTCTTCTTTTTTCTTATTAGATTCATCTTTTTAATTAATTTTTTTAAATTCATTAAAATTTTATTTTATATTTTTTACTTTATTTATTTTTCTTTTATAAATTGTAGTCAATTTTAAAGGTTATAATTATTAATGAATTTAAGATGATTTCAATTTATATAAGATTAAAAATAAAATTTTTCAATATTTTTCCAAAAAATTAAAGTTTAAAATTATATTTAGATATTTGTAATCATTAATTTTTAAATTGCATTTTTAACAAAAATATTGTCTCCACATTTAAATTCGCGGCTTTTTGACCGTCGTTTTATTTTCGTTTTTATTTTATTTTTTTTTCTTTTATAAAATAATGAATAGTATTTTTTATTTTTGCATAATTATTGAGTTAATATTTTTTAAACAAATATTGTATAGAGTTAAATTATTATTTTTCGTTTTTTATTAACTTAATAATTTCTTCACTTGTACCTTTTTTCAGCCTTTTTATTTTGCGCTGCAGAATTTAGTATTTTTTGGTATTTTAATTCTTTTAATATTTTTGTTTTCATTTATATTAATATGTATTTAATATTTTTATTCATTTTCACTTACGTTTTCAATGCTTTTTACACGTTTATATTCATTAATTTTATTTTATTTTAGTGAATTTATTTAAAACAATTTGTCAGTTTAATTTATCATTTTAATGATTTCTATATTAATTGTTCTCTTTGAGGTTATAAGTTAACTTCGTTAATTTTGAAGTGTGAGAGATTGGATAAAAACAGCACATAATGTTTTTTATTTCATGTCCTGCGTGACTATATTTCATTGATCACTTCAAAGCGCATATTTCTATAATTATTGAGATATTATTATAAATGTATTTATTACTGAATTAAAAGATTTTAAATATACAACAATTTTTTTTATTATTGATCAGTACATTTAGTTTTTATTTAATATTAGGAAAATATTACTTTTATTTGTTTTTTTCATTAAATTAATTATTTTAGAACAAAGAAATATGCACTGAATTGCATAAATAGTTAATTTTACAATGATAATTATTGCAAATAAATAGCATTTTTAAGCTTTATTTTCGCTACAGTTTATCTTCAACGAAATATTTTTTATAATTATATAATTCAGATTTTTGGGTTTGTATATTAAAAATTAATAATAATTTTTTGACAACAAATCAGATGCCATGAAGAAAAAGTGCACAAACATCTTTATTCCTTTTTAAATTAATTTGTGATTTTGCTAAATTTCCTAAATTCTTTGTAAATTCATTCTTGTCATTTTTTTAAGATTTGCTATTCCTTTCTTTGCGAATATATTTTTTAAAATTAAACTACCACTTAAATCATTTACTGTAAACATATATTCTCAAGGTTGTATATAGTATACAACTATTTTTTGAATTAGTAGTATTATATTAGAAAAAATCTTTTCCATCTATTTTAGTAATTATTCAGAACATTTATTTTTAATTCTTTTTATTTATCTACGTTTTTAGAAATTTTGACAAGTTTATTATTTGAAAAGAAAAGGTATTAATTTGAAATTTTGATAAAGAATTTTTTAGCTATTTTATTTTTTGAATGAATTTTAGTAAAAGTGAAAATAATAGATAATCAAAGTTTAATATTTATTAAAAATTTAGAGATTAATTAAATTTACTTAATAATTTATTTGTTACAAATTTCAAATCCATTTTTTCAGTTTGTTTTTGGTTTTTAAAATTTGGTATTTCTATTTTAAAATTAATTTTTTTAAATTTTTCATAATTATATTGTATAACTATAATTATTTTGCTTATACACTGTGTAACATTAGAATAAGGACACCCTATTTTTTATGAGTTTGATCACTTCCCATGAACCAATTGAGCTGAAATTTTAATTGTACGTAGCAATTCTGAAAATATTAAGATTCTGAAAGTGAGAAAGAAAAATAATGCCGGAAAAAAATTTTACGAATTTTTTTCCAAAATTGGGGTGTAACATTAGAATAAGGACACTTTTTCAGAAGGCTGTAACTTTTTGAGTTGAGCATTAAAAAATCTGAAAAAATTCATTTAAGCTTAGTTTTTTGTACTGATCAAAAAAGTCATTTGCAACAAATTGATCAGATCACTCCTTTATGGTGATCTGAAAATCATAAAATGGCTTGAAACCGGGGAAATTTTAGAAAAAAATTCCTAGGGGGCTGGAAAAAAATTTTCGTGAAAAACCATTAAGGCATTCTAAAAGGTAATAAAATTCTCTACAAAATGGCCTTTGAATGATTGTTCTACGTCGCGTCTCCGCGAAGGCGTGTCTTGTTGAAAATGGTGGATATCTCAAAAATGAGGAAAAATGGCTTGAATTGAGTCATTTTTTGGATAGTCGATATTTAACAAGGCACCCCTCAGCGAATACGCGGCGTAGAGCCTTTATCCAGAGGCCATTTTGTAGAGAATTTTATTATCTTTTAGAATGCCTTAATGGTTTTTCAAGAAAATTTTTTTCCGGCCCCCTAGGAATTTTTTTCTAAAATTTCCCCGGTTTCAAGCCATTTTATGATTTTCAGATCACCATAAAGGAGTGATCTGATCAATTTGTTGCAAATGACTTTTTTGATCAGTACAAAAAACTAAGCTTAAATGAATTTTTTTAGATTTTTTAATGCTCAACTCAAAAAGTTACAGCCTTCTGAAAAAGTGTCCTTATTCTAATGTTACACCCCAATTTTGGAAAAAATTCGTAAAATTTTTTTCCGGCATTATTTTTCTTTCTCACTTTCAGAATCTTAATATTTTCAGAATTGCTACGTACAATTAAAATTTCAGCTCAATTGGTTCATGGGAAGTGATCAAACTCATAAAAAATAGGGTGTCCTTATTCTAATGTTACACAGTGTATGTATAGTATTTAAATTTCACGATCCGCACATCGTCTTTTGTAGCCTCATTGATCTTCGTGCCAGTGTTTACTTTTTAATTCCTTTTTATTTCATATTGATAATATAAAAAATATATTTTTCTCTTTTTAACTCTGATTGTATAAACACTTTTTATTGTAAAAAAAATAAATATTCATTTTTAAATATTGCCTCATAAAAATTTGATAGAGTTAGTGTAAAAAACCTTAATATCATTTAATTATATCTTTATTTAAAATTTTAGAAAAAAAAATTTGTATTTTTTACTCGTTGTTCTTCTGCTGTACTTTCGTTATACATACCAATGCTTTAAAATAAAATGTGTTTCATTATATATTTTTTGTGAATTATTTGTTTTCAAATATTTTATTAAAATTAATTTTCAGAATAAAACTATGTTTGATTTGGGTATTTTTATTTTCTATTGAATTTTTTTTTAAATTAAATAATTTTTCAAATGATAAATTTAATGAATAGTTTCGTAATTTTTTTAAAATAAAATGATTTTTTTTTGATTTATGTGATTTTTTCACAGTTATAATTTAAAAAATAACTTGTTTAATTAAACACTTCAGTATTGAGATAAATAATTTTTAAAATCATAATTCTTGGAAAATAAATAAAATAAAAAGTTTTTCATAAATTTAAAAAATAAATTACAATATAACTAAGTTATTTAATTGGTTATTTAATGATATGTTGATTAATTAATATTTTCTCATTTATTACTCTTGAATCCCAACATCTCTGTGTATATGAACATTCATTTATTTTTTACATTATCATTATTTCGGTAATTTTGTCTATTAACCCTTTGTTTGTATTATTTATATAATTGTTGGGTTTTTATGCTGTTTAAAATGAAAAAAAAAGTTGGAATATTTTTTATTAATAAAGTTTCAATTAATGGTAAAGAAAATATGAAAGAAAATCACAGTGGGGAATCGAACCAAAGCAAAAAATAATAAAAATCAGATACATATGCATGGATCTGAATATGTAATTAAATGAAATAAATAATTTAATTTTTCTCAAAAATGTCTTCTTCTTCACTAATTTCCTACTCTTTTCTCACCCAGACTCCCATTCCTACCAGTGTATTTTTACCGGCGGTACCGGTTCTAGACAAACCAATACCGGTACATTTATTTTTGAAAAAACCTGTACGGTACTAAAAAAGCGGTAATTACCGGCCGTCACCGGTACGGTACTAGTACCTTACCTCTCAACTCTAATTCAAATCAATCTTCCTAACAGTGCAAAAAATTTAACGAAAAAGAAAAGACCAAATTTTCACGACACAAGTTTTGAAATTACAATTTATCGCAACAAAAGCGCAAAGTGACCAAATGAATTGACCGAAAAATTGAAAAAATCTGAAAAAATAATTTATCATTAATTTAAGACGAATTTTTTGGTTGGTAATTAAAATAATTGCAAAAGTGAATGATTGAAAGAAATAATTGGAAAATTACTTTTAGTTCAAAATTAAACTAATTAGTTGGACTAAAAAAATTATTTTTTCTTTTAAAATTCTTATTTTAACCAAAAAAATGAATGCTAATTTTCAAAAAATATTTACCTTTTTTCTTTTAAAAAATATAATTTTTTTCTAATTTATCTTATATTCCGTAATTTTTTTTTTGTATTTTTTCTAATTTAAGTTTTTATCAATAAAATAATAATTATGTAATTTTATTTAATTAAACTTTATTATTGTTAGATATTTTGTTACTTTTATTGTGATTTTCACAAAATAAAATTCCGCGTTCTTCTTCTGCCTTTTTTTCGGGTTTCTTCTTAAACTGTACGATTAAATATAATACAAATACATCTCATTACGAACTATAATAAATTTTCATTAAAATTAACTTATATTGTATTTTAAAATTAGAATAACAAAAATTAAATGCAAAATTTATTTATTTTTTTACATATTTTATGGTGTATATAATATGTTGAAGTGAATTCGAAAATAAAAATTTATTTTTCGTTTTCGAATTTTCGAGTTTTTTTTTTACTTTTGATTATGATAATTTGTTCCCTCACGATGGTTTTTAAAAAATCGTTATAATAAAAAAATTGGTTTATTTATCCATCTTTATTTAATTATTTTTATTTGGAAAAGGTTTAAAGTTACCTTCAAAATATTCAGCATTTTTAAATCTTTAAATTATAAATTCGATTTTGAATTTTAAATTTTTACGACATATAATTAATTATTAAAATAAACAAAATTGACTTAAATACATTATAAGAATTTATTTAAAAATTTAAATAAAACGAAAAGCTATCGAATATATTAAAGTAGATTTTATTTTTATAAGGTGTCAATGTAATTATTTTTTAAATGTATTTATATATAAATTATGTTTTTTATTTTTTTTTTATTTGAGAATTTTGTTTTCCTGATTATCATTTATATTTTTATGATTTTTTTAAATTCAAAATATATTTGTTGTAACATTTGATAACGTTTTAAGTTTTAATTTAATTTTGAGCTTGAATTCTTTTGTTAAAATATTTGATTTTTTATTTTTTTAAGAATTTAATTTTTTGATTCACTTTAAAAAAATATTTTTTTATTTTTTATTTGCCTAACTAAAATAAAATCAATTAATCTGCTGCTTCATATTTTGATGATATAGCTATTGTTTTTGTGTAATCTTTTCTTCTGTTTAATCAATATAATTTTAAATAAGTAAATAAATTTGAGAATTATTTATATTCACTCATTTTATGTACGTTCCTTTTAAAATTTTATTTGCTTTATTTGATATTGTAAATTGATTAATAAATATCTTTAATTTAATTGACTAATCAAAATCATTATTTATAGGATAAATTATTTTTCTTTGTTTGCTGTTTTATTTTGTGCGACATATAAAAAATGAATTATAATGCTTATATTTTTGTTTTTTATAGGAATGTAATAGCAAAATTCGGCATTAAAAATTGAAATAATAATATTAAAAAAATTTAAAATAATTTTCAATGTCTTAAGTAGCGAAGACGAAACGCGCTATCATTATAAAGAATTCGTTGATTTTAAATAAACAAATTAATTAAAGTTTATTTTGCTGAAAATAATTTAATTGGCAAGATAAATTTAAAATAATTTTTGAAGTTATAAATAGATTAACAAAAAATAATGCTGATTAAAAAATTTTTTTAACAAAATAATATTTTTTAACTTGATATGTGGCGTATGAGCTATTGTGACACATCGAACGCCTAAAATTTCTTATAAAAATTACTTATTTATTAAATTTGATTTCAAACTATTTGTTCAATTCATTACTTTTTTTAAGTCTTTACAGAACTATAAAAATTATTTATTTTTTATAAAGAAGAATTTATCACTAAAATCATCTCTTTCTGATTATATTGGGAGTTATAAATACTAAATTTTTAAAATTATTTTTAAAAAATTTTCTTCGTAGTTATGTAACTCTTATTATTAAATGATTTTTTTGTATAATTAACGATATATTTTTGTTATTTTTATGCGTGCATATTTGCTTTTTAAAAAAAATATATATTTATTTAAACATTCACTCTTTTCATTGGTTTCTATGCGTTGCAAATAATGCAATTATAATTTGCATATTTCATTTAATATATTTAAATTTTTCAGTTGTTTTAGTTATTTAAGATTAATAGTGACAATATAATTATATTTATTGTTTAATTATTTTTAATCTGATTTTTTTATTGCAAAACCAAATTATTCTCTTTTTTTTATTCATCTGTGCTAATTTATGAGTTATGTTTCAAATGTTTTATTATTATTATTTGATTATCATTATTAATTTAGGTTTTCATTCCTTTTGCTGTTTTATAAATATTCATGCACAAATTATATAATATATTCGATATTAAGTGTTTTATTTGTTTTCTATTTAAAGATTAATTATTTTGTTTAAATATTAAGGTTATTTGAAAAGCTTTAATGTATTTCTAAATCTAAGATCAATATTAATTAGGGAGCATTAAATTAATTAGAATGAAATTATTTTTATATTTTTTATAAAACGAATTGTTAATTTCTTTTTTCTAATAAGATATTAAAAAAAAATAAAGAATTAAGTAATTAAGGTGATTAAAGCAAAAATTAATATTAAAAATCATTTAATTTTTAAAACTATTAATTAACTTCAATCAGTTTGATGTTCTTTTAAGGATATTTAACTATAAAATGAAACATTAATCAGGTCACAAATTTAAATTGTTAAAACATTTAATTTCTATAATAATAAAAAATATTAATATTTATAGTTTTGAGGCGCATCAAACAACTGTTTAACATCTTTAAAATTTACTTTTTCTTTTAAATTTATTAAATAAATTTTTCTGAGTTTTGACTTTTTTTATTCAATATTTTTTAAGTTGAATTTTATTTTTTTTCCAATTTATTAGAAATTAATTTTCAAGACAATATTAAAAAAATAAATGAAAATTATTTTTATGTCCAAATAATTTAGCCCTTTTTTTAGGTGGTTAATTTTTTTGACGCTTTGTATATTGTATAGGTATTTAAAAAAAGAAAAATATCTATTATTTTTGGATAAGATTTATTTACATTAAATAACTTCGTTATTTAGCCTAGTTTTTTAAAAAGGTTTTCATTTTTTTAAATTTGATTTACTATTTATTGATTGACAATAAATTATGTTTACCTTTAATCTCATAAAAGATTGTTATTTTATTCTTAAACTATTAACTTACATTTCTATCTTTTATTTAATTTATAATTTATTATTTTATTTTAATTGATTTTCTGTCTAGTGAAATGATTTTTCTAAATTTTTTGTTCACTAAAATAAAAGTGATGAATATATTCTCTTATTTTTGTTCTATAATTTTTATTTTAAGTATTATACTTTTCTTTTTAGTCAATGTACTAGAACACTTAAATCTTGTTAAATAAATTAAGGGTTTTTTTCGTTTTTAGACAGCTTTTTTTACTTAGTTGATAATTCTTTTTAATTTTGAATTTTCTTGTAATTTTTTTATGGAATATATAAATTATCAATTTTTGTAATTCGTAATATATTTGATACTTATCCTAATTTTTTCATTAGATTTGTTTTTGATCTTATTAAATTTCAATGGTAATTTTATGGTTTTATTATAAAAAATCTTATGAGAATATTACGATGCTTTTTGATAAAAAAGGAAACGAATTAATTATTTCTATTAATTCACATACTGTCGATTTTGGAAGTAAATAAATAAGTTGGTCGATTTTTATCAAAATATGAATACTTAAACAAATTTTAAATTACAACGTAGTGCTCTTAGATAAATCCATTTTAAAAATTAAAAATAAAATTTATTAGTGAATGGTTTTTTAAAGTGTACATTTATTGAATTTAATGCTAAATTTAAATAAAGGAAACAATAATTATTTAAAAAATTTTGAATGTAACCGCATGAATAATTAATTTTTAATTTCATTAAATAATTATTTAATAAGTATTTTTATAGAATATTATTTATTATGATGATTGCGATATTTTCTACCTTAAAATTAATTTTAACTTTTCTTTTTTATTCATCTGTGTAATTTATGAGTTAGATTTCAAATATTTTATTATTATTTTTGATTATCATTATTAATTTAGCTTTTCATTCTTTTTGCTGTTTTACTCTCATGCAGATTGAGAGATGCATTGTGTAAACTGTGATTAGCCAATATGTTAACGATTGAATGATTTCTACTTTTTTTTAAAGAAATTAATTTTCCATTATTTGTTTGATTAATATTTCATTTAATCCTTAGATAATAATTAATAAAATATTATATTATTATTTATGTTTAATTTAAATTTTTTAATGTTTTTATTAGTTAAAGTTGGATATTTAAATTTCGGGTCAATTTATTATCAAAAGGAAAAAATCAAATTACCCTCGGTTTTTGTTTTTTCGATTATTTCGGTTAATGAAAAATAATATGATTTATTTATTTTTCTATATTTATTGAAAATTCTAAAATTTTTATTTAAGATTTCTGCTTCACCTTTAAATTAGATTTTTAAATATTAGAATAAAAAGATTTAATTTTCTGAAAGGTTTCCAGCTAATTACGTTTAAAAATAATTTTTAGGGAAGTTATTAGTATTTTTAATTTATTTGTTTATTTTAAGTACAGAGCAATAAAATACTAATAATAAATTAAATAAAATATAAACTTATAATTGAAAAAAATAAAACTATAAATCGAATTCAACAAAGGATATGTATATGAAATAATGAACTAACTAAAAAAAGAAAGACCTTTTAGAAATTTTCTAAATTATCATATATTTGTCATTCTGTTATATTATTATTATTTTAATAGATATAAAAAAATTATTATTTTTATTAATAAATGAATGAAGAAATTAATAAAAATAATATACGAAGAAAATTAATTATGAACGACTTGAATGAAAATACAAAAATTCAATTTATTCTATTAAGAAAAATAAAAGAATATATTTGTATAAAAATTATTTTTAGTAAAAAAGTAAAATTGTGTTTAAAAAATAATTTTATTATTTATGCTTTTAAAACCAACAAAAACATTAAATTAGAAAAAATTGGTAAAATAGTTTTATCAGCCGTGATGTAGTTCACTTAAAAATCTTTAATACTTTTAATAAGTTAAATCAAATTTTGCATTTTAAGCTAATTTATAAGGAAAAATTTAGGTGTATAAGCATCGCCGTGTGAAAAAGTGCAAATTTTGCCCTATTTATTAAATGGATTACATTATTTACTTAAATAATAAATCTGTTTTTTAAATAATTAAAAGAAATTTAATTTTTTAATTAAACTATTGAGAATTATTGAAAACAAAAGAAATAAAAATTTTTCTTCGTCAATATGAATATAAAAACGCATTGATGAATGAAAAAGCTCGATAATTGATGATTTATTAAAAATTAATTAATAAAAAATATTTCAAAAGAATTATATTTTCAAAAGAAAATAAAATTAAGTGAAAGTTTGTGCCGGGAATGCGAAGATTATGCTAACGGATTGCAAAAAATGATAAACGGCAAACTGTTAATATAATAATAAAAAAAATTCAAAAAAAGGAATGTAAAAAATTAAAAAATACAACTTTTTTAAAACACATGATGTTGAGAAAATTTTCGTGCTTAATTTAGTTTTTAGAAATAGTAACATATCTTGATATCAATTTTTAATTTTTTTTTTTTTACTCTTAATTAATCGTCACAATGCGATAATTAATTAACTAATTTATTATAAATTATTTCAATTTTTGTTATTTTTAAAATCAAAAATATAATGGTAATTTGATTTCTCGTTTAAAAGAGATTACGATTTTTAGACGATTTGTTCAGCAGTATTCAATTTTAGATTGATGATTTATTTTTGAAACAAAAATTTTATCTTTTAATAAATTTTAGGCAAAAAAAAAACATGTTGATGAATCGGTAGTTTAGATCCAGTCTACCACCGAAATACTCCTTCTGTTTTTATTTAACTTTTTAATTCTTTGCCATTTGATCTTATGATGTTATTCTTTGTTGTGAATTATTTTAACATATTTATTGAGTTAAATATCATAATTAAAAACCCTCATAGTTAAATTATATATTAAAGATTAATTGATTTACTTGGTATTTATTTATTTTAACCTTTCTCTTTAATTTCAAAAAATTTAATTATATCTTAGATTTCATAAATTAAAATTTATTAAGTTGCTTTATTAAATAGCAAAAAAAATTTTAAAATATTTTATCAATTATTTTTCTTGTAGATATTATACTTTTCTCCACGAAAGAATTAATTTTTTTTTGTTTTAATTGTTAATGTTTTGATAATAAATCCATGTTATCTGCCGTAATGTTTGCATTGGAATTGACAAAAATTGTGAGTAATTTATTAATTATATTTTTCATGCTTTTTTCAACAATTTTGTCAATTTTGTCAATTTATAATTTTTAAAATTGTTATTTCGGCCGATCCATAATAACAAATTCCAAAATATTTTCAAGGAAATCCTCTTGTTGTTTTTGGAATAATCATGTCTAATTCGACTGC
The DNA here is from genome assembly GCA_023374025.1 of Heterodera schachtii. Lineage (NCBI taxonomy): Eukaryota > Metazoa > Nematoda > Chromadorea > Rhabditida > Heteroderidae > Heterodera > Heterodera schachtii. The sequence continues at coordinate 219,257 of SIJG01000061.1, read as the reverse complement.
GTAAAAAGTTACGAATACAGAATTAAAACAAAAAAAAATTAAATTAAATTCTCAAAGTCGGAGAGTTTTGATGAGAAAAATACATAATGGATGAAACCTTCTAAGAAAGGATAACTTTTTCTATATTTTTAATTAAACAGTAAATAAATCCTTTAAAAATAATTTGCTTTATTTAAATTTACATCATTAAAATCAATAAATAATTAAATTACTATGAATTTTAAAAGTTAATTTTTTATAAGCCGTAATAATTCAATATAATTTTAATATTACATTTTATTAAGCTAATATTAAGGACATTAAAATTAATCACATTGAAATTATTAATTTTTACTAAATTTTAAATTTAAAAATATTATAAGTGAATCGACTTGTGAAAAATATTTTTGATATGATGACTCTATAACCCATATTTTTTAATTTCTTTTATTAATACTGTCTTTTATTGAGAAAAGAAATACAAAAAATTTCCCCAATAAATTTACTCGCCTTGGTCGATGTAATTGCGAACATCTTACATGCCAATATGAAATTAGCAAATATAATAAATTATTAAAATAATCACAAACTGTGATATTATATCAAAGTAATTATTTGAGCGATGAAATCCTTTCTTGTATATTAAATAAAATAATTTATAAATACTTTTAAAATTCTAAATATAATTGGATCATTTTAAGCGTAACAAATATAGATTATTCAAATTTGTTTATTTTTTTAAATATTTCGAAATTATATTATTTCAAAGACCCAATTAATCATTTTTTCATTTAACAATCTGACAGTTCTTCGACTTGAGATGAAGACGAGAAAAATAATACAAAATTGTTATAAAGAACTGTTGCTAAGAAGAATTGCATTTGAATAAATTTTTATGGGAATTAAGTGAAAAAGCAAAAAAAAAAATAATTAATAAAACAATCAAGGCCTATTTAAATTGTAAATAAATTAGTTATTTAAAAACAATTTAATATTAATTTTTGAAGTAACAATTTACATTTAATAAGCCTAACCCATAATTAAATTTGCAAATTACAAAAAAAAACTCACAAGGCAAATATTATAATTAATTTATTAAATAAATAGATTAATTTCATTTAAGATTTAAATAATTTTATTGAATTGTCGAAAATCCCTTTAAAAATAATTTTGTAAAATCTACTAAATGTTTTATATTTAAAAAATAGTAAATATAAATTTAAAAAACAATTCAAATTAAAAAATATATTTTTTAAAAGTTTTAAATATAAACCAGAATTAATAATACACAAATTTGAAAAAAGAGAATATTATATTGTGATTGCTAAAATTATTTATTATATTTTTTAATCTATGTGTCGCAATTTTTTCATTGGCGACGAGAAGGCGGGTCGAGTCCCGCCTTAACTAAAAAATATGATAAAATAAGAATTTGTAGCAATTTGCTTAATATAATATGCATAAGTGAATTTAAATATTAAAATTACTACTATATTAAAAATGCTTTTGTTTTTATATTTATTTTATTTAGTTTATTAAATATATTAAAATTAATTTCGCAATAAATTTTCCAATGTTTATAAAATATTATACATTCATTAATATTAACCAAATAATAATTATAATTTTATAAAAGGTGCACAAATTTATTTAAATATATTTAATTCTTGATTGAAAGTTTTATTTTTATGTATTTTTTTTTATTAGCGTATTTTTTAGTTTGTCAAAACTTTACTTTTGTATTCTCATTTAATTGAATATATTGAGTGGATTGAATAAGAAATAATGCATAGATGATTTTATCGAATTAGTGATAAAGAAAAAAAAATTGAATTAGATTTTTTAAAAAATAATTAATTAAGTGAATTATTCAAAAAAATGGATATTCATTTAATTACTATTTTAAATTACCAATAAAACTTTTTTTATATAATAAATAAATAAGACTATTTAAAAGTTAGTATATTATTTTTATTAAATTACAGATTAGTGAAATATTATTTTATGCTTTTTAAATTTACTTAATTTATGTTTAATTAGAAATATTTTTATTAGACAATAAATCAAAATTCATGAGAGTATGAAACAAAGCTCAGGAGGATTTGCGGCTGCACTTGCCCTTTTAAAAGTAGATTATATAAAATGGCAAAAAGACAAAATTACATTGACTATTCATTATGTAATTATGATTGTAAGACTAAGTGCGCTTCCAATAAAATTTTAATAAATCAATTTTGCAATGTTTTATTAAAATATTTCATTAAATAAATAAATAAACTGTTAATCTATAAAACTATTTAAAGCGAAGAAATAAAAATTTTAAAAATTGACAACTTAAATTGATAAGTTAATCGCAAATAAAGTAATCTAAATTCAAAATTTTAATTTCTGTTAATTCGATGCAAGTAAAGTCAGTTATGGAGTAAAAGAATTTTAGAATAATAGTTAAATATAAAACACTGATAAAAATATTGTCAATTTATTATTTCTAAAAGTAATTTTAATTTTCAAATTATTTTTTATTTTTACAAAATATTTTTTTCTCTTGCTAATTTAAATTTGATAAGCCTAACAGTAAACCGATTAAAATAATTAGAATTTATAAGAAAATAAAAATTGTAAAAATATTGCCAAAAAGCAAAATAATTTAAAAAACTTCAAAAAATCCATTATGGAATTTTTTTTTATTTTAATCACTTACAAAAAATTAATGAATTTAAAGGTGCTAGGTCGAACCTAAAAAAATAATTTTTAAAATCTAGCAAAAATTTACAAAAAGTTGTAACAAAAAAATTTCGTAAAATTAGACCCAATAATTATGTCCCTAATTTTTAATGCCAATTATTTATAATAACTTACTCGATAAAATAATTAGACCTTTTTAATTATATTTAGAAATTAATAGTACAAAGTAATTTAATTCAATAAACCTTATTATTAAATAAATTACATTAGGCACTAAATTTAAAAACATATATAAATATATATATATAAAACAAAATAAAAACAAATATAAATAAAAATAATTTTATAACCAGTCACAATGATTCCGTTTCATTTACCACATCAAGTTATTGTTTGATTTAAAAATTGTAAATTGAAGTTGCAAAATTGAATTATAATTCATAAGGCAAATAAAACAATTACAAAATTTTACTTTAAGCTTTTATAAACATGAGGTTTATGGTGGCAACAAGAATGTCTAATGGACATGAAATTAAAAAATATATAGAAAAGCAATATATAACAAAACAAAAATTTAAAACTATTAATTTAACTAATGAGCACATTATAAAAAACTTCTAACAATCAATAAATAACTATTTAATGTTTTTTGTTAATATAATTACAAATACTAATAAATAAATGCCTTTTATTAAATTAAATGAGGTAAAAATACTTGCAAAATAATTAAAATTAATATTACGAGATTATAAAAATTGTTTTTTACGACCATAAAGATTACAAAACAGGAAAGAAATCAAGCCAACCGACTTGTCGCTGTGTGGGTTGTGAACAACGAACAAAGTTTGTTGCATGACTGGCCAAGCAGAACTTAAATTTATAATTAAATTATTAAAAAAGCTTAATCAAAAACTAATTTAATAACAAAAACCTATATGAAATAATCGCATTTAATTCAAAAATTATCAACAAAAAATTAGCAACTAAATATTATAATAAATTAGTTAAATATAAAGTTTTATTTTCATTTAGAAGTTAAATGATATTTATTGAAATTTGTCGAAAATTTAATACCAAACATGAAAATTTTATAATTTAAAAATAATTTAATAAAACATTACTTAATGTTAAATATTTTAAATAGTAATATATATTTAATTTAATTACTTTTTATTGAATTAAATTTAAATTTATTTTAAAACAACATAAAAACATAGAAATTGCACAACTAAGTCCGTACCTGTTTACATGAAATAGGACACAAGATTAAAAATATTCAATGGCAAGTTAATTTATGATACTAAAAATAAATCAAATTAAAAAAATATATATATTTCAAACTAAATATAAATCAAATAAACAATACATTAATTTTAAATTATTACAAGATTCTCAACTTTATTCTGGAAAAGTCATTTAATTCTCACTGAATTTTTTAATTTAAATATATACATTAAGTATAAAATGAATATTGAATTTTCAAGATTTTTATATTTATTTTTGATTATAAAATTAAATCTGATAAACCGTCCATTTCTGGTATTTTTTTATTTATATCTATAATATTTAAAAATATATATATTTACCTATACTTATAAAAGCATTAATAATTTGTGAAAATATATTTAACTTTAAATTAAATTATCCACTTTATTTATAATATGATTTATTTTACAAAAGTAATTAGCTGAAAATTAATTAATTATTTAAAAAATTATTTTTTTTATCAATTATATTCAAATATAATTTTTAGATAATTTAAAAAATATTTTAAATGGAAAATATAATTTATATTAAAAAACATTGTTGATGAGAAAATAAAAAAACCTTTGAATTTTATTGTATTCAAGCTAGTCGACTTTATCTTTATATTATCAAACTGTTGGTTTCTTAATGATTTATTTTTCATTATTTAATTTAATACTGACTAATTGTAATATATAAAATAATATTAATATTAAAATGTTTTGTCAATTTAATTTAGATGCGAAATAAAAAAGTTCAACTTATTTAATGGCAATATTTTGAAGTTATCATCTCATCATCTCTTTATTATTTATTATTTTTAAAATTATATACTTTAAACAATAATGATTAAAAACTATAATAAATATTTGATTAGGAAAAGTTTGGAAAATTAAAAGTTCAAATTACTGGTTGAAACTCAACTAAATTTAATTTACATGAACTACTATTTTAAAACAAACAATAAAAATAAAATCACTTGTCATTATTCAAAAAGAAGTTATTTAATTTATGTAAACTATTCTTGAAAAAAAAACAATTAAGAAAGTGTCTTTTATAAAATTAGTTTAATAGATTATTAAAGCAAAGACGTTCGCAATATCACAATAAAAATTAGTTTAAAACATTAAAATGCTAAGTTACAAGAAAAAATGTAAACGACAAAAATAAAAAATATATAAAAAATTATACTTTTGTCATTTTATCATTGAATTTTAAATTATTTATTTATTTAGATAAAAAATTTTAATTTTCAAATCTTATATATGCAATTCCTAGTTTTAAAAATTTTATTATATGCTAAATCAAAATTAATTTTTTTTATTAGCAAAAAATTTTTGCATCTAAACAAAGACTTTCCAAAAACATAAATATAAGAAAAAATATCTTTTCTTTAAGAAAGATGGAAATCTTTAATACTTAATTTAATGTAAAATATTTGCAATAATATTTCTTTATCTAAAATTATTATTAAAAAGGCAGTAAAAAGGAATAAAATGACAAAAGAGATATATTTATTAGTTTTATATTATTGATGAAACTATATTCTTAATCAATATGAATTATAAAATTTAATGGTTTTGTTTACTCCTTATATATTTTCCTTTAAATTATTATACTAGTCAATTGAATAATTCGATGTACTTTTTTAAAAATTTTATCAAAAAAGTTCAAAACAACAAAATAAAAATCCATTTGGACAAATTTAAAGCTTAAGATTGACATATTATTATTTTTTATTATAAACGCCCATTTTGGCGGATTGATATAATTTTCAAAAAATTACATTGCTGTAAATTAAATTGAGTAAAAAATAATATAAATAAATATTATTCATAATTTTCAAAAAAAAAAAACAAACAAATTTTTATTGACATAAATCGTCGAAAATAGAAATTCCGGTAATAGGATAATTAATTCAATTTCTAAATAATTCAATTAAATTTTTGCCTATTAAGGTTGAAAGTAGGGTAGGTTACGTAGTGTTATTGAATGGTACCCTGGTTTTCCGTTGTCGAGCCGAAGTTCTCTATTAGCGCACTTAAATTTTAAAAAATTTGGCCATGTTTGAGCAAAGTTATGGCTAAAAGTACCCAAGGAACCGGGTTTTCACACATTTTTGGCCATAACTTTTTTTAAGCTTAATGAAATTTTTGAAATTTTTGCAGGCTAATAAAGGACACTTAGGGCTTTCGAATGATATCAATCTTTCTTAATTTTGTTGGTTCTGAGAATGTTTTGATCAGAATTTTTGATGATCAAAATTAGGCACAAACAATTGTATTGATAAATCTATTTTTATTTATATTTGTCGCAAATATTTTTCATCTGAAAATTTGAAAATATTTTTTAATCATAATTTTTTATTAACGTTTTGATCAAATTTGTTGTCTTTTATTTTGTTATTTTTCTAAAACTCTTGAAGAATGCACAGATTATTGTAAACATCTGCGTCGTAGCTAAAATTCAGTTTCATTAAATTTTTCTGTATTATAATTGTAGTTATTTCAATTCTTAAAATTCTTATTTGATAGACGTATAGAAAGGTTTAATAATTCATATATTAAAAAATAAATTTTATAAAAAGATGAGAATTAAATATTTCATTGAAGTCATAAATATATAATAAAAAGAAAGTTTGCAAGGGAATGATAAATTTATGGAATAAAAAACTCATAAATTACAACGAAAATTTTTTAAGTAAATTCATTTCACGGAAATTAAGAGAATATTACCATGTTAGAGGAGAAAAAATAATTAATTTTTTTAAAAATGCATTGAAATTAAATATTTATTCTTATAAAGAATTATTCAACAGAATTTCTAAAACTTTTTGTTATTTGGTTAAGCAAACATTTGCCAATTAAAACATAATTTAATTATGCTTAAGAATTTTTATTGTTATTATTGTTATGAATGTTTTATTATATTTTTTTACTTAGTAAGAATCTAAAATAATTAATGTTATTTATGGGTTCCTTCAATTAAATTTTTGTTTCTTTTATTAATAATTGTGATTGACTTTTTCCTTTTTTGAATTAAGTTTAGATTTAATTGTCTTTTTTTTGAACAATATTTAAAAGCATTAAATATTTTTTAATAAAATATTCTTTTATTATTAAAAAATAAATTTATTTTTTAAAATTAAATAAATAAATGAATTTTCATTATCCTTAAAATATGCCATACAATGTTGATTAATTAACTAAATGAAATATTAATTATTTATTTTTTAAATGAATCAAACAATAAAATATTAATACAAAGTTTTTGGGAAAACCAATAACAGATAAGATTATATTGAATGCCTTCAAAAGCATATAAAATAAAAAGTGATAAAGTAATAATAATTTAGAAATCTCTCAAAAAAAATAAGTAAAAATCGACAATATCAGATTAAATATTTTTAACTAAATTTATTTCAATAAAAACTCTATTTAATAATTGTTTTTATGAGTTTATAGTTCTAAGATAGTTAATTGTTTATTTTTATTTATTTTTGCATAGATCGATTTCCCTTTGTGTCTTTCATATAAAATAATTGGGGATTTATAGAAAGATGTCTAAATTCTTTAAAAGAAATTAAATATTTATTTTGTTAATACAAAAGATTATTTAAAGGGTGATTAATTGATAACTAAATAAAGTCATTACTTTCAATAAATATCTTTTAATTATGTTTGAATTTAATATAAATCATAATTTATTATTTAGTAAATAATCAATTTATATAAAATTCTTAAATCAAGCAAAAGGTAATTACAGTTAAAAATGATTCCACTTGTGATTAATTTGATATTTGCAATTAACAATTAATATAAGCAATTTGTAATGATTATTTTTTAATTTTTTATGAAAATTAAAATTTTAAAATTATTATAGTTATTCATAATCAAATGTTACAAATTTGATTAAATAATTAATAATATTTTTTTATACATTTATTTGTGAATTCAATCCTTCATTTCACTTTTTCATCTTTAATTTTATTTCTTTTATTTTCCTTGATTTCTAATATATTGAAATGAATTTGAAAATAATTAAAAAAAATGTTTTATATTGTTCTATTTGGTTTTATAGTAATTACTCATCTTTTTTTTATCATATTATTCTAAATATTTTTTTTATTTCTTTGCTATTTCTTAACTAAATAGATTTATTTAGTTTTGATAAGCTTACCATTGTTTATCTTATGAATTATAGACAATTCCGAAATTTAAAAATTAAAGCATATTTTAAATTAAATCTCTTTTTCGTTGTACAATTTAATTAACTTTTGTAAAATTTATTATTTAAAAACTAATTTCTAATGTTAATTTTTTATGCACAAAAAATGCTAATATTCACATAAATAAATAGTAAATTTCAATTTATATGAAAAATAATTTAATGAAATAATTGAAATTTTATGTAAAGTTTACGTTACAGTAGATTTACCGAACGTGAATTTGCCCGTGAATTGTGATTGTGAATTGACACGTGAACACTGCCATTTTTACTTGAAACTATGTGACCATGAATTTAAGATGAATAAATATTAAAGAAAAGTTGACAAGGAAAAATTGCAATTGAATAAATATTATAACTAATTAATTATCTTTTAAAATCTTAATATTATTTTTAAAAAGTCAGAAAATAATTATTAACAATTCATTTATTGTTTATGTAAATTGACAATAAATATAATAACATATTTATTTAATATAATTGAAAAACTTTATTATTTTATTGTTTTATATAAATATCTGTCAAACATTTTGCTTTTTCTGTTTAAATTGATGAAATTTATTTTTTATTCTTAATGTTTATATTAAAACTAGCTCGGTCGCCATAATTTTATAAATTTCTAATTAATAAATAATTTTAAAAATGATATTCTATTTATGATGCGCATTAAAATGTTAAAAAATGAGATGAACTTAAATTATTTATATAAATTAACACTCATTTTATTAGAAAATCTTATTTATGAAAATTTTTTAATTATAGTTATTTATTTTAAGTGATAAACAAGCATTTCTTTTAGAATTCATTTTGCATGTAATTTCATCTAATTATAAAATACAGCGCAAAGATATGCTTTGTAGGTCGAACCTATATATTAAATATCATGATACTTTTTTTGTTAAAAATAGATTATTTTACTATCCACTAATTTTTATTAATAACTTATCAAAATAATTCAAATTTTTTATAAATAAATATGGGTTTGCGACTATAGCAGTTTTGTTATGATTAAACGAAATTCCAACCATCAAATAAAAAAATCACCAAGAAATAAATTATATAATAAGAAAATATTTTTGCACGAGAAATCAATAATAAAATTAAATATATTCGCTATCCCTGGTTTTATTATTTAATAACAATAGAACGTAAAAAATGCTCTTTTCAAGTCTCAACAAGCCCAATCACAAAAGTCTAAGACTTCCATTAATGAAATAAAAATATTAAATTAGAAGAAACTAAAGAAAAATTTAGCATTATCAACAATAATTTACTCTTATTAAAATATTTAGCCATTAAATTCGTTAAAAAGTATAATATTTAATAAAAAATTTAAATATCAAATCACATTTTCATTAAAAATGAATTAACATAAATTGTAACAAAAATAATTAGAAAAATTTAATTTTTGGAGTTTTTGCGTGCAAAAATTTATAAATTAATAAATAAATAAGATTTAAACAAGATAGCAAATTTTTCTTTTAAATAATATTCAAAGAAAAAGATAATTAAATTATTGATAAAAAACAATAAATTTATGGAAGGAACATGCGAATCAACAAATAATCTATTCTCCATTTCAGGAAGTAGCCGAGAGAAGCTGAGTGTTAAAATGAAAGACGTCATTTGATAAAGTTCGATCTATGCCAAAATAATTAAAATAAATAATTAATCATATTATTAAATTAGAGCTATAAACGCATAAAAAACAATTATTAATTAAATATAGTAATGAATGTAATAAGATTTGATTTTTGAAAATATATTTATAAAAGTTTAAAAAAATGGATTAAAAAGGCTTTAGTATCTTAAAGGATATTAAAAATTAATAAATAAGAAAACAGAAGATAAATTGAAAAAGAACAATTAAAAGATTATTGAGTAAAACTTTATTAATTGCCTTTAATTATATCATAAAAAATTAAAATTAAAAAATGAAAAAAAAATCACATCATTAAAGCATTTAATCTTTTTAAAATGTTTTTATAAAATAAATAGAAATTGTTTCTTTTTACATTTTATTATAAAGTTTAATTATTATATTCTGTCGGGTTTTGTGCAGAATATTACTATCAGTAAAAAATTTAAAGAAACAAATGAAAAATTATAATATTGAAAAAATAAACATTTTATAAAAATTTAAGACATATATTTTCATTTAATTAAATTAATAATACTATTTCAAAAATTATAAAAATGCATTAAAAATTTAATTACTAAAAATTAATTAATAATATTTATGTTAAAGGGAATTTAATAAATAAATTTACTTTAAATAATTTTTTGAACAAGTAAAGAAACGACTTAAAGTCAATATAGAAAAAGCTAAATACAATAAAATTGGTTTTTCTTTAAAAATTTTCCTCAAAGAATACGAATTATTCAAATGAATGAAAAAGACACTTGATAAGTATCTAGTTTTTTTAAACATTTTATTTTATTTATAATTTATTAATTGCATAAATTAAAATTTTATTGAATTAAATACCAAAAAAGCCAATGTACATTGAAGAAAATGAATAATGAAACTAAATTACAAAATAGTTCTTACAAATTATTATTTATATGTTATAAAAGAAAATATTCCTTTTAAAAAAATGCTTACGACAATAATTAGTTAATTTTTTTAAATGAAAAAATTAAACTTACCCTCGACAAACATTTTTTGGTATCATTTAATAGCTCTAGGTGTTCTTTAACAGAATATTAATTTAGAAATTTTTTAAATAAAATTTTCAAAAAGTTATGGTCACAAAATTTCAAAAAATCTTGAGTCAGAATTTTTTGGCCATAACTTTTTTGAAACTCAATAAAATTTTTTGAGATTTTAAAGATAAATAGACTAAATAGAGTACTTGAAATTCTATAAATAAAATTTAATAGAATTGCTTCTGAAAAAAGTTATAAAGCATTGAATATGCTATGTTTTTGCAATGGTCATGCATATTTATTTTTAAACATTTAAAATTTTAAAGTCCTTAAAATGACAATTGATCCAAAATTAATTTATATATTGAATAGCCCTAAGAATTCTCTATTTATTTTTAAAATTTCAAAAAATTTTATTTAGTTTCAAAAAAGTTATGGCCAAAAAATTCTGACTCAAGATTTTTTGAAATTTTGTGACCATAACTTTTTGAAAATTTTATTTAAAAAATTTCTAAAATAATATTCTGTTAGAGAACACTAGAGCTATTAAATGATACCAAAAATTATTTTTTTGATTGACTTTAAGCCAAGTTATGAATTTATATGTCTTTCATTTTTTGTTTTCCTACCCCTTGGCGGATTTAAGAAACGCCCTGGCGGGTTTAAGAAACGCCCTGGCGGATTTAAGAAACGCCCATAGTGGCGGTTTTTAAGAAACGACCCAGCACGCTGTCAACGTGACAAGAAAATTAAATAAAAAAAACTTTTTCAAGCTTAAGCTTAGAGAATCTTATAATAATTTAAAATTAAACAAAAAAATGTCGAAAAAAAATTATCAGAAAGATTAAAATACGAAAGAAAATTATTTACTTTATACAATAAAAATTTTGCTCAAATGTTGAATATAACAAATAAAATAATGAAAAAAATTAAAAAAAGTGTGCAATTCAGATCATCCTAGCCAAGATAATAAAATTAAATATAATTAAAAATCAATATTTTTATATACGAAAAACAATAATGTAAAAAGAATCTCTATTCTTTTGAATAATAAAAATTAATTTAAAAAAGAAAAAATTAAATGAAACAAAAATTTAATTAAAGGAATCTTTCCAGTCGTTCATGAAACAATACACGCTTTTTCAACATGAGAATAAAAATAAATTGTCTAATCAAAAATCTAAATACAAATAATTATTTAAATTTAATTAATTTGATAGTTTTCTTTATTATAATTGTATAAACTAAATTATAAAAAGCAAAATAATTATAAAATCTTTTAATTAAGAACTTTCTTGAAAAAGAGAACATTTATCGACAACAATTGCACATTGGGAATTCAACAAGATTATTAATTGAGCAACGAAAATATTGAAACTCATGTTTGATATAAATAATATTTCCAGCAATGAACAAAGTTGAATAATATCAGAAAATATTTATAAAAAAAAGCAATTGGGCATTTTAAAATAAATACATAATTTATCTTTTCAATCTTACAATGGATAATTAACAAAATGAATATGTTTTTAAATTAACTTAAATTTTTTTTTATGATAAATGAGTAAAATATAATTTGTAAAACCTGAAAAACAGCAGCTAAAATTCACTAATACTTCTTTGCATTTTAAAATATCTTTTTTTATTAATGGAATATAAATAAAGTTAAATTTTAATCTGTTTATTGCTTTACAGTTTTTTTATTTAATCAAATTTTCTATCATTCCTCTCAGCATTTTTGTTATAGTGTTAGTATACCCATGGCACATTCTGATTTACTCAAAAAAAATTATAGCAAACGACATCTTTCATAAGGAATTAAAAAATTAATTTAATAATAATTTTAAATTGAAATGAATTAGTTACTATCCGAAGACTGTATTCATTTTTCATTCATTCTAAATAACATTTTTAAAAATCCAACAAAAAATTTCTCATCGTCATATTTCATTTGGAATTTATAAAATCTTTAACTATGTATAATTCTTCATTTAGTGAAATTCAAAAATAATTACCACTTAAAGCCAATTTTATAAAAATGTATTTTTTTTATTCTTCTCGCTTATTTTCGCGAACAATTGACATAGAGTATAGGGCCATTTTTTTTTGATTATAATAGATATTATGAAAAAACATTAAATTCTTTATATGTAATTTTATAATTAATGGAATATAATCAAATCAAGCTAAGAGTTTTTCTTTATTTTTATTTAAACTTTCAATTGGAAACTAAATTTATTTAATCTAATAAAAGGGAAAGAATTCTTATTTAATTTAAACGATCAATTTTATTTGTAATTTAAGTTCAATAGAATTATGTATTATTAATTAAATTTATATTTATTTATTACAAAAATAAATTGTTAAAGTATTATTTTTAGAGTTAGGCATAATCAAATGCACTATGCAAGAGGACGTATTGTCAGGTTTATAAGAATCATTTCAAAGTTTATATAAAATTACATATTTTACATATTTTCTTTAATAATTTTCATATCAAAGAAGATTTGTTTTTCGTAAATAATATATTTTTAATTTATTGAATAAATCTATGATTTTTAAATATATTTTATAAATGTATTCTTATCATGATTAGCTAGAATAAAATTAAATTTTAAAATTATTAATATTATAAATTGTTTTTATTTAAATTTTCCATTATAAAACACTTCATATGTTTTAAAAAATTGCAAGAAATCAAACCATTTTTAAATTTAATTACGGCATGTTCATAAAATAATATTATTGTAGCAATTTCCTTGTCTAATTAATGGTGTATTATTTCATTTGAATATGCATTTTGATTCATCAATTTAAAAGGATTTAATAATTTTTAGAATATTTTTTATCTATTATTTCTATATAATATATCTTATATTATTAATGCGTGATATTTTTCATTTTTTTGGGTTATTTATTTGTTTATGCAATTTCTTTTATTATTTATTTAATTGTACTTTTATTTTGTAAAAATTTATTAGCAATTATTGATATTAACCATATTTCTCATACGGACGATGGAAATTTTCTCTACTTTCATAGCGTTAGGTCATTAATGTATTTTTTTGTTGTATTTAATTTATCCAATGGTATTGTTTGTGTCCTTCAATTTTATACATAATTTATTATTTAATTTTTCTTTTTTTCTAAATTATTGCTTATAAAAAGGAATATATAAATACATTTCAAATATGTTTAAATTTTCCTTTAAATTTGAGTTATTTTTTAAAATTTGAATAAAATTCCAACTCAATAAGTTATTTTGTAATTGAGCCAAATATGATAACCAAATATGATAATATAATAGTAAAATAATAATATAGATTCTAAACTTTTTTGTTCATTATTTGTAATCAAGAAAATAACTTAACATTTAGGGCTTCTCATTAATTTTTTGAATAAATGAAATAAAAGTACTATTTTAAATTAATTAAATAATGTTTTTTAGGTTGTTTTTGATTAAAAAAATAAAACAAAATTATTTAGTATTTTGAGCTGTTTTTTAGTTGAAGAATAATGTTTTAATATTTAAATGTTAATAAAAAATTTCTATCACTGTTTTCATTCTTTTTTTTATAAAGATAACACATGATATATGTGATAAATTTTTTTTTTTTGAAAGACTCATTAATAAAATAAATTAAATTTTGCATTATTTAGATGAGTAATTTTGTTATATGCAAGCTATATTTATTTACATTATTGGGAATGGCATATAAATTATTTTTTTAAATAAATATATATCTTGACATTATTAAATATAAATTTTGGTGTTATAATATTTAAAATATCACATGACGAATATTGTTGTTTGAAGTCCGTGATGTCAACAGATTCATAGGATATAAAGTTGAGTCATATATTAATTTTTTAAAATATTAACTTTTTTTTATTATTTATCATTTTTAGATTTTAATTTTTATCAAAATTAATAAAAATTTTCTTGCAGTAGGTTATTTAAGAATTTGAATTTTCGTGTTTAGTTTTAGTATAAATATTATGTTGCTAAAAGCTTATATAAATTTTACTATCTTCAAATAATTATCTTACCAGATGAACTTTTTTTAGTCGATTAAATATATTTTTGCATATATTTGAATAATTTTTGAATTTTAGTATTAACCTTGTCCAGTGTGATTAATGTTGCCTGAATATTAATTATAATAATGTATCAAATTATTACGGCTTGTAAAAATTATCTTTTAACATAACATAGTAAGATAGTTATTTTAATTTATTAATTTTATGAAGAAATTAAAATAAATGCAATTTTTTTCCATAATTATGGGTAGGAATGGTGATCGTTCTTTTAGTTTTTTTTAATTATCATTTAATAGAATTTTATCTTATTTTTATGTTGCTTTACTTTTGCTATACATTATTATTATTATTGAGTTATAATTTTATGTCATTTTTTAAGATATTTTTCAACATTTAAATCTTGGCAGGTCAACGTTTTGCTTTCCACCGACGAATCCAACTGTAATTCAGCTGATTGTTTTCTTTTCGTTCCACCCATTAAATATAAAAATATTAGGATAAATGTTCCATGTGTTAAAATAAAATTATAAATTTATATTTTCATTAATATTTGATAATTAATTCCAATTTATTTAAAATATTTTTATTGCAAATTATTTTTATTCTTTTGCTGTGCTTTTCTTTTCCTCCAATTAAAATGATAATTAACTTTTTATATTTTAATTTTTAAATTATTCGTAAATGCTTTTAAACAACATTTGATAATTATTTTTCAAAATTAATTTTACAAAAGTTATGATTATTAAATTCAAAAAATCTATGTAGGTTGTATAGAACTTTTTTGAAACTCAATGAAATTTTTTTAAACTTTAAAATAACTAGAGAATTTTTAGGGCTATTTAATATAAAAATTAATTTTTCTCAATTACATTTTAAAAACTTTAAAATTTTAAAATTTTAAATGTTTATAAATATATATTCATGACTATGGCAAAAAACTTATCATGTTCAATACTTTATAACTTTTTCCAGAAGCAAATAAATTAAGTTTTTCTTTTTATAATTAAAATAATGAAGTTTTCAAAAAATCCACTTAATGTAATTAATATTTTATTTATCATTTAAGCCTCTAAATGTATTTTTTTTATTTAATTTAATTTTAACAGCCTTATTCATAGTAAGGCTTAAGTCTCTTAAAAATATTTTAACATTTTAATAATTTGAATACTTATTAATTATTATTTTTCTTTGATTTTCTTATGTATATTTAAATAAAATTAAAGGCTTAATTTGTTGTTCTGTTTATTAATTATGGTTTTATTATTATTATTATTCATCTTTGGAAGATATTCTGTATTCTAATCTTTAAATGCTTATTGTTAATTTTATTTATCCTTCTCGTTGCTCATTTCGGCTGCTTTTTTTTTTGCATGGGCATGTTTTTTAAATATTTAAATTTATTATTTCTTTATTATGCCTAATTAATTTTTCTCAAGTGACGATCTGTGTATTATATTGTATATCAAATACTTCATATTAATTTGTGGTCGTTTTTAACAACCCCTTAAAATCTTTTTTTAAATATATTAAGTTTAATTTTAATTCACGGCTTATGCAAAATATTTTTTAATTTTATTCATTGAACCAAATGTTTATTAATAAATTTAAAAAAATAAGTAAAAATTCACATAATATAACAAAATTTATTTTAAACACTGTTGACTTTTGTGACAAAATAAATACCATTATGGAATGTGTATAAAAAACTTTTAAAAGTTTTTTAAAATATATTTATATTCGCTTTTCTTTTTTTTTTGATTTTTCTTGATTCTTCTCTTTTTTTCCTCCATTTTTTCATTTAAAATTTTAGAAATTCTACAAGTAATAGGGAAAAAATTGGAGAATTGCCATTTAAGCATCTTTTTATTTAAAAATTCTTGAATAAATGGTTTTCTTTATCAAAAAAATTATATTTAAAAATTTAGTTTTTTTTCGATAAATTCAATAATTATCTTGTAAAATTTTCAGTTCATTAAATGAAAATTACAAATCAAATAATATATGTTTCATTAAAAAATTAAATAAATTTATTGTTATTAAAAATAATAAATAATTGGAAAAAGTATCAATGAAAATAAATCAATGTCAGCAATTAATTCTCGTTTCTTTATTTTCAAAAATATAGTATTAAATTATTTAAAGACAATTTTAAATTATCAGACATAAAAGTAAGCAACAATTTAAATTTTTGTCATTATCGAATGTAGAAAAATAAATATAATCATTAATAAGAATTGTTGACTAGCGTTCACGAATCTGCTCATACCATCATGAAGTAGATGAAATTAGAAATTTTACAATCTATAATACCCCAAAATTATGCAAATGTTATAATATATATATATATATAAATTTAAAAAATTATAATTAAATAAAATTATCACTTCTTTCCATTAACAAATATTATTATTAAATTTTTGGAAATATTAAGTTTTTATTTTTTCATTTTCATTAACCGAAAAATTTTTCGTTTAGTTTTCGGTTTTAATCTTTAAATTCTCATTTTTCTTTGTTTTATAGTTTTTGAATTTTTAGTTGGTTTTCCTAAATGACGAACTAATTTATTAACTCTCATTCTAATTATATTTGACAAAAAGGTGACGTTATTTTTTTTTTTTTTTTGTTTTTTTTTACTGATATAATATTTGAATATTTCAATTTTTCTACTTTTATTAAAATTAATTCTCACGAGCCGGTAATGAGCTTCTGCAGTTAATTTGATAATGTCAGTGCATCAATAAATAAATTGAAAATTTAATTCAGTTAGTGATTTAATTAATTTTGCTTCATTCACATTAAATAATAAATACTAAATCACAAAAGTATTTTTAATAATCTTTAATAAATCTATTTTTTATAATTTTATCATATTTTTTTATTTATATTGATTTTCCTCTTTTTTATATTAGTTTAAATACAAAAAATCGGTCAAAGTTTAATTTTGAGTATATGATTTAATCTATTGCGATTTGTCTATATTTTATCCCATTTAACATTTCAAATCCAAATTTCTTGTCCATCAGTTGCTGCATATAAAGAAAGTAAATTAAATTTAAAACACTAAATTAAGCATTGCTATTTATTCTATTTTTTAAATAAAAAAAACAATAATATAAAATTTTTGTATTTCAACAATATTTTTGAACATTAAATATTTCGAAAATTTAAATTTTTTTTACTCAGTTTATCGAATAAATTGAAAAAACTTAACTATTTAATTTTTAAATATTTTAGAGGCATTATATTTAATTATTAAATTTGCATATTGTAATTATTTATTTTGGTAATATAAACGATTACAAATTTACCACCTTTTATATTTATTTTACTGTTAATAGTTTTTATTCAGATTATTGATTTATTTTATCATAATATTTAGTTTTTTTATTCAGATTATTTGATTTATTTTATCATAATATTTAGTTAAGAAGAATTTTTTTTTTTAAATTTAATTGTGCTATTGATTTTTGGCTTTAATTTTAAATGAAAAATTTTTATATTAATTTACTTTGTTAATAAATCAATTTAATCTCAAAATTCTATTTCTTTCCTTGTTTGTTTTTATTCAACTATATTAGAATAATGAATGAAAATTAATAAAAATATTAATTAAAAATCCAATTAGCTGATTATATAAGATTAAATAAAAAAAATAAATTCTTCATTGCATTTATTTTCAATTTTACTCTATATACATATTTTTAATTGTTTCAACTTTTCTTTTTTTTCTTCATAGTTCAATTTAATCATTAACAATCAAACTTTTTAAAATTGAGAGATGAGAAATGCATAGTTGACAATGCAAATATTCATTTTTTATTTTTTAAATAAATCACTTTTAAATTATTTTATTTATATTAAATTAAAAAATTTAATTATTTTATTTTATTAAACAATTGTAGAATAATTTAGAATGAAATTATATTTATTGTTTCAACTTTTCTCTTTCTTTGAAATAATAATATTACTTAGATAAAGAATACAATATTCTTTTTTTGTAAATTTTTACACTAAGCAAATTGTTTTAACTGGCATTATTAAGATTTATTCATTAAATTCGCTTTTTAATAAATTAAAATAAACATAATTTGTTAATGAATTTAGATTTAAAAATTTTCCTTTTTTCTATTATTGATTTTTTTTAATGGTTGCTTAAATATAAATTTCAATAGTTTTTACCGTAACTTTTAAAAGGATTTAATTATTTATTTATTTATTAAATTTTTGTTTTGTATTGCTCTTATTAAAAATATCATTTTTAGTATTTGTACTATGAAAAAACCTCATTTTATTAAACCGCTATCATGGAAAAGGATATAAATTCTGAGGGCATTTAAAAAAAAATTTCTTCTAAAATTATTTGACGAATATTTAAAAAAATATATTAAATATCTATGATATTTATTAATTGAGATATAAATATTACTTTTTAATTATTTATGGAATCGTGATAGTGCCAAGGCATTTCAATGGATTTCCGTTTACGTCCAAAATTTTTGGGTACGATTTGCAGAAATTTGCCTGACGCAAATTCAAATTTTTCTCGGTGACCAGTTTGTAGAGGAAATTTGCGCTGATCAGAGAAATTTGGGCGCCTCCGTCCATCATTGCCTTCGTCTCGAGCCCCAAAACATTGACTTGTGTCGCCATTGTTTTACCAACCATAAATGACATATCTTCTTTTTTGGTCCAATTCGTTTCCAAATTTTTGAAAAATTCAGCAACTTTCGACTCGTGGCACTTTTCCCGGATGTAATTGTTTGAACGATGCACTACGTTTCTTTGAAATACCACACAATTTTGCCGAAAATTTCTCGGCTCGATTTGCCTTGACTCTTCATTTATTTGCGGCAAATTTATGTTTTGGCTTGGTCGCGGTCGCAAACAGTTGCGAGAAATGTGACCGTACTCATCGCAATTGTAGCATTTGATGTTGGAATAAGGACGCTGATAAGCATTGGCTGGACGCGACGAAAAATTCCCATTTTGGTGAGAATATACGCCACGGTTGTCATAGCTGTTCATCAGATCAGCATTTCTCGAATTGGAGGCCGTAAAACGTCTTGCGGCTTTTTGAGTGGACTCAGCACGAGCTGCGAGTGAGACGAAATGGTCGAGGCTCATGCCTGGTGTGCGAGCAAGTTCTAAGTTTAATGCCAACTCAGGGTTTCCCATGGCGCGGATCAAAAATTTGATCGCGTACTCATCGCAAAAGTGCTGCATCAGTCCCGCGTAGGCCTTTTGAACAAGTCCCGAAATTCGATTGGCCAACGAATCGATTGTTTCGTTTTGGTCCCGTTTAACTCCAACCATCAATTCGTCAAACGCGCCTAGTTGTAATGCGTCCGTTTCCTCCAATTGATTCATCATGTCGCGGCGAATCAACGCATACTGGAACGGCTGAGTGGCTTTTGCAGCCTCAAATGCACGTTCTGCGCGGCCATACACTTTTGTTTCCAGCGCACTGATGCGCTTTTTGCCGGGCCACTCCGCTGTGTAGATATCAAATTTCTTGAAAAATCGTCTCACTGCGTCGATGCCCTCCGAACCATTCAAATCCGGGATTTTTTCCAATACGAGATGGAATTCGAGGCTATGCAAAAAGTCGAAATTTTGGTCGGGGTTGGGTGTATTCTGTTGGGACTGATTACGCCGATGCTCAAAATTTGGCTGTTGATAAGTCGGGGCATGTGCCATGCGTTCGTTCGCATACGGGAGGGACGGTGGCACCGGCACAGCGTGTTGAAAGTCCCGCAAACCTCCATGCATTTGCTGTCCAAGTTCCAATTGTGCGTCGCCGCCATGCCGTTCTTCGTTGTCATCGTTTTCCATCAGTCCACCTCTGTTCGATTGGCCGTCGTTCTGCGCATTTCCGTTCCACTGATTGTTGTTCCGGCGCCCAATGTCCACATTCAACAAACGACATCGCAACTCGTGTTCGCTCATCTCGTTTTCTAAAGCCAATCTGTTGTTATTGGGTTTTTGCGAGGCCACAGAAGAGATGGAAGCATTTCTGTTGAAATGAAAGAACGGCGGGTCGTTTCCATAGACAGAACGTTGGTTCAAATTCGGTGCGGTGAATGGTGGGTGCGCTCGAAGTGTGACGCCGTCGTTATTCAGCACAATCCCCGCGTTTGCTGCTTGTCGGCTGGTCAAGTAAGGGCTCCGCACAAATGCCATTTTCTTTTGTCAAAAAAAATTTCACCGGTTTGCTGTTTTCCGTCGTTCAGCAAAAATTTGACGATTTTGAGACGGTTGGCGTGGCGAGAGTGAAGTTCAACCCGAACTTTCAAACCGCAATCAAATGAAAGTCCAACCGGATCTTTCTAGGCAAAGTCCAATAGGATCTTCCCTTTTTCCGCCGCTTTTTATGGAAAATTCAACCGAACTTTTCCAAATTCCGCTCGCTTTTCGTTAGGAAAGTTCAGTTCCGAATCTTTCCACTAATGCCAGCAGATAAAATTCCTCTTTTATCGTTCAAACCGAATCGATAACAAATTCCTCCGCTTTCTTCACTTTCTTAAAACTTTGGGAGGGAACCGATGAGATTGTTGCTGCTCTGTTCCAGGAGCGCCATGTTGGAAATGAAAAGGCTTTTGGGGAAGGACAGCGACTGTTGGACCACACTAACTAAGATCGAACTCAAACACAATTCGAAGCCCACAAAATAGTCAGAGGAGAACGAGCACAATTATTTATTAAGACAATAAAACTAACAATAATTACGAACTGAGGGAAATAAATTAACAAAACAATAAAGGAAAGACGCCAACAAAACGCCAAACTAATTTAAATAATGAAAAGGTCACAAATATCCAACATAAGAATTTATTCATATTTTAGAATTTGAGTTTTGATGTTTAGTTTTAGTATAAATATTATATTGCTAAAAGCTTATATAAATTTCACTATCCTCAAATAATTATCTTACCAGATGAACTTTTTTTAGTCGATTAAATATATTTTTGAATATTTTGAATATTTTTGAATTTTAGTATTAACCTTGTCCAGTATGATTAATGTTGCCTGAATATTAAGTTAATAATAAAGTATCGAATTATTACGGCTTGTACATTTCCGGGTTTTTTTGAAGCAAAACGAAATGCAAAAAAAAAGAAAATAAAATAACCAAGTAAAATGAAAGTAAAATAAACAACTTTATGCATTTTAAATCATTATTTTTAGAAAAAAAATTATCTTATTTCTTTTAAATAACCAGAGTTTTGCTTTTTTTTTCGCTTCGAATTTGAATACTTTGATAAAACATTTTGTGAAGATGATTTATTATTATATTATTTAAAATTCATTTAATTTTTTATGCTCTTTTATTGAATGCGTTAATAACAAAATGCAAAAATGTAAGAATTTACATAAAGATTGTTAATATATAATTTAAAAAGTTAATGTTTATTATTCCAATTTTTGTTAATAATTTAATATATTTTTTAATTACATAAGTATTGGGTGTTGGTGTCCAACTAAATTTATGGATAAACTTTTTGTATTTTTTCATTTGGTATTGGATCAAAATTATTTCACATTTTTGGCAAATTATTAGATTTCATCTTTTTAATAATAATCATTAAAATTTTTGTTAGATATTAAATTGATAAATTTAATAATAATACATTTTTTTATTCTTATTTTTTTTGTATTATAAATTGTAGTTTAGTGCTATAATTTAAATTCTGCCAAATTATTTGTGAAACGCATATAAAGTTTTGACTGCGGAAAATTCTGTATTTATTATAACCTGGCTTTTCGGCTTCCATAAACTTATTTGCATGTCTTTCAAACTTTTCAACTATTTTTAGTGTTTGCTCATGCATTAATTCTTTTTTTTTAATTTTAATTTTCATTTGTTAACATTAAATATCTTTCTTTTTTTAATCTATTTTTATGTAATGAAAAATTCATTTTCAATTAGTTTATTATGTGCTAGGTCGTTTCGTAAAACTGCCAAATTTACAGATTTATCGAGAAAAACACGCCATAATTTTCTTAAATACAAAATAATCTTGGTCTTATACGATAGCTTTTGGCTTGCTCTGTAAATCCGATACTCTACGTCGCTTACTATTCTTTTAATTTTAAATTGAAATTTATAAAAAACATAACTAAACACAAATTATTTATTCAGAGAATTTGATTATTTAGTATTCATTTAGCAAATTTATTTTTCAGTTTTAAAATGTCATACTCCTTATTAAAAATTTATGTAGATTTTATGACCTTACATGGATAAAATTTTCTTGAAAATTGTATATATATTACTTATTTACATATTAAAAATAAATAAATAAATAAATATATCTTTAAATGGTTTTGTGTATTTATAATAAAAAAGATTTTTGCTATCTAGAGATTAAAGACTACATATGTTAATTTATTTTATGGAATATTAATGAACAATTTTATTAAAATTAAAATTTATTTTACCTTGAGAAAATGACATATGCTCACATATATTTAATATCTTTTAATAAATAAAAAAGAGAATTAAATTATTTTACTTTATTTATTTATTTATTATTGTGTATTACATTATTTTTCTTTTTTTAATTTATTAATTTATTTAATTAGAATAAAAAGGTTTTATTTTTTTTTTTGATCTCATAATCTCATGATTATGGGCACAATTGAGATAATCAAAAAAGGAAATACAAAAAAGATATAAATACATATGCCTACCTTACATAGATTATGGCAATAAAAATAATTTTTTAGAATAACTTCAGTACTTTCACTTTATTATATGTATTTTAAAATCAAAAAATTATTTTTAATTTACTTAGTCTTACAAATTAGGAGGCTGGTGTGCATGTCTTATTATATTTATTATTTATTTTTTTTCGAAATATGAGAAGATTTTATGTTTAAAATTTAATCCAATTTTTATTAAAACTGAGAGAAATTCATCGATTTTTTTTATTATCAATTGAATAAATTATTAATCACTTTCAATATTATTTATCACTTGTATTTTATCAATTGTAATTATATTCTATTAGTTTAAATAAAATTTTCATTATTTTTTAATTAACATATTTGCTTTTGTTTAATTTGATTGAGTTATAACTATGATTTTGTTCAAAGCAAATTCTAGAATATTTGTATAATCATTCATTTTGATATCTATTTTTTGATTTAATATAAGTTTTAAATTAATAAAAAGAACAAGTTATATGATTTAAATTTTAATTTATTTTTTTCTTTTTATTTATATTCATTATTTCGAAATAATGGTGAGCATTGAGTTTTAAAATATTGTAAAAGAAAGAAATTATTTGTTTATATTAAATTAAATTTTTTAACTAAAATCAGCAATTGTAATATTAGAAAAGCAAAGCGAAAAACATAGATGGGTAGCAAGGAAGAATTAATTACTAATATTTGCAATAATATTTTTAAAAGAAAATAATTGCAACAAAAATTTAAATTTCTAAATTATTAAAGTTAATTAAAGGTTTATATAAAAGATATTAAATAAGAAATAGTATATTTAAATATTTAAATAATTAAGTTTTTAAAAATAATAATCAATGACAGTTCCAAATGAAATTTAAAAAAATTTCAATTACATTATTTTAAAGTAATTCTTTTAATTTTTAATAATAATTTTAAAATTTTCCAATTACTATAATTTAAATCAGTTCAATTTTTTAAATATTAAAATGACAAAAATGGTTTTTTTAAAATGATAAATTTTCAAATGTATTCTATTAATTTCTATTAAATTAATTTTTTTTTTAATTTAATTCATATTTTTTCACATTTTTTAGATTTCTATTTGAGAGATGAGAAACTTATAGTTGACAACGCAAATATTCATTTTTTGTTTTTTATATGACTTTAAATCAATTATATTTCTATTAAATAAAAAATATATAGTTTTATTATATTTTATTAAACAATTGTTGAATAATTTCGAATGAAATTACGTTTCAGCTGAATTGTTATTATTTTTCGTAATTATCATTATTCTTTATTTATATTTTCAAAAATCCAACAAAAAAATTCTTGTTTTTATGGGGTTATTTATTGCTCAAAATATAAATTATATTTCTAAATATGCTTATATTGTTTTAGTTAAATTTTCAAAGACCTTTTTGGCTTTTATAAAATTTTGTTAGCATATTTTTTATTCTTTTTCAGATTTTGAGAACCAAAGGTTTAAATAAATTTCTTGTATTTTTTAATTTAAAATTTTAATTAATTTATAAACAAATTTACGACGTACTGAATTAAATAACAATAACTTGTTACCATAACGTAAATTGTGCATGTTGGGCCTCACATTACAAAAGTGAATACCTTCTTAAATTCAAACTTATGACTGAATTATAGTTTTAAATGTATTTTTTTAATGTTTTTCTATTTATGGCAACGAAATTTAAATTTTTTTTATCATTAAAAATAAATAATTTATTTTTTCTATAATATGATAAAATGAAATGTTTAAATTGCATATCATTTGCTTTAAATATGCTTTAAAATCGAATATAATTTTAATATTTTCGTTTCTTTTGAGTTTTATATGGAGTCAGTTCATCTATAGCAACTTTGTTAATTCGAGTAGTTTTTGAATATTATCCGCATCCTTTACATAAATACTAGGTCATTTCAGAGAATTGTTTATCAAAATTTATCATTCTCTTTTTACGTTGTAAATATATAATAATTTTAAATTTAAAAAAAACATTTACTTTCTAAAAATGAAATAAGAAATATTAATATTGTATTTAATTATTTACAATCACATCATATTTTTTAGCAAATTAAAAAATGATTATTACTTTTATTATCGTTTTAAATTTTAAAATTAAATTAAAAGATTTACTAATAATAAGGACCAAAATTGTTTAAAAAATAAGAAATATTTAAAAGAGTAAATTTAATTTAGAATATTGTCAAACTAAATTAAAGTACGAATTTTCAAATAAATAAATAAATTTATAAAATTTAATAATTTAGGTAAAATAATAAAACCATTAAATTATATTAAATCGCATTCATAAAAAATAATACAATATACATTTATTAAATTTTATGCGATTAAAAAAAAAGTCAATAGTTAATTTAGCAATCAAAGTTTATTTCACCACAAAAAATATTATATAAAAAATGTTTTTTTAATAATCGTTGATTTATTATTATTATTATTATTAATTTTTTTAGCTTCGAATGTAAGCATTATTTTGCTAACTCATTAAAATAATTAATGTACTGTTTCTATTTCACTCTCTTTATCCCTTATTTAGTTAATATGCTTTTTATTGTTACTAATTTTGTTTGTTTTTTTGACTCATGTCATTTTTATGCTTTTTTCAAATTTTCTTGTTATTATAATTCTAATTTTTATATCATTCGTGAAAAATTAGAAGAATAATGAATATTTTTTATCTCTTCTTAATTATGTTTGATTTTTATTTTTTTGTTTATATTGATGAAAAAACTTTATTTGTTCAAATGGTGCTTAAATAATGTTAAAATGTTTGCGATACATTTAATTAAAATTCTTTCTTCAATATTTGTTCTTTGATAAGATAATATTACAATAAGTTAGTATTTTGAAGTCAATTAAATACTGTTCCACTGTGCACGCCGTCGTTCTATTCTTCTCGTCATGAAAACTGAAAAAAAACAAAAAAAACATTAGCATGGGCAGATGAATTAGTTTTCCTCTCTATGACCTTTTTTAAATTTTTTATTTATTCCTTTAATTATTAATGTTTAAAAATTAAAATTGGTCGAATTTGAGTAAAATGCATAATTTTAACAATTTTAACAATTTTTAATTGTTCTTATTTCAATATTTTTGTTAAATTTAGATATGAAATTATATATAAAATAATGAGTTTTTTAAATTATATGATTTAATGATGTTCATTCAAACTTATTTATATATTGTAAAATTATTTTTCAAAATAATATTGGAATAAAATAATGAAGTTTTATAAATTCATCTTATCTAATTAATATTTTAATTTAAAAATTGAATTGAGGTTTTTATGCTTAATTTGAAAAATTTAGTTATAAATACATTAAAAATTTCAAAAAATTTTCAACTTTTTTAAAGTAAACTTATAACCAAAATACGTTTATTGGATAGAAAATATAAATAATTTAATATTTATGATATTTAATATTTTACTATTTTAATCAGAAAAAATAAATAAAAAAAAAGTGATAATTGAATTTATTTTATTTCGATTTACGAAAAAATGTTTATCAATTGCTAATAAAAGGAACAACTCATATTTTTGGTTCTACTTTCTGTGAAAGCTTCGAATTTCTTCAATTCTTTATCTATTTTCATGAGTTTTTCAGTGTTTCGTTTAATGCCATTTCCTCCAATTTATTTGAAGATTTTGTAGACTTTCAAAAAAACTTTAATCAGTGGGTTTTGATCATAAATTCGGAACCGCTCAGTTCGGCCCTCACGGTTCGGCCCTCACGATTCGGCCCCCACGGTTCGGCCCCAGCTTGTTTTTCCATGTTAGCTTTTTTATTTGTTATCCAAATCCATAAATCTTGGTATCATTCGAAAGCTCTTAACATGCTCTATTGGCCTTACATAAAGCGAAAAATTTTTCAAGCCTAGAAAAAATTTTAGTGAGAAAAAACTTGAAATTTTCGACTTTTTCGCAATTTTCATGTATAACTTTTTTGGTATTTGTCTAATCGCAAAGCAATAGCTTAGAAAAAGCTTCTAAACACCTTAAGCTTTCAAATGATACCAACAATGTTGGATTTGTTTGACAAAGAAAAAAGTTATAGAAAGTTGTAGTGGAAAAACATGCTGGGGCCGAACCGTGGGGGCCGAATCGTGAGGGCCGAACCGTGAGGGCCGAACTGTGGGGGCCGAACTGAGGTAGACCGTCATAAATTATAAGAATAATAATAATAATTACGTTATACACTAATTCTCGTTTATTTTACTTTTAACATATTTCAAATTGATTAAATTTAGGTATTTGATTATATTCCCAACAGATAAAATTCCTTTCTTAAAAAAATAACTAAATTTAAATTGTTCAGTAGTATATTTTGTTCTTTTTCATTTACAGCAATTTTGGTAAGAAAATATATATTTAGGTTAAAAAATTTCGAGTCATTAAATCTAAAAATGAATACGCTCATAAAGAATTATGTTTAAAAATTACGAAAAAATAAAAAGAAAAATGGAAACATTTTTTTTTTAAATTCCGAAATTTTTAATTTTCGGCTTTTGGTTCGAATTCGGGTCGGGGTTCGGAATTCAGAACAATGTTCGTATCGAATTTTACTTCAATATTACAATGCTAATGCTAGGCACTTTATTTTAAAATATTTGTATCACTGACTCATTTTCCGGTCACAATTTAGCAGTGTGAAATCCAAGTTATTTTATTTCTTTATTCTTTTTTGAAAATTATATTTTTGTTTTTTGTTTTTTTGCATTAGAAGATAAAAATAAAGGAACAATATTAAAAAATAATAAATAAAGAAAGGCATTTTATCAGAAATATTTAAAAAATTTTATTAAAATTAATATTTGTATTTTGAATATTAATTTCACCCTTTTTTCATTTATTTATCCTTTTTTTCATGATTATGTTTATACGTTTTATTGGAAAAAAACATTTAATAATTTTTTATTAAGAAATATATTTTTTAAATTTCTGCAAATTTTCCATATGTATTTATATTAATCTATAATTTCCCTAATTATTAAAATTGAATGCCACACCCTCATAGTAAGATTCTGTAGTACAAATAATTATTTTTTCTTATTTTTTAAATTTCTTGCTATCCACCTGTTTTTTTTTTGCTTGCTCATTCTTACTTCAATTAAAATTTCCTTAAATATAACTGACTAATAATTATAACTTTGATTTGGTTTTAATTTATTTTAGATATTTTACATTATATTTTAAAATTTACCGAAATATTAATGTAATATTTAAAATTAAAATTCTTTTTATTTCATGCTTCAATCTATTTTTTAATTTATAAAAAGTTTTTTTTACTATTATTTTAAATTTTCTCTTTCTATTTAAAAAAACAACATATCATATGTTATAAAATATTAATTCATAATTTTCTTTATTATGTTTGTTTTAGTTATAAATTGATGATTAATTTTTTGAATTTTGTTTGTTGATAATATTTCTAGTTTTTGTTCATTCATTTATTCCTAAAAATTCTTAATTATATTTATTCTAAAATGCTTTATATATTTATTTCTTAATATTTTGTAATTTGCTGAATAATATAAATATGCTTCAAGAACTGAGTGCTTCATCTATTTTAACAAACTAATAAATCTATCTAGATTTTCTAATTTTATTATTATATCATATAAAATGCAGATACGTTTATTCGCTATTGTTTTTCATCAATAAAATTGTTTAATTATTATGTTTTTATGCATATTTAAAAATTAAATAAATTAAAATTATTTATGTATTCAAGAGAAATAATTAACATATAATGATAAAAAATCATAGTAAAAATAATTCAAACGCTGAAATAAAATAATAATGATATTTATAAAATTATTACGTCCACAGTAGATTTTTTACACTATCTCTGCGCCTGTAAAGTCTAACGCCTCACATCTAAACATTTTATTCTTTATAGATTTCATTAATTAAAATATTATTGGAATAGAAATTTTATTGATAAAGATATAATAAAAATAACAATTCAATTAAATTCAAAGTAATATAACTTTGAATAATAGAAGACAAACGACGAACGCCTAATTTTAGATGACAAACGACAAATGCAAAAACAAATTTAAAAATATTGAAAAGCTTGTAAAAGTAAAAAGAAAAGCAAATTTATTCTTTAAAATTTTCCCAAAATAAATATTTAATTACTTCTTTTCTTTTTTATTATTAATTTCGAAACATTATTTTAGTAGAATTATTATAAAAATATAATGTCTTTTTATTTTATTTTTTGGTAAAAAATCATTTTTTGGTTATTTTATTTATTTGATGGTTGAATTTGATTTCGAAAAATATATAAATATTCTTTTCAACTACATATTTTAAAATTTGGATATTTTGTTTCTTAAAAAAGTATTTTTTTAAAATAAATAAATCTATAATTATTCATACTGTATGTCGGGATTCGGGTCAATTGTCAATTAGTAAATAATAAATTTTATTTTATTGACATTAGATAATTCTTAAATAATTTATATAAAAATGCAAAAAAAAAAAAAATCAAAACTTTTGTAATTTGTTACCATGTTATGGGTTTTTGAATAAAATCCATTGTGCAAAAGTCTGGAAAATTATTAAATTATGCAAGCGATGTAAAATATAAATAAAACAATGAAACATTTTATTTTGTTTAACTTTCCTCAAATAATTTTAATGAAATCACAGTAATTTTTATTATTAATAGCACTCTTGCCTTTACAATTATTTAAATTAAAAGATTAAAAAGCTTGACTTATTTTTTCTATTAATTTTTAAATGAACAATTTTTGTGCAATCATTTTTTAATTTTATTTTTAATTTTATTATTTAGCAGCTTTAAAAAACATTATTAAGAACAACAGCAATATAAGCATAAAATTTTTGGCTTGCATAGACATATACAATTAATTAATATAATCTTTTTTTGAAAATTTCAAGGTTTGATTAAATAAATAAGCAAAAACATCCATTAATGTTAAATATTAAAAATATAATTTGTTTTTATAGAATTAAAAATTAATCCGTTTAATAATGATGAAAAATAATCTATTTTTTTATGCAAAAATTAAATAAAAATTACACAGGATATTATGATTTTCATAAATTCTAGATAATATTTTTAATTTTAATTATTTAGAAGAATATTTATCTTATACAATAAATAAGCGTTATTTATTTACTATTTAAAAGCTTTTCAAAGGTTAGACTTTGAATTAATTACTAAATTACCTTTCTATTAAATTCAATAATTCCATTTATAAATTTATCTAACCTACACTAGTAAGCATTAATATTTTATAAATTTTGAAGCCTTACGGACATTTGCGGACGGACACTTGCGGACGGACATTTGCGGACAATTTCGGGAAAAAATAAAAAAAATTTGCAAAAAAAATTTCTGAAAATATGGAATGGAGACTGAAAATTAAATAAAACTTTGTTTTTGGGCTTTTAGACCTAACATCTTATTTTTAAATTTCTAAGAAATTAATTTCACTACTTATTTTAAGTGATTAAAGTAAAATTGGTTCCCAACATCGGGGAAGTGTGAATGTCGCCTGTTACACTCAAATTCGGTGAGAGTGCTATTTTTTTTCTTTAGAAAAAATTCTGAGACATGCTTAATCGCGACAATTTCAAAATGAAGAGCCTATTATAAATGCTGAACACCAGCTGTACTAAAACCCGATTCCCGACATTTTCTGGCATCTGATTTCCGGTTTTCTTTTCTGAAAATTTTTGGGGCCTCAAATGCTTTCCCTGCTGATGAAAAGTAGAGCAAGACTTATGTGTCTTGGGTTCTTCTCCATCCCGAACAAAAGGAAAAGAAAATTCAGGGGCGGGTAGCAAATTCCCCTACAAGATTTGTCTGTATGGCTAGGAAAATTTTAAAAAATGTCAGTGAAAAAATCCTCGTTGGAAAATAAAGTTTCATAAATTTTTAGATGTTCCTAAAGATATATAGCACTCTTCACCGAATTTGAGTGTAACAGGCGACATTCACACTTCCCCGATGTTGGGAACCAATTTTACTTTAATCACTTAAAATAAGTAGTGAAATTAATTTCTTAGAAATTTAAAAATAAGATGTTAGGTCTAAAAGCCCAAAAACAAAGTTTTATTTAATTTTCAGTCTCCATTCCATATTTTCAGAAATTTTTTTTACAAATTTTTTTTATTTTTTCCCGAAATTGTCCGCAAATGTCCGTCCGCAAGTGTCCGTCCGCAAATGTCCGTCCGCAAATGTCCGTCCGCAAGTGTCCGTCCGCAAATGTCTGTCCGCAAATGTCCGTCCGCAAGTGTCCGTCCGCAAATGTCCCACTGCGATTTTGAACTATTATTATATTGTATTTTTAATAAATTTTTGCATTTTTTTAATAATAAATTAAACTTTTATATAAAAGAGAATCCTTTATTTTATACATATTAATTTACTAATGAATTTATTTTATATTAACATGCGTTTCAATATTTTCGTTGCTCAATTAATAGTCTTGTTGGATTACCAATGTGCAATTATTGTCGATAAATGTTCTCTTTTTCAAGAAAATTTTTAATTAAAAGATTTTATAATTATTTTGCTTTTTATTATTTAACTTATACAATTATAATTAAGAAAACCATCATATTAATTAAATTTAAATAATTATTTGTAGTTAGATTTTTGATTAGAAAATTTATTTTTTATTCTCATGTTGAAGTAGCGTGTATTGTTTTCATGATCTACTGGCAAGATTCCTTCAATTAAATTTTTGTTTCATTAAATTTTTTCTTTTTTTAAATAATTTTTATTATTCAAAAGAATAGAGATTCTTTTTACATTATTGTTTTTCGTATATAAAAATATTGATTTTTAATTATATTTAATTTTATTATCTTGGCTAGGAGGATCTGAATTGCACCACGGTGGTGTTTCTCCAAACACTTTTTGGTGTTTTTCATTATTTTATTAATTTAAATAATTTTTTATTGGTAACTTTAATTTTCTAAATGATTATGCAAACTGGTTCTTTATTTTTTGATTTAAAATATGCTTTTCATGATAAATTGAATTATACAATTATTGAAAAATTTAAATCAAATTTTGTATTTTTTTGCTGGTGCTAAAATTTTAAATTTTAATAATATTCCTTAGTTTTGTGCTTGAATTTACTTTTACTGTTTTAAAGGATTGTTATAATTGTTGTAAAATTTTTTATTCATTTTTAACTATTTGTTAATAATTATTTTATCAATTTTTTGAATTAGTATTACTAATTACGAGGGATAATTTATATTTATTTTCTCCATCTATTTTTAAAAGGAATTAATTAATGCTAAAGAATTAAAACCAATTGAAATGAAATGGAAAAATAATAATGCATTATATAAAATGACATATTTATTTGTTTTAAAAAAAAATCAGCAATTGGAATATTTAATGAATTATTTTTTCATTAATTTACGAAAAGAAAGCAAGGCAAAGAATATAAATGGGTAGCAAGAAATTTACTAATTTTGCAATAATACTTTTAAAAGAAAATAATTGCAACAAAAATTTAAATTACTAAAAAAATTACAAAAAAAAAACAATACAGGAAACAAATTGAATTTATACATGATCAAAACAATTTATGAGCTAAAATAAAAAATTTAGTTTTCATTTGTTATTTATTATAAAGAATATCAAAAAATACGTTTACAATGAAAGATAATATCTGCTTAAAGCTTAAAGTCGAACTTAAAGGAAATTTAATAATAATCAAATTATAACAATTAAAGCATACGTTCAACATCATCAAATATTCAAAAAAAAATATGAAATTGTCAATAAAAAAAAAATAAAATACAAATATATAAATAAATAAACTGTGGAACATAAAAAATGCCTTAAATCTGTTGTAGTATTTGTTCGATAAAAATACACTATATCCATTAATAATTAAAATTTCATAAAAGTCGTAGTTATTTTTTACTTGCAAATTTTTGCATTATTTAATTATTTATTTAATATTAAAATGTATTTTCGTAATTTTTTCAAAAAAATACTAAATAAAATAAATTGAATTAATAATTATTTTTGTATAATCTTTATTTATTTTAGGCAATTTTAATAGGAAAAGTCAAATTTAAGTTTTAAGAATATTATTATTATTATTATTATTAATTATATTATTCAAATAATGTTTAGAAAATAAATTTAAATATCTTTAAATTGTTTGTAAAAATGCAACGATTTAATTATTTTTTATTAAATCACATTCAGTCGATTTTTGAAGTAAATATGGCTTTCTAATAATATGGTTATAAAATCGCAAATCGCGAAAAAGCTTAATGTAAAAAACCCAAAAATAAAAAAATCTGACGCCATAAGAAGCACGGAAATACACACGGAGACAAGAATTAATTTTAAAAAAGCTTTTTCATATAAACTATCTTAGATATTTTAAACAAATATTATAAAATAACCCATATATTCAGAATTTTAGTTCTATAAAAGCTAAATAATTTATTTTAAAAAATATGTTAAATAATTAAAATATCTTAAATCATTATAAATAAATATTGATCAAATTGAATGGTGTCTTACAAGAAAAGCATGTAAAAAAATTAATTCAACTTTGTCCGCTTTCTAGCCCATACCTTCTCAAGAAAATTTTAAAAAGGACCTAAAAATCTTCATAAAGAGAATTAAAATTAAAATAAATTTAATAAATGTTCATTATAATTATTACCTAATTTATTTCTATCATTTATTTGATTAATTATATTTTGGATAAAAACAAAAAAATATTCTCAGAAAATGCAAAAATTCAAAAATCAACATAAAATAATATATTTAAAATAATTTTATAGTAGATAAAAACCGTAAACTTCATTTAAGGTGACACAAATATCTGAAAAATTTTTTCTTAATTTTTATTTATTAAAAAATATATTGGAAAAGAAAAACAATAAATGAAAGAACAAAAATGATACAGAAATTTTCCCATTAAGACAAACGATGCTGCTGGACTTCAAATGAAGCAAGAAACACATGAGAAATTTATATTCGTGATACTAAATTTTACATATAGCGATGTCTTCATAAATTCTAATAATTGATTCAAAATTTAATTGAAATAAAAAAACTATTGATGCCATTCTCAATAAAGTAAATAAAATATCAATTTTATAATAAATATATTCATTCAAATAAATTATGTTATAGGTGAATCATTTAAATAAAAATTTATTATTTATCAAAATATAATAATTTCACCACCAAAATCACAACTTTATTTCATAAAAACAAAAGACAATGAAAAATAAAATAATAAATTAAAAGGCAACAAAGTTTCAATATATATATTATTCGTAATAATTCTAATGTATTATAATTTATTTAATTATTGGTTTATACTAGGGTTGTTCCCCGAGCCCTTGGGGGTCGATATGTCGGGGGTCGGGGCGGGGAGGAGCTCAATTGTCGGGGGTCGGGGACCCCGATCGGGGAATGACCAAATTTTATTTTAACCCAAAACCATTTTTTCTTTTTAAATGCTCGTAAATGTTCATTTTTTCACTTTAATCATCTGATTTCGTTGCGCCAGTAAGAGTGAGTGCAAGCTAGCCTTTAAACCAGGGGCTTCTATTTCTTCTTATTTATAAGAATTTCTAATTTTGGGGTAGCGACGAAAATTATTCTGTTTCTTAAAAAATTCATATTTTGATACCAAAATCTTATTTTTCGGGCTTGGTGTTAATTAGAGCCCTTCGGGATCGGGACTCTCGCGGGATTTTTACGGGATTCCTGCTCGAGACTCGCGTCCCGGAAAATTTTGAACTCCCGATCCCGCTCCAGCTCCCGGAAATTTCACAAGGGAGTAAAAATGCATTGGTATTAATTGAGTTTTTTTTGGCAAAAGCCTCATTTTCTTCAAAAGACGTTTAAAATGTTCAAATATGATATTTTTGATTGTCCATGACCAATTTGAGCAATTTTTTTGCTAAAAATAAAGGATTTTTATGGTCCGGCGGTGCCGATGGGTCGGGGCAGGGAATAGGCCCAAAAAAGTCGGGGGTCGGGGACCGGGGAGCAACCCTAGTTTATACATATTAAAAAATAAAATAATTTAATTTAATATTTTTTCAATTAATATTTCAATTTATTTAATGTTTTTATGAAATTGAGTCTGGGACCTATGATGGATATTTACCCTATAAGCTTCTACAAAGGAATCTTTTTGATAAAATATATTTTCTTACACTATCATTCCGACGAAATTCCCGTTCGCCATAATCAATATTTATTGACAAAATAAAATTAAATCTTGAAAAAATAATTATTATATGAGAAAATTTAATTAACTAAAAAGATTTTTATTAACAAAACTTTTACAAACAAATTTTATTGAATAAAGAAAATTTTTTTATAAAAAATGAATAAAATAAAACAATTTAATTTCATGACAAAAGTTCTCAAATATTTAAAAATAAGACAAAGATCAAATAAAAAAATATATTTAAATATTCATTAAAGTCAATTTAAGCAGCATAGCTTTTTTAAAGTTATTAGCAAAAAGATATTATTCCAAAATATAAAAGAAAAATGCACAAATAATAAACCAATTAAAAAAATAATCAATTGTAGTTATTTATAATTTACGGAAAATAATTTTAAAATAAACGAAAAATCATTAAAAAAAAAATTGTGCAATGTAATTGAAAATTTATGATATATTAACTCATTGATAATAAAAGATACAACAAAAAATATTTAATTTAATCTTATTTTTCGATAGATGCCAATGGGGAAAAATTTTCAAATTAATGACAATTTGTTAATAGATTTTAAACCAATGAAAATAAATAACAAAAGATATTGACACAATTAAGGATTAAAAAATTATAATTATATTGATAAATACAAAAATAGAATGCGGAAATAGATAAAATAAATTAAGATAAAATTATTTCTGATTTTTAATTTTTTGAATTAAGATAATTTACAATTAGTATGATCAACCCGTAAAATTTTTTTACAAACCTATAAAAAAATAATCAATTAAATAATGAAATTTTTAGCTAATGGGCATTTATATTAAAATTTTGAATAAAACATCCAAAAATATAGATAATTGCTTTTCTCTAATAGAAGAAAATAATAATATTATTTCATTCAATTATTCTTTTTTAAAACATATTTAATAAATTTAATTTTGCAACTATATAAAAAATTCATTTTTTTATATTATTTAATGAAAAGCAAAAAAAAAAAAAAATAGATAAACCGGTAAATGCATAGAGATAAAAAAATTTTTTAATTATTTTAAAAGGCAATTTAATTGCTTCCAATTTTTTATGTTATATAACTTCAATTTATAAAATTTTTTATATATTCTTCTCTTTAAATACATTTCAAGTCGCAATAAGCAACAAAAACTAATTTATTTATATCAATAAAAGCATTCAATAACGAAATTCAATTAAATACAAAAACTTATTATATGCATAAGCAATTGAGAATTTTTATATTCACATGAAAATCAAAAGTAAGAAATATTTGTTAATAAAAAATTAGTATTTATTTTTAATTACATTTATTAAGAATAACAATAATATTTAATTGATTTTTTACTCCTTAGTTAAAACTGATTATTAGCAAATTTATACAGAATAATTATTTTACAATAATTGATTAACCATTTTTTATAAGCTTATTTTTTCCTTATTGATAATTGTTTAAACAAATGTATTTTATAAAATTTTGCTTTTTTATATTAATTTTTTTGAATTTTAAAACAATTGATGTAAATATAACATTTTATTAATTTGTAACATTTTTTCAAAGTTAAAGTATAGAATTATTGAAAATTATTAAATAAATGTAAGCAAATGATTAATAATAATTTGTTGTTAAGCATAACTTTTAGGCATTAATTTATCATTAATGAATTTTTAGATTTTTTAATGGTATTATAAATTATATTTGAATTTAAAAATTGACAAACATTAAAATTTTATATAAAATAAAAAAACGAAACGATTTAAAGTATATAACTGGCATTTCTATTTGATTATTTAAAAAATTTATAAGATTTATTTTATATTCCATTATTTCGTTTATAAAATGTGTGAAGTATTTAATTCTTTGTGAATTATTGTTTTGTAAATATTCTTTGATCTAAAAGAGATTAAACAAATATTGAAAATATTATGAATTAATTAATATTTTTGTTTATTTAAATTTTTTGTCAACAGTCACTATTCTTTTATAGACACTGAATGCAAGCTTTATTCTTTGATTTATAATAATTTAATTTAAAATGCTTTTTTATTACTAAAAATAACCTCAAATATTTTAGCTCAATTTTATCTATTATTTAAAATTAAGCTTTAACTTCAATATTAAATTAATGATTGATCTTTTAATTAAAAAAAAACCTGAAAATAAGTAAAATTATTATTTATTTTTATGTTTTTTCATCAAAAATATTTTGATTAATTTGTAAAAAAAAATAGAATTTAATATTACAAATTATGTATGTACAATATGAAAAAAAAGTTAACCAGTGGAATGATTTAATTATGAATAACTTTAATGACAAATTAATTTTTATAATATAATTTTATTGTAAATAATTATAATTCTTAATTTCATTATATATATTGAGTTAAGGATTATAAACATAATTGTTTAAAAAAGGCAAATATTAATTTAACAAAAGAAAAATTGTTATACCAGACCAAATATTTAAATTAAGCTTTCATAATTTTGTTAATTGTATATTTTAATTATTTATATGATATAAAATAATTCCAAAAATGTATAGTATTTTTACCAAATAAAATGGTGTTGAAATTTTAAGAAAAAAAAGTATGAATAAAAAATATTAAAATAAATAATTTTGCATTTAACCTCAATGATTAAATAGGTAAATGCTTTCTTTATTGATTCAGAAATTTAATTAAAATTTTTCCAATCTCCTTTTTTTGCCTAATAAAGTATTTATGTTAATTCTTTTTTAAACATAATATAATTTTACTTTTAATTTAAATGTTAATTCTTCTTTAAACAATATAATTTTACTTTTAATTTAAATTATTTTTTAAAGTTTATTTATTTGAATAAATAGTCTGTTATTATTTTGATGAGTTTATTTTTCTTAGAATTCTAATAATCTTCTGTGATATATAAATAATTAAGGTTTTATAAAATTCCAGTTAAATTATCAAAAAGTTAAAAAATGAAAAAAACTTTTATAATATGCAATAACATTGAATATTTCTTATTTTGAACAATTTAAAAAAAAAATTATGCTTAAAAATTTTAGTTAAATTTTAGCTCGCTTTTTATATTCAAATTTGAAAATTGATGGATATATAAGGAAATTATATATTTTTAATGTATAATGATAACTATAAATATGATAAATTTGAAACTGTATAAAATTTCTTTGAATAATTTTAAATTTATTTAATTATCATATTAAATGATTTTATATTTGTTAAAATAATTTATAATTATTTAAAATTGCTTTATTTGTTATTCATATTTTTATCTTATGCGTGATAATTTCATTCTTTCCAAAGAATGTTGAAGAAATAATTCTCAAAATATGGTTTATGTTCAATTATTATGGAAAAATTAAAAAATTCCCGTTAAAAAATATGATATTAATTAGTTTTTTTTTTAAAAATAAGAATTTATTTTGAAAAAATAAAAATTTGGCAATTTTAAGAACATTTAGTTTTTGAGTTAAATTTATTTTTATTATTTATGTTTTTATTTTTTTAGCTTAGACTTAACAATGAATTTTATAAACTTTGAAATTTAACATAAACAGCACAACAAATGGAATATAGATTAGATCGATAAAGCGATCTTTAATTAATTAAGATAACTTAAACTAATTTGTAAGTGAAATGGGCATGTCCGGCGGATGAGTCCAAGACTCGATAATAGTTTTAAATTTATTTTCTTTATGCTACATTCGACTAAATATTTTAATGCTCAATTATTAAATGTAATTAACTTATTTTACAATTTTATGTTTAGTGTGCATTTAAAAATAAAATTAAAAATGAATGTTTTCAGTTATATAATTCCCGTAATGATAATATATTAAAAAATTGTAATTTAAAAAGTAAACAAATCCGAGATAAACTATTTTCCTATATATTAAAAAATATTTTTCGATTTGTCCTGAACAAATAATTAAAGCATATGGAAATGAATGGAAATCCCATAGTTATTGAATTTTAAATTTTAAAAACATAATAAATAATAAGAAATTATTAATTAAGGTTTATGTAATTTAATAAATTATAAAGAAATGATAAAAAAAGATATATTAAAGAAAATTTAATTTTACGAATTATCAAAAAATATACATATTTTTTAATAAAAATTTAAATAATAAACAACTGAAATATCTATAATCTATACAATTATTAATAAAAAGAAACAAAAAATTTAATTGAAGGTCTGGTATAACAATTTTTCTTTTGTTAAATTAATATTTGCCTTTTTTAAACAATTATGTTTATAATCCTTAACTCAATATATATAATGAAATTAAGAATTATAATTATTTACAATAAAATTATATTATAAAAATTAATTTGTCATTAAAGTTATTCATAATTAAATCATTCCACTGGTTAACTTTTTTTTCATATTGTACATACATAATTTGTAATATTAAATTCTATTTTTTTTTACAAATTAATCAAAATATTTTTGATGAAAAAACATAAAAATAAATAATAATTTTACTTATTTTCAGGTTTTTTTTTAATTAAAAGATCAATCATTAATTTAATATTGAAGTTAAAGCTTAATTTTAAATAATAGATAAAATTGAGCTAAAATATTTGAGGTTATTTTTAGTAATAAAAAAGCATTTTAAATTAAATTATTATAAATCAAAGAATAAAGCTTGCATTCAGTGTCTATAAAAGAATAGTGACTGTTGACAAAAAATTTAAATAAACAAAAATATTAATTAATTCATAATATTTTCAATATTTGTTTAATCTCTTTTAGATCAAAGAATATTTACAAAACAATAATTCACAAAGAATTAAATACTTCACACATTTTATAAACGAAATAATGGAATATAAAATAAATCTTATAAATTTTTTAAATAATCAAATAGAAATGCCAGTTATATACTTTAAATCGTTTCGTTTTTTTATTTTATATAAAATTTTAATGTTTGTCAATTTTTAAATTCAAATATAATTTATAATACCATTAAAAAATCTAAAAATTCATTAATGATAAATTAATGCCTAAAAGTTATGCTTAACAACAAATTATTATTAATCATTTGCTTACATTTATTTAATAATTTTCAATAATTCTATACTTTAACTTTGAAAAAATGTTACAAATTAATAAAATGTTATATTTACATCAATTGTTTTAAAATTCAAAAAAATTAATATAAAAAAGCAAAATTTTATAAAATACATTTGTTTAAACAATTATCAATAAGGAAAAAATAAGCTTATAAAAAATGGTTAATCAATTATTGTAAAATAATTATTCTGTATAAATTTGCTAATAATCAGTTTTAACTAAGGAGTAAAAAATCAATTAAGAATTAAGAAAGACAGACGACTCATCATGAGATTAAATCTGCAAAAACAATTAATATCTAAATTCATAAACACTAACAAAAATTATAATGAAAAAAAAAATTAAAATAAAAAAATTATATGAAATTCTAAAATTTTCAAACAATTCATATGAACTTCAAAATGAAATGATTAGGCGAGAGACTACATGAAACAGAGAGAGTCAGGTCATAGACGCAGAGGAAAAGGGGCGTTGCCTATCCGACGCGTACGCCGTGGTTATCGATTAGGCGAGAGTGTACACGAAAGAGAGAGGTTAGAGACAGAGACAAGGGAGTGCAGAGAAGCAGAAAGTCAGAGACGCAGAGTGGCGTCCTTTTTTATCGATTGGCGAGAGAGCACGCAAAGAAGAGAGGTTAGAGACAGAGACAAGGGAGTGCAGAGAAGCAGAAAGTCAGAGACGCAGAGTGGCGTCCTTTTTTATCGATTGGCGAGAGAGCACGCAAAGAAGAGAGGTTAGAGACAGAGACAAGGGAGTGCAGACAAGCAGAAAGTCAGAGACGCAGAGTGGCGTCCTTTTTTATCGATTGGCGAGAGAGCACGCAAAGAAGAGAGGTTAGAGACAGAGACAAGGGAGTGCAGAGAAGCAGAAAGTCAGAGACGCAGAGTGGCGTCCTTTTTTATCGATTGGCGAGAGTATGCAGACAGGGGAGGTTAGAGTGTACATACAAAGGGTACATTGCGAAATAAAATTATGCGTGCATAAACCAAAAAAGGGGATTGGCTGCCTTATAAAGGCATTGCGCATCAGGTTGTTTTATAGTTTATTATCCTGATTGGGATTGCGCAGGGAAGGAAATTGATTTATTAATATCAACCAATCTTGGCCTGATGAGCAGCACACTGCCACCCATGAAGCACAAGACGACAGGGCACCTGAAAAGTCTCGTAACTTAGCAAGATAATTTGAGCGACCTCATGGTCTAAAACACAAATTGAAATTGCTGCCAGGATAAACGGAGCTCATTAATTAGCGCTACCGCCCTAGTTAACAGCAAACATGGCATAATTGGCAAAATGTAACCAATCTTGGCCTGATGAGCAGAACACCGCCACCCATGAAGCACAAGACGACAGGGCACCTGAAATGTCTCGTGAGATTAGTAATGTATGAATAATCACCTCAAGACCTAAAAAGCAAATTACTTTGTTGCCAGGATAAACGGAGTTCATTAACTAGAACTACCGCCCTGGTTAACAACAAAAACACAATTAAAAAATAGAAACATGAAAAAAATAATGGAAAGTGAGTGACGCATCCTTTTATATGCGACCCGCCCTCAAATCTAGGTCAAGTGTTACTATTTTTAGAATATACAAGCCATATTTGAATTTCCCGCCAATTTTTTTTGAATTTCCCGCCATTTTTTGAATTTGAATTTCGCGCCAATTTTTAAATTTGAATTTCCCGCCAATTTTTGAATTTGAATTTAACGCGAAAGGTTTTCGTTTCAATAAATTATGGCGTTATGTATATATTGTGGCGTTTTGTCTTGTTTTGCGTATTTTCAAAGTTTATCGAAGGACTACAGTATCCCTCGCACTAGTGACGTCATCATCTTTGCAGCATATAGTGGACATTTATCCTTTTTCTGGCAAGCGTCTCATGGCAGAGTGGTAGTGTGTTGGGTTGGTGGCAGACCAAAAGTTCGACTCCGCTTGACTGCGGATAATTTATTGCGATTTTTCACCGGACTACAGTACCCCTCGCAGTGGTGACGTCATCATCTTTGCAGCATATAGTGGACAATTTTCCTTTTTCTAGCAAATGTACACATGGCAGAGTGGTAGTTGTTGACATGCCAATGTTCAAGTCCACTTGCCTGCGGCACATTTATTGCGAATTTTCACCAGACTACAGTACCCCTCGCTGTGGTGACGTCATCATCTTTGCAGCATATAGTGGACAATTATCCTTTTTCTGGCAAGTGGTCTCATGGCAGAGTGGTAGTGTGTTGGGTTGGTGGCAGACCAAAAGTTCGAATCCGCTTGACTGCGGCTAATTTATTGGAATTTTTCACCGGACTACAGTACCCCTCGCAATGGTGACGTCATCATCTTTGCAGCATATAGTTGACAGTTATCCTTTTTCTGGCAAGTGGTCTCATGGCCGAGTGGTAGTGTGTTGGCTTGGTGGCAGAGCGAAAGTTCGAGTCCATTAGCATGCGGCAGAATTTTTCGAATAAAAAATTTGAAAAAAATAAAAATTATTATTTAAAATAAAAATAATAAAAAAATAAAAAATAATTTTCAGAAAAAATTTTACAAAAAAAAGTCGCGCACCCCTGCAATAGGTTTGGGTTTGCAAAAAAAAGTCGCGCAATAGGTTTTGGTTTC
The DNA here is from genome assembly GCA_023374025.1 of Heterodera schachtii. NCBI lineage: Eukaryota > Metazoa > Nematoda > Chromadorea > Rhabditida > Heteroderidae > Heterodera > Heterodera schachtii. The sequence goes on along the minus strand of SIJG01000061.1, from coordinate 175,788 downwards.
AGTACTGAAAATTTTGGCGCTCAGATGGCCCGCGCTCACCCGGCGGCGCTCAAATGGCTGGCGCTCAGTTGGCCGTGCACCCCTCCCATAGGTATGGGAGGCTACCGTAATCCGGACTTTTGGAAGACTCTAACTACTGATGCTTTCAGAAGGGAAGTAGAAAAGGCCATGAATGTCAATGTGGTGAAGAAGGAAGCGAAGAAGTCGCCGAATCCTCAACCGAAGTCCACTTTGACTATGCTCCAATCAAAATTTCCGCTTGTTTTTGCGGAGGGACTTGGACATTGCACGAAAGCAAAAGCTCATTTGGAATTGAGGCCTGAGGCTGTGCCCGTCTATTGTCGTCCCCGGCCAGTGCCTTACAACACACGTTTGGTTGTAGAGGAAGAACTGGACCGATTGTTGGAGCAGAAGGTGATCAAACCTGTTGATCACACTCATTGGGCCGCCCCAATTGTGGTGGTGAAGAAGGCCAATGGGTCAGCGCGTATTTGTGCCGATTTTTCTACCGGTTTGAACAATGCGCTGCTGCTTCATCAGCATCCACTCCCATTGCCCGATGATATTTTTGCGAAGCTGAACGGTGGAAGGATTTTCTCTCAAATTGACTTGAAGGATGCATATTTGCAAGTCGAATTGGATGAGAAATCCAAGGAAGTGTGCACGATTGCCACCCACCGAGGAAATTACCAATTTCAGCGACTGCCGTTTGGAGTTAAGTCCGCGCCTGGCCTTTTTCAGTCAATTATGGACTCAATGCTGGCGGACTGTCCATTTGCTACGGCATATTTGGATGATGTGATCGTCGTGAGCCGATCACCCGAAGATCATCAGACACACCTTGAAGAAGTCTTCAAGCGTTTTGAAAAGTTTGGGTTCCGTGTCAAGCCAGAGAAGTGCTTCTTCTGTCAAAGTCAGATCAAATATCTTGGTTTTATCATTGATCAGGACGGAAGACGACCGGACCAAGCGAAAATTCAGGCGATTTCTGAAATGCCTGTTCCGACAAACGTGTCTGAGGTTCGATCATTTTTGGGAATGATCAACCACTACCAACAATTCGTGAAGAACATGAGGTTCATCCGACAGCCATTGGACGAATTGTTGAAGCAGGACAAAGTGTGGAATTGGTCGGCAGATTGTCAAAATGCTTTTGAGAAAGTGATCAAAATTTTGAAATCTGATCAATTGCTGACACACTACGACCCGGCACAAGAGATCATTGTATCGGCTGATGCTTCTGAGCATGGAATTGGAGCCGTGATCTCTCATCGCTTTTCGGACGGAAGTCTTAAAGCCATCGCACATGCATCATCGTCCTTGTCAGCAGCAGAAAAGAATTATTCTCAAATCGAGAAGGAAGGCTTAGCGATTGTCTTTGCCGTTCAAAAATTCCATAAGTATCTCTTCGGGAGACACTTTGTTCTGCAGACGGACCACAAACCTTTGTTGTCAATTTTTGGTAACAAGAAAGGAATTAAGGCATGTACTGCTAATCGATTGCAAAGATGGGCAATCACATTGCTTGGCTACGACTTCGAAATCGAATACCAAAATACGGCTGATTTTGGTCAAGCGGATGTTTTGTCTCGCTTAATTGCGAAGACTCCAGTGCCGGACAACGAAATGATCATTGCCAATATTCGTGAAAAATTATTACTCTTAAACATTATTCATTTTTCTTTTTATTATATGAATTTATCAATTTTTTAAATGCCAATTCTGTAATAATAAAATTGTAATAATAATAATTGATTGTAAAATCTTTAGAATTAAATTAGTATATGTTTTGATATTTTTTATTGACTTTTGGTTATTTTTTCTTACAAATTTTTATTTGTATTAAAATACTTATTTAAATTCCTGTTCATTCAAATTTTGGTATGAAAAATTATCATTCAAAATAATCAACATTATTTATCTCTTTTTCCCATAATTTTATATAATATTGTTTAAAAACAACAATAATTAATAAGATATAATAAATCATCTACTATAATTTGCATTGATTTGTTTCATTATTTAAAAAACAATATTTTATTAAATTCTCATATTTTGTCAGTCAAAAATGATTTAATAAATAAGAAAACCTTCGGAGAGTTTTTAATTTAGATCAATTTTCTCATTAATTTTAATAAACCAAATAATAATTGAATTAATACAATTATTAAATTAGTTGTTTCTCCGAATGATGGAATAATAGCAAATTAAATTAATAATAATAATTCTTCCAATAAAATATATAATAATAATTTTGTTTATTTTAAACAGATTTATTTACATTTTTATATTGCCGCCCGCCTTTAAGCGCACATTGTTCATGGAACACATAGAAAATTTATGAAAAAACGAAATATTTTTGAATTTATAATTAAAATAAAGTATACTACTATCGCTTCAAAAAATAAAATATGTATAAAAAATGCTAAAATAGGTATGAAATATGTACAAAAACCCCCAAATATGTACTAAAATATGTAAATAAAAATTTTTTAATTTGTTATTTTTTGGAAAAAAATCTTAGTAAAAAGTGACGCAGGCATAAAATGCCATAAAAATGGCCAAAAAATAGCTTAGCATCACATTTTAGTATTTTAAAAATTAATTTTTGTTACATCATTTTTTGAAAAAAATCGATTTTTTAGGGATACATTTCCAAAATTTTTTTTTATAAATTCTCAAAAATCCTTAAAATATGTAAAAAAATGAAAATATATACGAAAAATTGCGAAATATGTATTTAGAGCATGGAGAAGCCAGGAAAAAAATTGTATTTACATAAAAATGGAATCCCTATTTATTAAATATGTGACTTTTAATTGGAGCTGAGCGGGACCAGGACCGGGACGGGAAATCCCGGTTTTTTCAGGTCCCGGTCACGGTCCCGATCCCGGTTTTTGGAAAAACATAAATCCCGGTCCCGGTTTTGCTAGTCCCGGTCCCGGCGGGACTAAATTAAGCCCTGGTAAGAATTGGGGTCTGAGTGAGAAAAGAGAGGAAATTGGTGAGGAATGAGATTTGAGAAAAAAAAAAATTCTTTATTTCTTTTACAGCATTTGTTCATATGCATAAGTGGTCAAGTGGCTAAATTTTTTGACTTTCATTATTTGTCTCTTGGGTTCAATCCCCCGATTGAACAGTAAGTTTTTTGTAATTTCTTTACCATTATTTTAATTGAATTTAATTAATAAAATTATCAACTTAAAAATTATTTTTTTATTATTTTTAAAGAACCTATAAACCCACAAATTAACCAAATAATTGGTATTTTTTTGACAAATTCTGTTAACAAATCTCACTAAAAATTTCAAAATTTTCCGGCGGCGCCTATCGGCACCGCCGGACCCCGCCCCGACCCCAATTTTTTAAAAAAGTTTTTTCGAAAAAACAGCGCCACAAAAACAGCGATTTAAGAAATTGTTAATTTATTTAAAAAACCCAGAATTTTGGGACCCAGAAAATTCCAAGATTCCCCCCTGAAATGAAAATTTTTAAAAATTTTACTCGAATTCGTCCCCCAAAACGAAAATACAAATTTTTATGGGTACATTTTTGATTATTAGCAATTTTCGTAACAAAGTGCACTCAAATTTTCAAATTTTTTTCAAAAAATTTTTTCTTGGGAAAATTCCCGGTTGGTCCCGGTCCCGGCTTTTCTCGTGGTCCCGATCCCGGTCTCGGACGAAAATCAAGGTCCCGGTCCCGACTTTTCTGGTCCCGGCAAGTTCCGGTCCCGGTTTTTGTCAAAAATCCCGGTCGCGCTCAGCTCTACTTTTAATGTAATTAAAAGCGTGGTGCGACATTTGAGGACTTGACATTTGAGGACCCGATATTTGAGGACCCGACATTTGAGGATTTGACATTTGAGGACCCGACTTTTGAGGACCCGACATTTGAGGATTTGACATTTGAGGACCCGACTTTTGCGGATATTCCCGACATTTGAGGACCCGACATTTGAGGACCCGACATTTGAGGATTTGCATTTGAGGACCCGACATTTGCGGATATTCCCGACATTTGAGGACCCGACATTTGAGGATATACACAATTTCAAAAAAAATAAATGAAAATTTTATTTATATCATTATAAAAAAGAGCAAAAGACTTTTCCGATTGCCAGGGAAGCAAATTATAAATTGTACCACATGCTGATAAGTAGGGATCATTTATTTATGTAAGAAAAATCGCGAAATATGTAAATAAAACATGTATAAAAAACACTGAAATATGTACAAAAATCCAGAAATATGTACTAAAATATGTAATGAAAAAAATTGCGAAATTTTGGATATTTTTGGGGGTATTTCATAAAAAAATTCCTAAAAATTCTCACAAAATGCAAAATATGTACAAAAAAATGTGAAAAAGTCCAAAATATGTATAAAAATATGTACATATGTAATATGTAGAAAAATCCGAAAATATGTGAAAATATGTAAATAAAAGTCCCAACTTTTGTTCGCAAACACAAAAAAGAAAGTGTTTTTCCTACTAATTAGAGCATGGAGAATCCAGGAAAAAAACATGTATTTACATAAAAAAATGATCCCTATATATTATTTAAAAATTAAATGTTTTTAACATTTCTCTTGGCATATTATTTGGATCTTTGTTAATACTTTTTGCTGGCTAAATAAATTTTCTTTAGTAAATTTATTCGACTGGGTTTTTATAGTAATATTAAGCAATATTTTAATTTATAAAAATATTTGATTTATTATTTTTTATTTTTTTAATTATGGGAAATATTTTCTAATTATTCACATGTCCTTTTCTTTGTATTAATTCAAAGTGACAGGTCAAATTTTTAAAAGATATTATTATTTTTCGCCAAAAGAAATGTTTTTATTCATCAAATTTATGCATAATTTTAAAGAATTTTCTTCTCATTTCATAATTTTTTTTACCATTGCGACCCATTTGTTGTGGGAAAGAAAAACAAACCGGTTTTATGGCATTTACATTTGAAAAATTTCCCGGTTCTAATTTATTTTTAAGCGGGTTCTAATGCGAAAAGCTGCACTGCAATTAATAAAAAGAAAACCTATTTAACTGCAGTTTTGCCGGCAAAAAACCAATAACTCCAAAAGCAAATTTGTTATTAATGGACATTCACCGGACGAACTATTCTTTGGTAGAAAACTCCGTACTCAATTGTCTCTCGCACATCCGACAGGAATAGTTAATGAGAGAATTAACAAGACCATTTTCCATCAGAAACAGGAAAAAGAATTATTATTTAGCTTATGAAATACTCATATTTTCTAAACAAAACAGATGCCCGAAGATTTACTGTTATTTTATTATTGCGACAATAATTTTCCATTTATCAGATTAATTTTACATTTTGAATTAAATTAAATTTTATAAAGTTATACATTTTATGAAAGTTATAAAATTATTAACTTTAATTCTTCTGATTTTTTTTAGTCTCTCATTTGAAATCAAAAATAAACAATAAATTTTTTCAACTTTAAATTAACACCTTCGGCTCCGATACAAACTTAAAAATATTTTAAAATTTATTTATTAGTTTTAATATACAAAGATTATTATAATATTGGAAATAATTTATTAAAAAAATTCAAAAAATTAAAGATAAAAATTATTATTTATTTTTTAAAAAATGTTTTTTACGATATTTTTTATTGTAAGGTAATTTCGCTATTAATTTTGTCAATTTTGTGTCATTTTTAATAAAATTTAGAATTTTGCTACATGGGATTTGTTGTTTTTATCCCAAAAATTAAATCTAATTTTACGAATTAAAAATATTTGATAAATTTATTTAGCTCATCTCCATTTCGAGTTTTCGGTTTTATAATTATTTAGTCTCTGTCAATATCAATCATAGTTTATTAATTTTCATTTTATTAGCAAAAAATGTACATTTTTCATAAATCTTTCTCATAATTAATTCAAATTTATTTTATTTCGTTCATTTTATTTTACATTAATTTAAATAAATAGCTGTTTTATAAATTTAAAGATAATTAGGAATATAATCGTGCAAACGTTCGATTTGTTTTCCAGAGAAGCAGTAGCTTATAAGAGAAATAATTGGGTATGTATTTCTTTTATATTATTTACTTAGAAAAAAATATTTTAACATTTTAAAGAATGTGGTTAAAAATATAATTTTTTTTTACAAATTTTATGGTTTATATTGTATGTTTGTAGTAAATTTGAAATAAGCAAATTTATTTTTCTCATCTCTCATTTTGAGTTCTCGGTTTTATTTTTATTTGGTCTCTGTCAATATCATTTAATGTTTAATTAATTTTAATTTTAATAACAAAAAATGTAAATTTTTTCGTAGATATTTCTAATAATAATTCAAATATTTCATGATTGATAAACTATATTCTTTTTTTAAATATCAAAGCTCGGGACTTTCCACTTATTTTATTATTTTCTAAAATAATATTTTTGTTTTATATTTTTCATAAATTATTAAATTAATTATGATAAATTAAATCTTTTCGGTGATCGAGATACAAATAATAATCTTAACTTAATTAATTTCTTAGTAGACCTAAAATGGATTAAAAATTTTGGAATTTTACGGAATTCCGGGTTAAATTATTTATTAGGTTTGTTGACTGATGAACTGAAGGATTGGTGGTTTTTTTTTGTTAAAATTGAAGTACTTAATAAAACTTTTAAAATTTTAAATTTAAATTACGATTTTTCTCTTGAAATTTATTATATTAAGTTATTTAATTTATTTTTTAAATTTTTTCTTGATTTATTTAAATGAAACGTTGAAATTAGCTTTTCATAATATTTTTAATCTCGTACTCTAATGCCGTATTCGTACACTTTTTTTTTGAGGACAAAATTCGTTTTATGGCTTTTAATGCTATTTTAAAACCAGTTCCAACTCAATCATAACAAATGTTTTAATTTTATTTTAATTTATCATAAGATTTAAAAAGATTTGGTTTATTTCAGAATTTAATTAAATTATTTTTCTATTTCATATTACATATTTTTTTTATCTATTGTTATTATTTAACGATTCTCTTTCTTATTTTTGCTTTTAAATAAACATTTTGTTCTACTTTTTTGCTTTTAGAAGTTAGATTATGAACTTATCGTTTTTTTTCTTACAATTATTTTATTTAAAGAAATAATTTTATTAATAGATTTATTATTTATTTACTTCTTATGGTCCTATTTACAACTTATAGGCAAAAAGATTTTTTAAATTTATTTATTTATTTAGAAATATATATTGATGCATTATATTAGATTTAATTTTTAATTTTTTTAATTATACGTATTTTGTTATATTCATTCTAACATTTATTTATCGTTATCATAAAACAAATAATAATTAAATATAATTTTTTTATAATATCCAGGTTAAGTTGTATAGAAATTTAGTTAAATATTAGTTAATTTTTTGGTGTATTTACATTGAATAAAATATTCTCTTTACATTTTATTTTAAATTATTTTTTCATGCGATTGTGTTTAATTATTAATTTAAATTACAAAAAAACTTTAAAAGTCATTAAATTAATTTAAAATTCCTATTTTGAAGGATTTTTAAAATTTTGAAAAAATATTAAAAAGTTTTAAGAATGTTCTTTATTAAAATTTTTGTGTCGCTGTAATTTTTTGAAAAATATGAAAAAATTACACTCCGAAGTTCGACCTAAAACACATAATGTTAACTTCATCTATAATTAAAAATTGATTTTCTTTTTAATATTTTGAATTTACAAAAAAATTTAAAGACGTGCAAAAATGTAAAACACACTATATTCATTGAATACAATTCCAAAAAATATAGATATTATTATTTTTTATTTGGTAAATTTATTTTAATAAAATAAATATAAAATATTAATGATAATTAATCTCTTTCAAATTTATAAATTTATTTTTTTTAAATTTATTTTCAAAATTTTTGACTTTATAATATTTTATCAATTGAATTAATTTTATATTTTCTACATCTTTTTTGTTGGTGATATTAAATTATTTTATTTTTCCACTACTATTCATAGCCAGAAATTTATACCATAAAAATATAAATATTTAATTATCTTTTTTATTGCTTACGTAATTATTTCATTTTTACCCGCAAAAGTTTTTGTATTGATAAAGATTATGAATTATTTCATTAATTTCTTACATATTTACCATGAATTTTTATTATGTAATTTATTTCTCCAAATATCATGGTCAGGAGCTGAGATTTAGTCCCAATGGTCAAATAAGCTGTTTATTTATTTTTCATTGTTTTATAGAGTTTAATTTTCAGTTATTTGAACAATTTTAATTAGTGCATTTTTCAATTCATTACCCTTGTCGTTTATTTTCTTGGTCCAAATAATGAATCAATATTATTTTTATTTGTTAAAATTGGTTTTAATTAATTAATCTCTTTAATTTTATCGAGTTCACTTTTATTAAAGTAATTAATACATCAGTTTTAAAATATATCTACTTTTTATATGGTTAAATTTAAAAAAATAAAGTGATAGTATTTGCCATGGAATTTTTACTTTAGAATTACATTTCATTGTAATTAGTTGAACCTATTACTAAAAAATATTTTAAAGAATTTAATAGCAGATTAGTTTTCTGTTAAAATTTATTCACTGTCAATTGAAAACATGGCTCGGATCGTACCAAGTCACTTTTTTTACAGTTTTACTTTTCGTTTGATGTTTTATAATAGATAAGTTATTTTATAAAGTTAATGATTCATTTTCATCTTTTATATTAAGATTTTATAATTATAATGCTAATTAAATTGTTATACTCTCATTGCACAGAAAATAATTTAAGAATTGATTTTAAATTTTTATTCTCTTGAAATCAATTTTATTAATTTAGCTATTGAAATTATAACTATATCTTTGTAAAAACTTATACCTCATTTTATTTATGATTGTCTCAGAAATTATATATAAAATTTTGATATTATCATTTTCCTTTTTTCGATAATTAATTTTTTTAATTATAAAAAAAATCTATTTAAAATGATATTTCAATATTAAATAATATTTTTTTCATTTTATTATGACCATTTAATTTTTGTATGAGAATATTCTAAGATTAATTTTAATTATTATTAATTTATGTAATTTTCTTTTTTCTAATTGTTATTTTATGGTTAATTTGTAAAGTTTTATTGTTCATTATTAAAAAATTTTTTTATATTTATTTACATTATTAAACTTGTTAATGCAATTTCTGTTTTTTAAATATGATAATTAGATTGCTTTAACTTTTAAAGGTTTTGTTCATGAAATAAATATTATGTTCGTTGAAATTATTTAATTATTTTTAAGTTGAGATTTTTAATTAAGAATCCACTTGACTTTCTTTAGAAATTTTTCAATCTTGTGCACTGTTTCGTGCGAAGCGCGCCGCTAATATTCGTTTTTTTAATATTAGTTCAATTTAAAAAACAGTTTTTTTTTTTGTTAAGTTTTGATATTTTAGCATTTTAATTATTAAAGGTTAATATGGATTTAAAATTAAAATAATATAAAATTTTTCATTTTTATTGGAATTATTATTATTATTTGTTGCTTATAAATAGGGCTGGGAATTATATGCACATGCATATTTTTTTCCTGGACTGTGGGAGGCCTAAAACGCACGAAAAACATATTTTTAGATTGGTTTGACGCTTTTAGACCGTACATCCATATGCATATTTTGTATATTTGTGCATATTTTGGCATTAAGCATCAATTTAGAAAATTTTATGTGCATATTTTTCACTTTTTATGTGCATATTTCGCAATTTTTGGTGCATATTTTATGCGCATATTTTGCGATTTATGTGCATATAATTCCCAGCCCTACTTATAAACCAATTAATTTTATTTTGTTCAGTAAAACTATTATTTTTTGATTATTATGTGACAATTTTAACTTATTAATTTAGTAATATTTAAATATTAAATTATAATTGCTTATTAGAAGAATATTGCAATTTTTATTTTATACATTAGTATTAAGTTAATAGATGATGCATCTGCAATAACAAATCGATCTTTTGTCGATTGCTATTCGACAGTACATTTTAATATATAAAAAAAATCAAACAATTATTATTAAATAATGTAAAAGTATTAATCAACGAAATTAAAAAAGATGATTATCAGAAAATTAACAATAATAAATAAACAAAAGTGTACACTATTTTCAAATATCCAAAAAATGATTGTTTTCTTTGCATATTTTCCATTTTTTTGAAATAATAGCAATTTTGAGTATACATATTTTTTCTCAGGTATACCATCGTTAGTTATAAAACAAATAAATAAATTATATATAATAAAAAATAACAATTAAGAATATTAAAAAATGATTTTCTAAACTTTCTCTTTTTTTTGTAATAGTCATTTTGTTTTCTTGTATAATTTTTATTTTTAATATTTATTTAACCATATTAAAACTATATTTATTTTCATTAAGATTTTAGTTTTGTAAATTAATTATATTATTATTTTGTATTATAAATTTGATAGATTTAAATGAAGCATTGATAATTAATTTTTCAATGGATTTATTTAATCTTGATCAATTTCACAATTCTGTCGTTGTGGTTGTTTTGCGCCAATATCTGTTTTTGGCATTTTACTTTTTATACTATTTTTAAAAAGCAATTTTTAAATTCACTATCGCTTGCTTAAAGCCAAATTTTTTCATTTTTTAATCTCAATGGTTTAGAACTCATTTGGTCATTTAATTTAACATTTTTCTTATCGATTTATGCCGATGTTTTTTAGTTTAAATTTGATAAATTTTAATTTAACTTTTTTTTAAATAAAAAGATGAAAATTAAACGTAAAATTTATTTATTCTTTTAATAAATATTTACAGTTGAAACTCAAAAGAGTTAAAGTTTCCTTTAAAATGTTTTTTCTATTGGCAATGTAAATAAATTATTTTTATACTTAATTTTGTATGGATTTCCAATATTTTTCTTACTTTAACTTTAATTTCTTTACCTTACTTAATTGTTATTATATTTGATATTCATTTTTTAATTTATTACAGTTATTAATTTTATTGGTATTTATTTGAGTAATTGTTAAAATCATTTCATAATAATTAAAATCAAACCAACAATGTTATAATTTAATCTTTTGAATTTAGATCAAAATTATAAAATAATTAATAATCAAAGTCTTAAGTAATCAATATATATTTAGAATTTTTCTTAAATAATTTAATAATGCTATTATTTTATTTATATTTTTTATATAATATCTTTAAAAACTGAAAAACAAAATTGAACTAAGATATTATTATATTATATTTAATAATATTAATGATGACGAAATTTATTATTTATTGTCATATAATGAGCAGATAAAGATAATCATTAACTTTTGGAAAAATAATGAAGTTGATTATTAATATAAATTAATTAAAAGGAGTGCAGCAACGTTTCTCATTTGTCTGAGGAATTTGGGGTGCATTCAACATTTTATTTTAAATTTATATACATAAAAAATTTACTATTTTCAAATAACCAATTTTTATAGAAAAAAGCATTGAATAAAAGTAGCAAAAATATTGTATATTAAAAAGAACATAAGCATTATATTTACGAAAAACGCAGCTAAAATTCATTAATGATATTATTAATGCATAAAATTAAATTTAAAAAAATTAAACTTGAAATAGATAGGTACTTTCCTGTTTTGGGGCCGCACCCAAAAAAATTTAAAAAAATCAACAAAAGGGCGCGCAAAATAAACAAGGCGCGCGTAACACTAAACTAAATTTTGTCTGAAATTGCTGCATTTATTCTCCCTCATTAGTGTTACGGGCGCCTTGTTTATTTTGCGCGCCCTTTTGTTGATTTTTTAAAATTTTTTTGGGTGCAGCCCCAAAACAGGAAAGTACCAATAGATATATATATATATATCAAAGGTTGGTAGTTAATTTTAATTTAATTTAATTATGAATAAATTAAAAAAGAAAAAACAGCAATAATAATATTTTTAAAATGACGACATTTCACTATGAGAATAAATCAGCAAAAGAGACAAAATATTCAATTATCTGATATTAACAAAAAAATAAAAAATAAAAAAAAATATTTCAAGAATAACTCGTAATAAAATTCATAGATAAAAAAAATTATTTTTCAAAATGTACCCAAAGAAATTATTATTCGCACAGAACATAGAAAAAAAACAATTTTTATAAACCAAAATAAATATAATCAAAAAAACATTTAACAAAATCTCTTGTAAAAACTCTTTTTGTAATCTCTTCATCTTATTTTCACATGGAAAAAATAACTATATATTTATATTTGTCTATAAATAATTATATATTGATTAAAGAAAGATTTTAAAAAATAATAATGGCCAATAAAATTGACTTACATAATAATAGTTTAACTACAGACTTAAAAAGCCATAATCATTTTAAATTGAAATGAGGAGCAAATTGCGAACAGAACTTCTAAGAGAGATTATCTCTTTGTCTTATTTCAACATTTTCATAATTATTTAATACACCAACATAATTTTTTATAAAATAAACCTTATGTTTAAATTGAACAATTTAACATTAAATTTTAAATCATCATTTTGCATATTTTTTGAATAAGCTTCTGATTACTGTTTTAATTTGTTTAATTTTAAATCTAAATAAAAATTTTTTTATCATTATGCAGATATTTAAGTATTTATTGATTGAATGATTGTTTTCAATTTTCATATTATGAAATATTGCTTTTCTAAAATTTTTAATTTCATGTCAATCAGGGTAATTGATCATCTTTTAGAGCGATGCCACTTTTTATAAAACTCTAGTAAAATTTATGTTTTTTTATAAATAGAATAAATTTAAGAATTTTAAGTTTTAATAATTTTATATCAGAATTTTTATAAAATTGTTTAGTGATTAAATGTTATTTTATATTATAAAATAAGTTAAATAAACATCTGATTTAGGGAAATATTACTGAATAATGGAGATTTAGAAAAAATTTCATTTGTAAACTTATCAAATAAATATTTGCGAAAACTTCCTAAACATCTTTTGTTAATCTTAAAAACTTCTAAGACAGAAATGTTCTGCATACAAAATATATTAGTTAAAATATTTAAAACACAAAAAAAGAGTAAACCGAATAAAATATTTAAAAAAAATTCATTATCATTCAAACAAATAAAAGTTTTTAAAACTTTGAATTAGCTTGAGTCCACTTTAAATACACTTGAGAATAAAAATATCTAACGAATTAATAAGCATAAAAAACAAATCGTATTAAATTTTAATTTAGAAAAAGTAATGATTGGATGGAAACAAGGGCAGATCAACATCGTCAAAACTCTAAATCAGCATGGAAAAGAATCAAAATTTTTTTTTAATGATTTAATTAATTATAATTAATATATTTACCTATTCTGTAAAGGGGATTTACTGGAAATAAAAAAATAATTCAAAATAAATTCTGTAGTATTAGCATTGTAATATTGAAGTAAATTTCTATACAAACACTGTTCTGAATTCTGAACCCCGGACGCGAATTCGAATTATTTTCAAAAAAATGCATTTCATATTATTTGGTTTAATTATACTAAAAACGTAAAAGAAATAAAAAATTATAAAGCCGCATTTGCGCATGTGCTAAGCAAAACCGATAGAAAATATTAAAAAAGTAAACATTTTTTAAATTTATAATAAAAAATAATTATTTAGAAATAATAAAACAATTAAACAATCTAACAGAATAAAAATATTATATAATATTATTATTTCAATTAACAGTGCACCGTTAAAATTCCTTCAAATCTAATCGCAAGCGCATTTGCAACCGTTTTCACCAAGATAAATAAACCACAAAAAAATGATTATTTACCAAAAACGATAAAAAGGCATTATAATTTTACTGATACTATGAATATTATTATTAAAAAATAAATAATCATAAAAAGAAACTATTTTAAACTAATTGAAACTCATATGGCAATAAACCGATTTGTTTTAGTAAATATCATTTTAAGACTTTATTAAAATCAGTTTATTTGCTAGGTCGTTTCCTAAAAAACGCCAAGGGGTATAAAAACCAAAAATGTATAAGTATATTTTTTTAGTAATCAGTTCGAAATTCTGGACATTCTGCGGCTATCAGGGGCCGACTCTAAAAGTGGTCTCCAAAAAGGGCATTTTTCGGAACCACCGCTAACAAATTTTTTGTAATGAAATTAGAAAACATTGAATTTACATAATCTTTGGTAAATCAGGCACGCTGAGTCCGAATATGGCCTTAGATTTGAGATCTGAGTTTTCAATGAGTTTGTACAGCTCCAACTTCATGCATGAAATTGAAGCAGTACAAGCTCTGGCTGAAAAGATCGTGAAAAATTAGTGCAAGAATATCCTTTTTTGGTATGGTGAGTATACGCTCACAAAAATCTGATTAACCAATAAATAACTATAAATTTAGTAGGAAAATATAGAAAACATCCGGACGAACAAACTTAAAAAAAAGATCTAAGAAATCCATCATATTTTAAATTTTTTACAGGTTTTTGAAAAACGAAAAAAAATTTTGGTGCAAAACTTATGTAACACCCTAAGTAATATACCAAAAAATTTTTAGATTTTTCTAGTATTTCGTAAGATATTGTGTTAAGAATAAATATTCATTATTTTATTATTTTTTATTTATTAATTGAAAAATAATAATCATAAGAAAAACACGTTTTAATTATTAAATATTATTATTTATATTTAAATTTATAAACCATTTATTTCATAAATGCATATTATAAAATACATTAAGAAAAGCGTTTATGTAAGAAAAATTTAGATGCAATTAAATAATAAAAATTTCACAAAATACTACCATAGAATGAATAAAAGTAAAATTTCAAAAACGAAACAATTAAAAATCATTTGCATTAATTGAAGAAATGTTGAATATTATTTAAGATTATTTTTAAAAATAAAAAAGATGATAAGAAGACAAAAAACCATTATGTACAAATCAAAAATTTTAAGTGCAAAAATTAATGTCTTGAAAATTTATCAAAGAGTGAAAGTTAAACAAAAAGTATAATAACAAAAAATTAATTTGGTAAATTTTATCAAAACAATTAACAAATTATTGAAAACTTTTTTTAGTTTCGTTTCAAGTAGGAAAATGTTCCTTATTTCTTAATTTTATTAGACCTCAGTATAAATAATGAAATTTAAAATAATAAAATTCATATGTGGACGTGGACATATTAAAATTTTTATATAAATGATTAATCAATCAATGGATGTGATATTGGTTGAAAACAACAAAAATTAAGATAAATTAATCAATTTAAATAAAAGTTAAGGTTTATTTGTTTCTTTATTTAAAAAATGTTTTATTAATAAATTCACAAGTTTAAAGCATTTTTTTTTTGTTATTTTGGCTAAATTTTTAAATTAAGTAAATTATTTTTAAATCAATGCATTTTTCGACTCGATTATTAAATACCAGCCTTTTTTTGTTAAAAATCTGTTAACAAATTGCACTCAAATTTTCAAAATTTCTCTCCGCGGCGCTTATCGGTACCGCCGGACACACTTCTTTCCCAAACTTTTTTCGGAAAAGCGCGCCGAAAAAAGTGCTGTGAAAAGAATGAATTTTTAATACTAGTAATATTCAATCATTTAGTCCAAAAATCATTATATTGTTTGAAATAATTAAAAACTTAGTATGAACTATTGATTAAATATATCTCATAATTTAATTTTGCATTATCTTTTGGTTATATTAAATAAAAACCAAAAAAAAGAAGAAATTAATTATTTAAAATTTCACTTGAAATAATTTAAATTTAAATTTGCGTCTTCATTTTTTGTATGACCATAAAAAGATTTACTGAAATAAACTTAAAATATGTGAATTGTTCTGCTCTTACATAGATTTTCTTATAGGTTTTGTTGGAATGTTTAGAAGATGCACTTGGGTCATATAATTGAAAGACTATTTTATTCAATAAGTAATAAGGGATTTGCGGACTCACACCTATAAACATGAAATTAAAAATATTTAAAAAACAGATTTATTTAAAGTTAATATCGAAATAAATTTTATTTATCAATACTTATTGTATTAATATTTACGTAATAATAATGAATACATAATTTGCATAGATTAGAAATAAAAACAATAAGCATCAAATAGAAAAAATTTCGTTAATACTTTCATATATTGTCAAAACTTTACTTTTAGTTTTTTTGCTTCTAATATAAATACGTTGCTTTTGCTTAAACAATATGAAATATGTATTTTATTTAATAAAATATTTTTAATTTTTTAATAAGAAAATGATAAAAAATGTTTTCTCTATTTTTTATTTATTTTAATTTAGAATTTAAAGTTATTACTTTAATAAAATTTTTGGTGGATTAATATTAATAATAAATTATGTATATGTTCAGAATTAAACTTGCGAATGATGAGAAATGATGATTTTATTTATTTTGTATGTAGATATTTATTAATTGAGATTTAAATTTTCGCGTTAATTTACTCTCATGGTAAAAAGGCTCTCTCCCATGTTCCTCCTCGAGCAATTTTTTCAAAGCACCCTATTTTTTGTTTCTGGCTTTTTGTTGGAAAGACAGGTACAATTTTAGGCGCAAGACCCGGTCGATTCATCTTTAATTTCATAATAAATATTTTTTTTAATTTGTATTTCACCAAAATTTTGGCATAGCTTTCAGTCCTTTGTCCCACTTCTGTGAACGCTGTTGGACTGTTTTCAGTTTGGGCTAATGTATGCGTTGAAACATTTGCCTTTAATAAGATGATAAAAGTTAAAACTGCATCAATTAAATTTCTGTATCCCCTTTTCAGTTTCAGGTGTTGGATGGTCATCGGAAAATGGATTAAGTGCTTCACAAAATTTCTTTTTTGTAAGAGTCTTGTCTTTTGGACTCAATCATTAAACTTTTGTACCCCCTTTTCAGTTTCAGGTGTTAGATGGTCATCGAAAAATGAATTAAGGGCTCCACAATATTCATTTTTTGTAAGAATTTTGTCTTTTGGACTCAATTAAATTTCGGTATCACCTTTTCAGTTTCAGGTGTTAGATGGTCATCGAAAAATGCATTAAGGGCTCCACAATATTAATTTTTTGTAAGAATTTTGTCTTTAAGACTCAATTAAATTTCTGTATCCCCTTTTCAGTTTCAGGTGTTGGATGGTCATCGAAAATGAATTAAGGGCTCCACAATATTAATTTTTTGTAAGAGTCTTGTCTTTTAGACTCAATTAAATTTCTGTATCCCCTTTTCAGTTTCAGGTGTTGGATGGTCATCGGAAAATGAATTAAGTGCTCCACAAAAACTCTTTTTTGTAAGAATCACGTGCCTTTTGAATCAAATATTTTAATGTGTCCCCTTTTCAGTTAAAGGGGTTGCATGGTCATCATAAAACGACTTATGGGTGTCACAAATTTTCTTTTTTTATACGAGTCTTGTCTTTTGGACTCATATATTTTACTGTGTCCCCTTTTCAGTTTCAGGTGTTGGATGGTCATTGGAAAATGATTAAGGGTTCTTCAAACTTTCTTTTTTTGGGAGTCTTGTCTTTTGGACGCAAATAATATTATTACCCTTTTTCAGTTTTAGGTGTTTTCAAAAGATGGAAGAATGCCCAGCCACACGTAGTTACAAATCCAACTGAAATGGTGGGAAAATTAAGTTGAGCGGTTTTAAAATGATGAATTTAAGTTTAGACTAAAAATCTGAAAATCGAACATTTGAATTTTTGGCTTTTTGTTCGAATTCAAGTCTAAATGGGTGACGAATTCGTGTTCAGCGACCCCTAAAACCTCGTAAAACATGTTTATCTTTTGAAAAAAAAATTTATTTTCAAAAAATCGGGGGGGGGGGCTGTAATATTCCCAAAAAAAAATTCTCACATTTTCCTCATAATTTTAGCATTGCCATCGGGCAAAATAAATTCGGGAAAAATGGCACCATCAGAATTGACAAACCCATAAAAAGAATTCATGAATAGATTACCAGGTACAAACATGCGAGCCCCCCAACACCATGTAAACTGTGTTGGCCAAGGTGTTTCCCCCCTTGGACCTCCCCCAACACAGGAAAACGCGGTCATAGATACCCGTAGCGACCGTGTTAAACACCACATGTGCTGTCAGCAGGCGGTTAAGGGAGTCAACCTCTGGTTTAATGCAGTCCACCGCCTCGCTGTCGGCAGCCTACCATCAGAATTTAAGGGAGTCAACCTCTGGTTTAATGCAGTCCATTCTGATGGCAAGGGTGTGGATGGTGATAATGTATCTTGGATACATTTTAAGCTCTCCCAAATAAAATAGTCCCCCTTCCAAAATGACCATAGAAAATCCATAAATTACATCCGAGTATTTTGTTTGTGTATGTAAATAAAAATTAAGGCAAAAAGCCTATTAGGTGTTAAAAAACACCCAGAATCTGGCAAAAAGCCATATTTTTATAAAAATTTTTTTCATTTTTGCTAAAAAAGCAACTCATAGCTATGGTCATTTGGATTGTATGTAGAGGTATAGAAGGGTATATGTGTTTGGTAAAAACACTTTGTATGGTCGTTGTGTCATTTATTGTTCACAATGCATGAATGAAATTCCATCAATTTTAGTTAAACGCTTCAAACAGTTTCATTCAGTGCTGCACGGGTGTATACGAATTCAAAATAATTTTTTAAAGTGAATAATTTAAAAATTATCTTTTTTATTTAAAAATATTTGTCACTTCATTTCAAAGTTGTTTTTATTTAAATATTTTTAGATTTTGCTTATAATTTTAAATTTTAATATTTGTCTCATTAATTTCCTTTTTAAAAATCTAAAAATATCTGAAATGAAAAGAATTAGAATTTTATTTTTTAAATTAATTAATTTTATTGGATTTATTAATTTTAATTTTGAATTAGAAATTAGAAATTTTATTTTATTAAAAATAAACACTTTAATTAATTCAAAAATTTCAGAGCATTTATTTGTTAAATTCGTTTTATTTATTTACTTTTTTTGAATTTTGCAAGATAAATTTTTCTTAATACATTAATTATTGGCCAAAATAAGAAAAATGTGAAGTTTTTTTAAGTAATTTTCTTGTTTAAAAAAGAAAATCAAGAGAAATATAAATTTTTTTATTGCTTTTTTATTTTTTTGATTGAATTTTGGTAAGAATGGTAAAAAACAAAAATTCATGGTTTTTTATGTTTATTGTTTTTAATAAATCTTTTTTATATAAATTTGTAAGCTATATTAATTTTTTCTAATTTTTCATTTTAGCACTTCCTGCTGCAAAAGAGTGACAATTCGAATATTATTTTTTTCTATTTTTAAATTATATATGTTCTATAAGATTTGTAGTATAATGGTTTGTTCAAATAATTTTATTAACCTTGAGCTCTTGCATATTATAATTCATGTACTTAATTGGACTTCACTTTTTTACACATTTTATGCTTTGCATTTTTGCTAAATATTCATCCGTTTATTGTTGATTATATTAGTATAGATTTAATTTTGAATTTTTTTAGACTATATTAATTAAAAAAATATATTTTTATAAAAAAATTATAAATAATCTGCTTCATATCGTCACATTTACAATCGTCTCGCACAAATTATTTCTTAAAATAATCATTTTTTCCATAAAATATTTTTTTATACATCATCATACATTACTTTATATGATCATAATAATGATTGTTGTAAAGAATGTTTATTTATAATTTTTAAATTATTTAAATTGAATTTCGGTTAATTTTTAAAATTAACCATTTCATATTTATTTATTTACAGAAATATTTATTTAGCTCATTTCTTTTCTTTTATATTTGCTCCTTCTTTCCGTACTAAATGCATATGATTATAATATTTATATTATTTACTTAGTTAAAGCTATGTTTATATTGAAACTGTTAATTAATTTAGGTTTAGTATATTTTTTTAAATTTTTCTAACGACTTTGCCTGACCGTGTGCATTTGTAGCGGATATACAAATTTAAAATTAAAAACTGTTTGTTTAAAAATTTATCTTTTTTTGCCTAATAATTTTACCTTTTATTTTTGCAATTTTATTATGTATTAAGTTTTCAAATTTAGGTTTGATTTCCATGCTCAATTGGTTATTTTAACGAAATTTTAGAATACATTTTTACATTTTTGGAAAAATGCACCTTTTAATAAAAAAATAATCAACTTTAAAGTTGATCTCCGATGAAACAAATTTTTCAAAATAAAAAGTTGATTCTTCTTTCTAAAGATATAAAATAATTTAATTTAGCGATTTAAAGTCTTTAATGTAAATTTATTGCCTAGTGGCAAAGCTTGTTACTATTTTAATATTTTGCAAGATTAATTTTTTAGAAATAAATTTACTTTAGTTGAGAAAATACTCATTTTATTTTAAATTATTGGGTGCAAATTTTTCTTTAAATTATATACATTATTTTTAATTTAAAGCTGAAAATATAAATATTTTAAAAACAAGATGTATTTTTTACTTTATTGGGAAATGCATGAAAATAATATTTGTATTTATTTCAATTCAATTTTTAATTAATTAGAAAATTTATGACATCATTATATGTGAATTTAGTGCTCCAAATATAAATTTCTCATGGTGATTATCGTGTGTAAGATATCGTTTATTGCCAACAGTTTCGTTTGTACAATTTTCAAATTTATTTATTAAAATTTACTTATGAGTTAAACAAACAAATAAATAAATAAATATACAATATTTATTTTTTAATTTAATTATTAAATGATACAATATATAATGGATTATATTTATTCAATACTATTTTTCTTTTCTAATTTAATTTTTTTTAATGAATCTGCGACTTTGTTTTTTTTTATTAGTAATTTATGAGAATTTATTAAGCAGAATTTGCAATCATTTATATTATATTAATTTTTCTAAATAAAACTGTTTTGCTATAATCGTTTTAATTTTAAATTATATAATTTATTTCTTATATTTGTTTCTGTAAAATAGGTTTTGTTTATTTAAAAATTTTTGTTAGATGTATTGGTTTTTAAAGATTTATTTCAAATAAAAATGATTGTTTTAAGTAATTCATAAATTGAATTCTTCCAGAATTATAGCAACAATAAAAAACAGTGAGAACGTGGGCTTGCTTCGGTTGCTTAAAATTTTTGGCAATTGTAATAAAATGATTAAAAAATCTTTCAGCCGTACTGTTGAGATAGATTATAACTTTTTAAAAAAATCGTTTTTAAAAAAATAATATTAACTGTAATTAAATTAATCTACAAAATGTATTATAAAGAAATTCCTGCTTTATTTCTGTTTTTAATCTAATCTTAAAAATGCTAATTTAGAACCAACTGTTTATTAATTAAAATTTCAATTAATTCAAAAAATGGGATCAATTTTTAATGAATGTGCTATGGTTCCAATTAAATATTTATATTTGCAAGAACAAATGTTGCTACCATTTTATTCAATGTATAGATTAAAAAAATAAATATTTAATCTTTTTTTTCATTTGCCATTGTAAATTATTGTTAATTGATAATAAAAAATTTTATTTTTTTAAATTCACTTTTTAATTTTATACGAATTATAGTCAATTTTAACTTCTCAAGATGCGGAAAACAGTTCTTGAAGTTAAATCGCCTTTATCGGCTGATTTTATTAGATAATTATTAATGCTTTTATTTTAATATTATGAAAACAAATAATTTTATACTTCTGGAGTTATAAATTAGTTATTGTTAAAAGTGAACATATTTAAAATTACACGAAAGTTTAATTAGAGATTTTAAAGTTTTAAATGTATTTTATTTTAGAAAGATTTTTCAATTTATATATTTCTTATTAATTAAATTGTCCTCGAGGTTATGGAATCTGAAAAGTTTATGGATGAGATGTTTGAGTGTTTGACGAGGGTAAGTTATATTTTTCCATTTAAAAAATTTACTATTATTGTCTTAAGTGATTTTTTAAAAATAATATTTTCTTTTAAAACATATAAATAATAATTTTTGTAAAAACTATTTTGCAATTAGTTTCATTAATCTATTCAATATAAATCCCGAAATATTTAAATAATATTTACAAAAAAATGACGAAATATTAACCAAAATATTTAAAAAATCAAATACTAAGACAATATTTTAAAAAAATGAAAAAAATAATAATTAACTGCTCATAACATTATCATAAAATTTATATCTCTAGGCTTAATGGAAACAATATATGAGTTTTTGTAATTTTAAAAAAAATTGATGAAAAGAAAATTTTTCTGTTAAATTGAAAAATATCTTTTCAGAAAATGTTTTTATTCTTTTATATAAAAATGCATAAATTAAAGAAAAACATAATTAACAAAATCCGATTAATTTGTCAATTACAACAAATTTTTTAAAGTTATTTTGCAATTTCAGTTAATTTTGGACGTCCAAAATAACTCATACAATTTATGGTAATTATTGTATAGTTTGACCAATTTTATTCATTCTTGTTATAATAGAACGTTATAACTATTTATATTTTTAAAGTTTATACAACTTATGGAAATTTAATTTCAGTGTGGTTTATTTTAACATTGTTTTATTTTTAGTATATTCGAATCATTTAGCGAAATATTTGTTAAAAATCTTATAATTATTTAATAATTTTTTTTCAATAAATTTAAATATTTTGGTTTTTGATGCAAAACTTTATTTTGAAAATCCACGTCCTAATAGGTTCGCCAAAATATAATTTATTTTTTCATATTCTCAAAGATGTTTTCCCCTCATAGCTTTAAACTGGTTTAAAAAACGGGGACACTGAATATCATTTTGGAAATAATACTCATGGTCAATGGTTAATATTTACTTTTCTTGTGCTATGTTATTTCTTTTATTAATTTTTTGTAAACTTTGTTTTCCCTAATTTGGAAAATGTCATAGCTTTATGTAGGCCATTTATTTACATTTACTTCTGCTTAATTTTAAATCTTGTCCACTTCACAGTATATATTATTGTTTTTAGTTTCCTCAAAATTTTTTTTTTATAATTTTGAAATTTTAAGTTGATTGTTTTCAATTTATGTTTTTCAACTTTTAATAGATTTAATAATGATTTTTTAGTGGAATAAAATCATTTCCTTAATATTTTTGTTTATTAAATTATTTAAAATGTTTACTAAAAATTTTTTTTTCAAATTGTTTATCTCTTATAAACGGTAAATTTCTGTTTCTTCTGAATTTATTTATTTCTGAGAAAAGATATGATTCTTTGCTTTCCAATGAAAAAAATAATCAAAATCAAAATATACAAATATTGAAAAATGCCATAAATTTTTTATTTTTTGTTTAAGATTGGAATTTTAAAGTTTTGACTTATAATAAATACATTGTTGAATTTCAATAGCTTTGAGTTTTATATAATAAAAATGACTATTCAATTAAAATCAAAGTAAATAATTGATGACAAACGACAAATGCAAAAAAAAAATTAAAAATATTGAAAAGGATAGGATTCGTAATTGTTCAAATTTGATTGATGATAAATAATGTAATTTATTTAAACAATCTTAATTTTTATGAAAATTTAATAATTTTCTCAAAACTTAATAAGGTTCTAATTAATTCATATTAACTTAAATTATAATATTTTTTATAAACGTATTAGTTTTTTCTTTCATTGTATTTTACTTTCAATTTAATAGTAAATTATATAATGTTAATTTTTAGAAAACTATACTTTTTTTAAAAATTCTTTTTCATTTCAATTCATCTATGTATTTTGTACTTTTTACTTGCCTATTTTGTTTGTTACTAAATAATTTTTTTAATTTAGTAAAAAGATTTTGTATAATCTCATATAGTCAATTACCGAATTTTATATAATTTTTTTAATCTATTTTATGTTGCTAACTAGCGGGTGTGTGCTTGCGTGTTTCTGCTGCTTTAAAGCGCTTCGCGCTTCTTGAGCTTCGCTACCTAGGCCTTGTGTTAGGGTCTTTGCGTCAGCCGACATGCACTTGGTTTCACTCATCTGATGAGCCGACACATTGCTCTGGTGTTAAGCAATGGAAACCGGAAGTGCCCTAACTCGCACGTCATCCCTCCTCCCTCCCTTTAATCCAGGTGGCAGCACTTTTTGTATGTGTGTATCCGTTTAAAGTGCAGATGAGAACGGGGCGACATCAGTAAAGTGCCACACACGCTGGACTATAACTCGTTTGCTTTATTGCAATTTGAGCATGTTTTTTGCCACAATGTTCAGCACTTTCGCTTGACCTTGGGCATCGATCTCCCTTTTGGGAGCATACACACGGACATTGTTGCCGTCCGTTGCCCGAGAGAAGGCCGTATATAACTGACCATGGGTAAATACTTCCCTTTCCAGGTCAATGCCGACAGTGCGGATTGTTTGACCCTGACCTTTTTGAATGGTCATAGCGAATGCGGGCTTAATTGGGAATTGCAAACGCTCGTATTTGAGGCCGCCGGGCGTTTTGTCCTCGAAGACATTGCGAGATCTTTCAAGGAAAAACCTCACTTGGCCACCAATAGCATTGCTATTGATTACACGACCGACAAGGCGATCATCGCCAAGTTCTTCGAGGACAATGCGTGTGCCATTGATCAGCCCTTCCCTATCACTTTTGTTGATAAGGAGGACAACAACGCTTCCGACCTTTAGTCGCAGACAATGGGGAGGCATCCCAGAGTCTGTGCGTCTGTTCAATGCTGCCACTTCGGACTCGATCTCATCGATATCCAATGGGCGATCGTCAAGAGGTTTGTCCGTGGACAAATATTCCCGCACTTGACCTGGCACATTCGCCATCATCATTTCGTTGACCTCGTCGCACGTATCAATGTGCGGGGCGAGTATCAAACGGTTGAGCAGCTCCTTGTCATTGCCAAGGAGTTGTTGAAAGTTTGGATAAACAAAGTTTATCAGCTCTTCCCTGCTCTTTACGATGAACTGCGGAGGAATCCAGAAGTGATCTCCGGTATCTCCGAGCCCAATTTGGCGGCACATTTGCAAGTAAGCTTGCTGGCCTTGGCCCAATCTCTGGTTGATGGTCAATTTCATCGTGGTGAATTGACGAAACAACGGAGAAGTTTGAAAGCAGGCCGTAACTTGTGCGGTTATGCCTTCATGAGGCACGACCGGCAGTGACTGTTTGAAGTCACCGCTGAAAATGACCGTCTTTCCTCCGAAGGGGAGGTCCTTGTACTGGCGAGTTGCCATTTCTTTGCACACACGGTCAATGACCTCTATCACCGTGTTATGAAGCATGGTGATCTCATCAATGATGATGAGTTGTGCCTCACGAATCCGTCGGGCAAAGA
Organism: Heterodera schachtii; assembly: GCA_023374025.1. NCBI lineage: Eukaryota > Metazoa > Nematoda > Chromadorea > Rhabditida > Heteroderidae > Heterodera > Heterodera schachtii. The sequence continues at coordinate 150,453 of SIJG01000061.1, read as the reverse complement.
AGCTCTCAAGCGGAATGCTTGGAAGCTTGTCCAGTGACACATCTCTGCCCAGTCTGAAAGTGGAATGGGCTGTCTTCCCATACGGCAGCAAAATAGCTGCACACCCAGTGGATGCCGTGGCAAGCACTTTGTGATTGTATGGGGCCTTCCGCAATCGCCTTATAATTTGGCCAAACAGAAATGTCTTCCCGGTCCCTCCGTCGCCGAATATAAAGAAACGGCGAGGTACAGTCGCATCCCTTGGGTTCGACTGAATTGCCTTAACAACAGCATCAAAGACCGTTTGTTGGTCGCTGTTGAGTGGCGGAGGAGTGTTTTGCTGAGGCCGAGGATTTGGTTGGCCAGGCGGCAAATTCAAATCATCATCGCCAAAGAAAAATTCATCAATTGCCGCATTTGTATTTTTGGCAATTGAGTTTGGCGGGTCTGGCAGGCCAAAATGCACACAGCTTAAGTTAAAGCAGCTGTGCAGCCGCCAATCAAGGTCGGCTAGGGCTTCAAGCTCTGCTGCTTGGCGTTGTGCCGGTGTGGTAATGCCTTGAGGAAAGTACATTTGGTCTTTGTACTTGTTCCACAATTCGACGGCATTACTGGGCTGGCCATAAACGAGGATGCTCATGAAGAGCCACCTCATTTGATCAGGCCATCGTGACAACGCTGCCTCAGCGAGTGTTTTATCCCAGATTTTGTCATCCTCAAGAAGACCGTGCCTTATTGCAGCATCAGTGAAAGAGGTACAAGGCTGACCATTTACCATTTTAAGATGGTCAGGGTCACCGGGAAAGTGGCGCATAAGCGAATATAGCGCAAATCTTTCCGGATCCTTCGGTGGGACAGGGACAATTCGACCAATTGGAGGCCTTTTGATGGGCTTCCTTTTGTAAAGAACCCATTTGTCCTTATCCCATCGGAATTGTTCCGGCACTTTTTCGAAAAGCATGTCCTTGAATTTAGGATCATGCCGCCATTCATTTTGCCATTGTTTCCAATAGGCTGAGCATTGTGTTTCCGGCAGTGTGCCTTGCTGGATTTGCTGAGCTTTGCTCACCAGCTGGAAAGCCCTATATACAATGAGCTGTTGATTTGGCAAATGAATCGTCAATTTTACAACGTGGTGCGAAAGCCGAACATATGGTGTTGAGTTAACAACGGCATATGCCTCCGTAGCACCACGGAAGTTCATTTTGGCATATTGAGCCGGCTCATCGATACCGATTTTGTTGCCGGACTCTTCTTTGCACTCGACATAACAATGTCCAGGACCTTTGAATGGGTACTTTAGTGCATATTTTATATTTGCCTTGTTACCATACGCAAATAGCACATTGTGATGTACCCGGTAGCGTAGTAAAACATAAGGGTTGTACGGCACGACCTGTGAGTTGTCGTATATTAAGCCGTTTACCTCTATATTGGCACCACCATCCTGGGGTGCAGGCCGGTAATACAACGCAGGCCTGTCGGGCCGTAAAATCGTGCACTTGGAGTACGGGGCTGGGAAGCCCTTTTTGCAGCGCCCGTAATATTGGTCACGAGTACCACACCAACTTTCGCTGCATCTGTGCAGCTGCAAATGCATCAATTCGCGCACTTGGCGGTGCATTTCCGCGATGGGAGTGTCATCACCTTTTTCTGGCAAAAGTGGAATGTGAGCCCAAATGTATTGCTGAATAACATCTGGAACTGCATCCAGGTCAGTCTGGGCCACAATGTGTGCATGTGGGCCTCCACGGCCTTGGAACTCCATGGACTCTCCTGATCCAAGGATTGTTCCAAAGAACTTTTTTTCGTAAAGTTCTTCACGGAATTCTGCAATTTTGCTGATCCACACACGCATCCACATATCAAAACGGTCAGTAAATACTTGACCGTTCTTGTATAAGTTATCTTTGAACTCTGGCCACTCACGATTGTTCGTGAATGTGATGAAGAGTCGCGCCTTTTTTGGGTCGTGGCAACGCGCAAAAATGGTATTGCAACTTTCATACATTTTCTTCCAATATTGGAGACAGTTAACATTGTGTTCGTTAAAGCGAACAACACTACCAATGTCATCAACAGTTCTCTGTTGGGCATTGGGGTTCTGCCGTGCCTGCTGCTTGTTGTATTGGTTGACCAAATACTGCAGCAAGCTTTTTGGGGTGCTGATCCGCAGGTCCATGTCAGGTCTGCGCAAAAATGTGGCGACTTGCCAATCAATTTTTGCTGCCTGGTCAAGGACCCAGCGTTGACCAAGTCCTCCACCACATGATAAAATGTGGTGGTAGTGCAACTCCACATTTTCGTCCCTTATGGCGAGACGATACTTGCAATGATCTCGCAATGAGATAAATCTTTTGGATTTGTCAATGCGGCCATAAAGTGAAGAAGTAGAGGCAACTGACCCTGCATCAGATGATGCAACGGACTGAGTGTCACAAGAATCATTGTCTGACTCGGCCTCAGAGTCGAATAGGCCAGCTCCATCTTGAGCACTTTTTCGGTTACGCGATGACGGCTTAGCATATTTCATGCCAGTTATATACCCATCATCGCCCATTGGATTAATTAATGGGTATGTCAAGCTGTCAGTCCATGGACTGAAAGGAGCAATTTCATTCAATTGCCCTTGCTTGTTCTCGACCCAAATCCCCTTTGCCGGGGGTGCTCCAGTGGGATCCGCGTGAATAGCGAACATCCCCTCACCCGTTGAAGGCGTGATTATTTGGTGCGGGTGGAGCTTTGGGTCTTTATGAGCAGCAGGGGTTCTGCGCTCATCCAACAAAGTCATACGGAAAAAGCGAAGTTCTTCCGGGTTTTGTTTTTTGAGTAGCTCCTGAAGCTGCTCACGCGCCTGCTTATATGCTTTAGCGGCGGGGTGATGCTTTTGGATCATTTCTACCAAAAGCTTCAGGGTCGCTTCATTAAGCTCATGACCCTGTACAATATCATCTTCGTTTTTAACCTTTTCCCCAGTAAATATGGGGTTGTCTCGACGCTTTTCCATAGCCTCGACTGGGTCCAGTATGTATAGCTGGCCAAAGCCAGGGATCTGGGTTGTCCCAGCCTGCATGCTGCTTATGCGGCGATGGAATTCTCCGTTAAGGATAACGGCCATCGGTCCACCAGCAGGGCTCGGCTTGTTTCCAGCGGAAACACTTGCAAATTGGAGCAAGTTATTATAACGCGACATGCGCCGCACAAAATCTTTGCCCTCTTTTGGTTGGTTTTCACTAACGATAAGCTCCTTAAGCTCTTGAGGGTGTTCGTTCAATTTTGGCAACACAACTCTTCCTTTTCGGCAGCAAAGTCCGCTGTCTTCGTGTAGGAAAAGAAGAGCTCCACAGTGAGGGCATTTGTGGTCACCAAGAGTTCCGGTATGAGAATACTCCGGGAAATGTTTTGCTGCAGCAGCAGCGCAGTGCCAGCCGTTGTGCACCGTAAGACAACGTTTTGTGAACGGTGTTGCTGGCCCCAGCGTATTAGTTCGTGGGCGAACTTTTGGTGCGGGTGAAGGCGAACGGCTTGCAGATGCCGAAAGTCTTTTTTGAACGCGCAAAGACCGCCTCGGCGGCGTTTTCGGCCTGACGAAGATTACATCGTCAGCCTGCGCAATTGGCTCTTGCGGGATGCAAGACTCCGACACCAAACCAAGCGTATCAGTTTGATTTTCACCGGCCACTTGGGCTTGGGTGAGAATGGCATTAACTGCCTGTCCACTTGTCTGTGGTTCGATGATCATTATGTCATCATGCTCATCAACTTCCATTGGCTCAGCGGCCTTGGATGTCGACTGCAATTCATCCGCATGTCGATAGACAATTGGGCAAGGAGTTGGCACCCCTTCCCTCGGATGATATGGCACATTATCAGAGCCATACAGCTCGTTAATGTGCCATAAAATGCGCTTCTTTTCATAATTGATGGACAAATGTGGCAGAACAAATGTGCGATTGTTCATAAGCCAGGATTCAGCATACAGGCACACAAAGTACCCGCAGCTATTTCCATCGTATTGGACCGTCAGATTTACGGCATTAACAATCCCGGTCAACACTGTTGACGGTAAAATGTCAGAAATGATCTTTCCAATTTTATCCGTCAGTTGCCAATCCAACCTGCCATAAGGGGTATGCAAAGAATCGGCAAAATGAGTGCCAAATTGCACATCATGGACAATGAGAGTCCAATGTCCAGGGAAATGTACTGGCAAAAGTATAATTTCTGCCGGAACATTAGGGTCGTACCCAAATGTCATATTTTTGTAAGGCATGACTCTGTCCAAGCCATTTTCCCATACCATTGGGTCAACAACGACCACTTTTCGTTGCGAAATGCTAGCCAAATATGCCAAATATGTGGCAGCAAATCCGTCATTGAGAAACTGAGTCAGATCATTCCAACAGGTCTCAATGTACCTTGGGCCAGAGCTCGGGGCAAGCGATGTTTCGCCATCACGTTCGTAAAGGCCAATTGCTGCCCATTTCCAGATTTTACAGGAAAAATTACGAGATGTGGCAAAATTAATTTGCACTGTGCTGAAATTTATTTTTTCATGCACATTGGGCAAAACCGGTACATTTATGCCAGCTTCGGAGCTCTGATCCATTGACGAGCCTTCACTCAATGAATCATTTGTTCTGCCCCTGCCTGGGCCTCCTCTTTTCTTAGCCGGCCGCCCTCCACGATTTCTTTGGGTGGAAACAGGCGTACAAGGAATTGCCTCAATAGCAGTGTTTGGTCGGTCAACATCGTCGACCTTCCCCCTTTTGCTGCGCGGCGATGCCTCAATATTTTGAGTGGCCGAAGTAAATTGCCGCCTTTTACTTCCAATCGAAGATGCCGGGGTGCTTAATTGCAAAGCACCAATATTGGGCGTGGTAGTGCCCGGGTGTGATGCCACCCCATTCTCATCTGCACTCAATGGTTTGTCCAAAATGGGACAGTTTGAGATAGCCCTTAGGAGGGCAATTTGGGATAGGTGAGCGACCTGGACTGACAGATTGCTCCGCCCGCCGCAGGTGCTCTTCTTGCTTCCTTCTTTTCAACTCACGTTGTATAGAAGGCATCTAAAAAACAAAATCAATGGGATAATACGAGTGTGGCAAAAGGTATTTGAGGAACATTGACCAATTATTGCACACAATATAAACATTTATAAACAAAAAAATGTAGAAATGTGTAAAATATTGATCATTGTCGTACTGTGCCACAGTGAAGTCGCTGCCGAAATCTATCAGGCAGGACGCTCACATATCCCTAATTGCACGAAGGGCATTGAGGCAGATAGAAACATGTCTGAAACCACTTCTCCCGTAGGAGCAGGTTCCAATTAATTTGCCTTAACACACATCTCTCAGGAGAAGCAGGTTCCAATTTATGGGCCTGAACACACATCTCCCGGAGGAGCAGGTTCCAGTTAGTTGGAAATGGGTCCGTTGTTTATCCTACGTCACCTCTCACCAGTCCACTGGTCTTGGCAAAGTGCGGGACCAGCTTCGCCCAGGATGTTGGCCGGTAACGATGGGGAAAAAGAACTGAACCAAAAAGTCTGGTAGTGAATCCAATATCCTGGTCGCAAAGCAGACCGATATGGATGCCATGGTCGCTAAGCTGACCGGCACTGTGTCATGGTCGCAAAGCAGACCGACACTATTGGCTATGGTCGCAAAGCAGACCAGCCTCGCCATGGTCGCAAAGCAGACCGGCGTTTGCACACATATCATGGTCGCCAAGCAGACCGATATGTTGCCATGGTCGCAAAGCAGACCGGCATGTGCATAATCTTATCATGGTCGCAAAGCAGACCGAGAAGATTTAGAAACAAATAAAAAATGTGAATCTCAAAATGGGCGTAAGGACAGAAACCTTTACAATTGACTTCGGTAATATGTAAAAATAATTTTAATCACATATTTTAGTGTCAGTCAAGCGTAAAGATTTCTTAAATTCTATTTATGAGCTTATGCGTGCCAAAGTGTACAAAACTTATTTCCTAACTAACCTCAGATTTGGGTTAGTAAAACTATTTAATTAGTGTACACTTTAGCATAATTATATATATGTGCATCTAAAAATGTTTTATTGTTGTGTTCATGTCAGGTAAAATCGATGAATTTTAAAGGTTTAACCGGGCAAACAGAGCAATTGCCTGAGAATTTATAATTTCATAAAAATTAACGGGATGGAAATGGTATCACTCCAACTACATTGAGAGATTTTTCGATTTTTAAAAAACACAATATGTGATTTCTTGTTTGAAATTTACTATTTATTAAAATGAAAATTTTCTTAATTTTCAAGAAAAATTTTTCCATTTTTCAATTTTTGAATTGCCGAATTCAATCAATAATTTTTGAGATTAGGAGTTTTACCGGTTAATTTGAGAAAAATTGAAACTTGCGCAGCAATCCGCTTTTGCCATTGTAATGTTTGCCCACCAATGCATCGAAACGGAGCGAAAGCAGTGCAGTTTGACGCCGAGAGCAAGGCCAAAAAAGGGGAAAATTTCCACAAACGTTGTTGCCATGTGCTGAAAAAGTCATGAAAATTTAAATTCAAAAAAATTTAAAAATAAAAACCAAACAGTTTAACAACAAAAAGCAAAAACAAAAAAATTATCGAAATTTGAAAAAATCAAAAAATGGAGTTAGTAAAACTTTTTGGGATTTTTTCCCACTAAAAAATTCGCCAAATTATCCATTAAAATGAAACCAACTTTTTAAAAATTGTAGTTTCAAAAAAGACTATTAATGCAAAAGTAACTAAAAACAACCACTTTACAAAAAAGCAAAAAAACTTGCCTAAATTTGAGTTTACCGTTGAAATGTTTGTCCAATCGGGTGGAACGTGGCGAAATCAGTGCCAATTTGAGGCCGAATTGAGCATAGTAAAACAGGGAAAATATCCATCCAAATGTCGTTCCAAATTCTGAAAAAGCCAAAAAATAATAAAAATTGCAAAAAAAAAAAACAATGTTTGCAAATGGCTAAAAACCCGGCATTATCGAACTTAGAAAATTTTGAAACGTTCTTGGTATCTTTAGCTCTCATTGAGGCGCACCAAAGGACACCAAGAACGCTTGGTTTTGTCAAGCTACGCAAAAAAGCAAATTTCAAAAATAAAATTTCTACAATTTATGACCACCAAAGTCAAACATACACCATTTTGCGTAGGCTTGTCGAAACCAAGCGTTCAAGGTGTCTTTTGATTGATCTCATTGAGGCGCATCAAAAGACACCCAAGAACAAACAACAAAAACCCTAAAAAACAATTCACCATTTTGCCTTCGAAATGTTTGTCCACCAAAAGTTCGAAACGGGGCGAAATCAGTGCCAATTTGAGGCTGAGTTGAGGATGGTCAAAGCATGGAAAATGTCAATCTAAACATTTTTTCGCTGTTGCTGAAAATGTTAAGAATATAAAATTGCAAAAAAAGCAAAAACCCTAAAAAACAGGCACTTTTACAACAAAAAAAAACGAATTTGGAAAATTTTTTGTTGTACCAAGTTTAAATTTATGGGTTTAAAAAAATTCGTATTAGTAAAAGAAACTATAGATTAAAACTAAAAACATTTCGCTCTAATGCACTTTATGAGTCCAATCGATTTTATAAGTCCAAAGGTATTTTACGAGTCCAGAAGCTAAAATATATAAAAGCGCAGCGTTTAAGCCATTAACAGAAAAGATTTAACTATTTAAGTAATTATTGATTATTTTCGTTTGTTACTTTTTTTAAATGTTGTTTTTTTCTCGTATTATTACATTAGTCAGACTTTGTGCTTTCGAATGAAACAAAAAATAAGTTTGTTCGAATATGAACAAAATTATTGTATAAAAATCGAGTATGATTAATTGATTGGACTCATAAAATACCTTTGGACTCATAAAAGTGATTACACAAAGTGGATTAGAGCCGAAAATTTTTGTTTATAAAAAAATCAAAAAGTTTTGACAATTTTTGTGAAACTGGTAGTTTAGTGATTTAAAAAATATTAAAAGCTTACCGCATTCAAATTTTTCATTGCGAATTCTGCTCCACCATCATTTTGCTTTTCCCACGAAATGTTTCTCCACTAAACATCAAAATGGGGCGAAATCAGTGCCAATTTGAGGCCGAGTTGTAGACGGTCAAAAAGAGGGGAAAATGTCCATCAAATGTCGTTGCACAACACCCAGCTGAAATTGTGAAAATCTTAGGTAAATGAGTCTAATTTGAACTTAGAAAACCATTAGGGGTTAAATCTGGTAAAGCACCACGAAATACAAATTAAAAAGCGAAATTTATCAACAAAAAAAATTTCGGGAAATATCAAAGAAAAAAGTTCCAATTTTTTGGTTAAAAATGGTTTAAATTATTTTTCTAATTGAGCACTACTGGATGACTTTCAGTTCGTTACTATATATTTACATAAAACGAAAATTTAAACATTAAAAATTTAATGACAATTTTCATATTTAAGTGTAGGGCTGCCAAATTTATAAAAATACATATTTTTTTTCTCTGCTTCTCAATGCTCGAAATATGCTGAAAAAAGCCACAAAAAATAATTAAAATAGCAAAAAAAAAATGTTTATAATAAAAATAGTAAAAAAAATTGTTTGAAAAATGCCTAAAAACTCCCGGCACCTTGCCGAAATTAGAAAATATTTGAAACGTATTGGTCTTTTTAGCTTGTTATCATTGAGGGCGCATCGAAAGACACCGAAAAATTCTTTGTTTTGTTAAGCCTACGTTAAAAACCATAAATTTAAAAAAAAAATTTCTAAATTTTTTGACTACCAAAGTCAAACGTTCACCATTTCGCGTAGGCTTGGCGAAATCAAGCGTTCTTTGTGTCTTTAGATGTGCCTCAGTGAGAAAAAGCTAAAAATACCAAGAACGCTGGTTTAGCCCAAGCTTATGCCAAATGTTGAACGTTTGACTTTGGTGGTCATAATGCATGTTTATTTCTGTATTTGTAAAATTTAATTCTGCCAAATTTGAAAAATAAAATCACTTTTGCCGTCAAAATGTTTTTCCATCAGCGAATTAAAATTGGGCGAAATCAGTGCAAATTTGAGGCCGAGTTGAGCATGGTCATAATAGGGCAAAATGTCCATCCAAAGATCGTCGCACACCAAGCTGAAATTGTGAAAGCAATTTCAAAAATTATTTTTCAGATCTGCGAAATTTTTCGTAAAACGCGCAAGGGGTACGCCAGAAAAGCTCTAATTTAAAAAGCATAATATTAATTAAAAAAAGATAAGAATGAATGAAATTCAATTGCCGAAAAACCTCAGAGGATCGTCTATCTCAAAAACTTTAAATTTTTATGTACATATTACTAAAGAAAAAAAAATTTGAGGGAAAGACAAATCCATTTTCTTCCGTTGTCACCTTAATTATTGCGGTAATTGTCTGCCAATTATTGCCCATTTAGTTTGTTGACCATCAAAGCAAAATTCGGCGTCATTTGCGCTGATTGCCGGAGTGAGAAGCACCGCCGGGCTGGTCAATTTGGACGGAGAAGCAATTTTAGTGCCATTTATTTGCGCGCCCACAGAATTTGCCATTTATCTATTGAGAAAATTTTTTTAGGTTATTGATCTTTAAGAGAACTTAAAGGGATTAATCTTGGCTAAGGTTTAAAAAAATTATAAAATTTGATCATTTTAAATGAATATTGCAAAAAAATTAACGACGTAAAAAAAGAAAATCAATAAAGCGCATTTGTTATTTATTTATCTATGATTGGGGAGAGAGACCAGCTGTCAATTTTGTTAACGGATTCAATATAAATGTTTTTCAATTAGTTTACAGATCCTTTATATGAATTTGGTTAATTTTCTTTATTTGAAATTTCGAGAAATATTATGGATTTTTTCTTTTGTTACAATTAGAAAATTCGAAAAAATGATACCAACAATGCTGGATATTTTTGACAAAGAAAAAGTAGTTAATATTAAAACAAATAAATAAATTTAAAGAATTTACAACCAAAAATTTTACAAAAGTGATTAGAAGAGGTACAACAGTGTTGAGAAGAGGTACAACAGTAATTAGAAGAGGTACAATTGAATATTTATTTAATTTGAAATTAAATTAATTTTTTACAAAGTCAAAAAAAATTAATGAAATTCTTTAATCAAAAAAAATAAAAAAAATTTAAATAATTTAAAAGAAATGTTCAAATTAATTATAAACGGTGGAAATAACCCTAAAATATAAAGAAAAATAATGTACACCGTTCGGATCCGAACCTGCACCCACCCCCTTAGAACATGTCTCAGAATCCCCAATCACACAGGGATTCTGAGGTCTTGACGATGTCAAAATTAAAATCTGATTACATATTAGTGACCAGCATCCTAAAATAGGTCTAAAGACATGTTTTTGGAAGATTTTTGTGAAAAAAAATTTCCACTCAAAAATCCTGTCCACACCCTTTGGTCCCGAATCTCAAAATCACTTTTAATTTTATAGCAATTTGTAAGAAAGTGATAAAAAGATGAAATAAAATTTATATAATAGAATAAAAAATTGCGGATTTTTGTAGTATTTTACTTTTCCCGAATAACTTTTCAGAAGGCAGTTACGAATTTTTTTCTGAAAAATCGAAAATTTCCAGAAATTCTGGAATAACTTTTTTTCTTTAGAAGATAGAAATCCCAAATAAATCCCATAAAATTCTCCTTATTTTTCTCTATTTTTAAAGCTTTATTATAGTTAAATCGATGAAACGATCACCGAGTTATTAATTTTTCAATATTATCAAAAATTCCAGAGGGTCAAAAAATTGGAAAATATTTTCGAATTTTTAAAAAAAAATTCTAAAATTTCCGAAACTGAAAACAAACATCAGATTCGTGCTCAGAACCTCAAAATAGCCTAAAAAAATATTTTTCACTCCATTCTTCAACCCAAAAAAATTTTCGAAAGTTTCTAGAGGGCCTAGCTCGAAAATTCTTGAAAATTTTCGAAAATGTTGTATACCATTCGATAGAGATTCAAAAGCTCTACAATTTTGTTCTAAGGCACTTTTTGGCTAAAACCAATCCCTGAGCAGTTATGGGCCCGGGACTCAAGTGTCCCGCTTAGGCCAAAAAATTTTTCTATTTCCGGGAAAAAACCGAAATTTTTTCGAAAAAAATACCAGTCGATAGAGCTCGAAAAACTGCTCCCCAAAAGCGGTCTCCGTTTTTCCGAGAAAAATCGTTAAAAAATCATAAAATTCAAAAACTGAAAAACCGAATTTTAGGCCTAGCTCGAAAAATTTTGAAATTTTTAGAAATTTGAAAATTTGGAAAAATCGAGCTCATTGAGCTCTATAATAAGTCCGCTGGCATCCCCTCGGTCAGATCAAACCCCAACGCGCTATTCTACTGGTACTGAAGTGTCCAAAAAAAGTGATTCTTACGTTGCCTAACCTACAGGTCAGGCCTTTGAACTGATCAAAAAATTTTTGCTGGCAAAGTTGTAGAGCACAGTTGGGGGGTGTGCCTTTTGGGGTTCACTAAGTTCTGAATGCTAAAGCAAAAAATTTCATAACACTGAGACTGTGCGAAAAGGCAGTTTTAGCGCCGCTGGGACTCAGTTGGCCACCGGACCAAAAAACCTATAGTTTTCCCGGATGCGCCGTCCCGAGCTGCCTATGCCTGTAAAATTTCAGCCCCCTAGCTATTCCCGGTCTTGATAAACATTTTTTCGCTGTTGCTGAAAATGTTAAGAATATAAAATTGCAAAAAAAGCAAAAACCCTAAAAAACAGGCACTTTTACAACAAAAAAAAACGAATTTGGAAAATTTTTTGTTGTACCAAGTTTAAATTTATGGGTTTAAAAAAATTCGTATTAGTAAAAGAAACTATAGATTAAAACTAAAAACATTTCGCTCTAATGCACTTTATGAGTCCAATCGATTTTATAAGTCCAAAGGTATTTTACGAGTCCAGAAGCTAAAATATATAAAAGCGCAGCGTTTAAGCCATTACCAGAAAAGATTTAACTATTTAAGTAATTATTGATTATTTTCGTTTGTTAATTTTTTTAAATGTTTTTTTTTCTCGTATTCTTACATTAGTCAGACTTTGTGCTTTCGAATGAAACAAAAAATAAGTTTGTTAGAATATGAACAAAATTATTGTATAAAAACCGAGTATGATTAATTGATTGAACTCATAAAATACCTTTGGACTCATAAAAGTGATTACACAAAGTGGATTAGAGCCGAAAATTTTTGTTTATAAAAAAATCAAAAAGTTTTGACAATTTTTTGTGAAACTGGTAGTTTAGTGATTTAAAAAATATTAAAAGCTTACCGCATTCAAATTTTTCATTGCGAATTCTGCTCCACCATCATTTTGCTTTTCCCACGAAATGTTTCTCCACTAAACATCAAAATGGGGCGAAATCAGTGCCAATTTGAGGCCGAGTTGTAGACGGTCAAAAAGAGGGGAAAATGTCCACCAAATGTCGTTGCACAACACCCAGCTGAAATTGTGAAAATCTTAGGTAAATGAGTCTAATTTGAACTTAGAAAACCATTAGGGGTTAAAGTTGGTAAAGCACCACGAAATACAAATTAAAAAGCCAAATTTATCAACAAAAAAAATTTCGGGAAATTTAAAAGAAAAAAGTTCCAATTTTTTGGTTAAAAATGGTTTAAATTATTTTTCTAATTGAGCACTACTGGATGACTTTCAGTTCGTTACTATATATTTACATAAAACGAAAATTTAAACATTAAAAATTTAATGACAATTTTCATATTTAAGTGTAGGGCTGCCAAATTTATAAAAAATACATATATTTTTTTCTCTGCTTCTCAATGCTCGAAATATGCTGAAAAAAGCCACAAAAAATAATTAAAATAGCAAAAAAAAAAATGTTTATAATAAAAATAGTAAAAAAAATTGTTTGAAAAATGCCTAAAAACTCCCGGCACCTTGCCGAAATTAGAAAATATTTGAAACGTATTGGTCTTTTTAGCTTGTTATCATTGAGGGCGCATCGAAAGACACCGAAAAATTCTTTGTTTTGTTAAGCCTACGTTAAAAACCATAAATTTAAAAAAAAAATTTCTAAATTTTTTGACTACCAAAGTCAAACGTTCACCATTTCGCGTAGGCTTGGCGAAATCAAGCGTTCTTTGTGTCTTTAGATGTGCCTCAGTGAGAAAAAGCTAAAAATACCAAGAACGCTGGTTTAGCCCAAGCTTATGCCAAATGTTGAACGTTTGACTTTGGTGGTCATAATGCATGTTTATTTCTGTATTTGTAAAATTTAATTCTGCCAAATTTGAAAAATAAAATCACTTTTGCCGTCAAAATGTTTTTCCATCAGCGAATTAAAATTGGGCGAAATCAGTGCAAATTTGAGGCCGAGTTGAGCATGGTCATAATAGGGCAAAATGTCCATCCAAAGATCGTCGCACACCAAGCTGAAATTGTGAAAGCAATTTCAAAAATTATTTTTCAGATCTGCGAAATTTTTCGTAAAACGCGCAAGGGGTACGCCAGAAAAGCTCTAATTTAAAAAGCATAATATTAATTAAAAAAAGATAAGAATGAATGAAATTCAATTGCCGAAAAACCTCAGAGGATCGTCTATCTCAAAAACTTTAAATTTTTATGTACATATTACTAAAGAAAAAAAAATTTGAGGGAAAGACAAATCCATTTTCTTCCGTTGTCACCTTAATTATTGCGGTAATTGTCTGCCAATTATTGCCCATTTAGTTTGTTGACCATCAAAGCAAAATTCGGCGTCATTTGCGCTGATTGCCGGAGTGAGAAGCACCGCCGGGCTGGTCAATTTGGACGGAGAAGCAATTTTAGTGCCATTTATTTGCGCGCCCACAGAATTTGCCATTTATCTATTGAGAAAATTTTTTTAGGTTATTGATCTTTAAGAGAACTTAAAGGGATTAATCTTGGCTAAGGTTTAAAAAAATTATAAAATTTGATCATTTTAAATGAATATTGCAAAAAAATTAACGACGTAAAAAAAGAAAATCAATAAAGCGCATTTGTTATTTATTTATCTATGATTGGGGAGAGAGACCAGCTGTCAATTTTGTTAACGGATTCAATATAAATGTTTTTCAATTAGTTTACAGATCCTTTATATGAATTTGGTTAATTTTCTTTATTTGAAATTTCGAGAAATATTATGGATTTTTTCTTTTGTTACAATTAGAAAATTCGAAAAAATGATACCAACAATGCTGGATATTTTTGACAAAGAAAAAGTAGTTAATATTAAAACAAATAAATAAATTTAAAGAATTTACAACCAAAAATTTTACAAAAGTGATTAGAAGAGGTACAACAGTGTTGAGAAGAGGTACAACAGTAATTAGAAGAGGTACAATTGAATATTTATTTAATTTGAAATTAAATTAATTTTTTACAAAGTCAAAAAAAATTAATGAAATTCTTTAATCAAAAAAAATAAAAAAAATTTAAATAATTTAAAAGAAATGTTCAAATTAATTATAAACGGTGGAAATAACCCTAAAATATAAAGAAAAATAATGTACACCGTTCGGATCCGAACCTGCACCCACCCCCTTAGAACATGTCTCAGAATCCCCAATCACACAGGGATTCTGAGGTCTTGACGATGTCAAAATTAAAATCTGATTACATATTAGTGACCAGCATCCTAAAATAGGTCTAAAGACATGTTTTTGGAAGATTTTTGTGAAAAAAAATTTCCACTCAAAAATCCTGTCCACACCCTTTGGTCCCGAATCTCAAATCACTTTTAATTTTATAGCAATTTGTAAGAAAGTGATAAAAAGATGAAATAAAATTTATATAATAGAATAAAAAATTGCGGATTTTTGTAGTATTTTACTTTTCCCGAATAACTTTTCAGAAGGCAGTTACGAATTTTTTTCTGAAAAATCGAAAATTTCCAGAAATTCTGGAATAACTTTTTTTCTTTAGAAGATAGAAATCCCAAATAAATCCCATAAAATTCTCCTTATTTTTCTCTATTTTTAAAGCTTTATTATAGTTAAATCGATGAAACGATCACCGAGTTATTAATTTTTCAATATTATCAAAAATTCCAGAGGGTCAAAAAATTGGAAAATATTTTCGAATTTTTAAAAAAAAATTCTAAAATTTCCGAAACTGAAAACAAACATCAGATTCGTGCTCAGAACCTCAAAATACCCCAAAAAAATATTTTTCACTCCATTCTTCAACCCAAAAAAATTCTCGAAAATTTCTAGGGGGCCTAGCTCGAAAATTTTCGAAAATTTTCGAAAATGTTGTACACCATTCGATAGAGATTCAAAAGCTCTACAATTTTGCTCTAAGGCACTTTTTGGCTAAAACCAATCCCTGAGCAGTTATGGGCCCGGGACTCAAGTGTCCCGCTTAGGCCAAAAAATTTTTCTATTTCCGGGAAAAAACCGAAATTTTTTCGAAAAAAATACCAGTCGATAGAGCTCGAAAAACTGCTCCCCAAAAGTGGTCTCTGTTTTCCCGGGAAAAATCGGCAAAAAATCCTAAAATTCAAAAACCTCAAAACCGACTTTTAGGCCTAACTCGAAAAATTTTGAAATTTTTCGAAATTTGAAAATTTGGAAAAATCGAGCTCATTGAGCTCTATAATAAGTCCGCTGGCATCCCCTCGGTCAGATCAAACCCCAACGCGCTATTCGACTGGTACTGAAGTGTCCAAAAAAAGTGATTCTTACGTTGCCTAACCTACAGGTCAGGCCTTTGAACTGATCAAAAAATTTTTGCTGGCAAAGTTGTAGAGCACAGTTGGGGGGTGTGCCTTTTGGGGTTCACTAAGTTCTGAATGCAAAACCAAAAAGTTTCATAACACTGAGACTGTGCGAAAAGCAAGTTTTAGCGCCGCTGGGACTCAGTTGGCCACCGGACCAAAAAACCTATAGTTTTCCCGGATGCGCCGTCCCGAGCTGCCTATGCCTGTAAAATTTCAGCCCCCTAGCTATTCCCGGTCTTGAGATTTTGTTTTTGACAGCGAAACCCCTTACCGATATAACGTATATTGAAATAATTTTATCATTTTTGCTTAATATTAGCCCTTTACATAATATGGAATTAAAATAATTTTTTTATTTCCACGCCTTTTTTAGTTCCTTTAAAAATTAATTTTGAAGTTGTTGTAAATCATATTATGCTGCTCATTTTATTAGTGAATTTTTCATTTGTGTGCTTGAATTGAAAAATAATTGTTTCTTGGTTTTTGAAATTAAGAGTGTTTAGCAGCCATTGAAAAATATAAGGTATTAAACTAATATTCTCTCGTTTACCAACCATGAAACTCACGGTAATGTTTTGAGGAGATGATTCATAAAATATAATTAAACCTTTTCTCCATAATAATTTTTTTGGCTTTTATATTTCAGTTTAAAATCATGTTCAATTTTATGTTTTATTTATATTTACTAATTAAATCCTGGTCAGATAGATTTTCATTTAAATTTTTTATTTTTTATATCATTCAAAGAATAGACATTGTAAAAAACATATTACATTATTAGAGAATCATTGAAATAAATTATTTAAAAGTATATATTTTGTTTTTCTATTTTGTTTAAATTAAATTTGTTTTTTTAAGAAAGGCTATAACAAACTGAACGAGAAAGAAATGACTAATTAAAATATAGAAAGATTTAAATAGCAATTTTTTAGCATCAATTTATAATTCTTACCCAGAAAACAAAGAAGCAGAAACAACAGAAGGAATAATGTAATTTGAGATATTGAAGATTAACATGAAAACTAAGTAAAAAAAGATAATGGCATTAATTAATAATTCGTTTTTATACAACTGGAATTAAAACTACCGATTCAAAATATTCAAAATGCATCATAAATCAATTTTTGATATTTAGCATTTTTTTATATAACAATTATAAAAATAACACTTAAAATAAATGCAATATTACCTCTTCACCAAATTAAAAACCACATTCATTAAAAAGAGATTTAAACATATAATGATATTAAATGTTAAAATAAGAGCCGCAAAATATTGAAAATAGAGAAAATATTTGAAAATTTGTAATATTTTATATTATATTATTTTATTTTTCAAATGCATATTCATCAACGCTTATTATAGTTAAATCTCTTAATCAATAAAGCAGTTACCCAGCAAGAAAAAATGACTAAAAATATAGTTAATCAATAAGTGCTATTAAATTTTTCAAAAAATAAAAGTACAATTAAATAAAAATAATCAGAAAAATTAACGTTTCTAAAACATGCTGCTGTTTAATAATATGGAAATAATAATTTAAAAAACATTTTAAATTTGAATTGTTTCATTTTAATATTTCGTCGATTATAAGTTAATTTGAAATTATTTTTCTGACACTTTCTTTATATATTTCGGGATCATAAAAAACTAATGACATTTACTTTATTAAAATTTTTTCTTTGGTTTTATACCATGTTATTTCATACTTAATTTTGTTTTTTTAAATCAAACAAAATTTTATAACGTTAAATTAATTTTGGTTTTTGTTTTTGTATTTTCTTGTTCATTTGATTATTTTCTATAAATATATTATCAAAACTTTCCTATTGACTTTCTCGCTATAAATTTAAAAAGTTTGTTAACAGCGAAAAGATACGTTTTATGAAATAAATAATTAACTAATAATGAAAACGCTCCGAAATTTCTTACTAATTGCACTACAAATTAGTATAACGATTATTAATTAAAATTTTGTTTTTCTGACATTTTTTTAAATGCATTATTTAAAGAAAAAAAATAATTATATCTAAATTATTAAATCAATTTTATTTAATTTATTGGTTAAATGAATTCATAGTATTATTCAAAATAATTTTTTAATATTAAAAGAGATGCAAATTAATTTTGCGCAATAAAGAACCTATGCAAAAAATAAATAAATAAATATCCTCATTAAAATCATTCATTTTTGCGATTGCTAAATGATCAAAACCATTGGAATCAAAAACCATAACATAGCAAAGAGGTTAATATTAAGCTAGAAAATGATAAAATTATTAAAACTATTGTATCAGTTAAAAAGATTTTCTAAGTTCTTCAAAATTTCTGAAATAATTTTGACAAAATAAAGCAAAAAATGTTGCGTATAATGAAAATAACTTTTTATGAAATTATAAAAAATTATTTAAAGTTTATTCAGGCAATATAGACGAATTTAAAATAAATTACTTGAGCATAAAATTATTTTCATATAAAATGGTAAAAATTAAATGCAAAGGAATTATGAGATTATGCAAGTCTTACACAAATCACAAATCAATTTTTTGGAAACGACAAGAAAAAAAATATATTGTAAAAAATAATAAATATTGTGTTTTTTATTACAAAAAAAATTCATATTTGTCACCACAAATTTAATAAAAGTATCTTATAAATTAGAATTAAAAACCGAATTGTAAACTTTGCTAAAAAACTGCTTAAGAAATCCTATATTTAAAAAACATTAGAATTAAAATTCAAATAAAAAAGAATTTTAAAATTTGAGTAAAAAATTTAAAAACATGAAGCAGCAGATATATTTGATTTTATAAAAAACGAAATTGTGAAATAAAATAAGAATCAAACATGGTGTATATTTGAAATATTATTCAAAAATTACTTTAAGAATATTTTAAGCAAATAAAAAATTTTAAAAAATAATTTTTTTAAAGTGAATCAAAAAATTAAATTCTTAAAAAAATAAAAAATAAAATATTTTAACAAAAGAATTCAAGCTCAAAATTAAATTAAAACTTAAAACGTTATCAAATGTTACAACAAATATATTTTGAATTAAAAAAAATCATGAAAATATAAATGATAATCAGGAAAACAAAACTCTCAAATAAAAAAAAAATAAAAATATAATTTATATATAAATAGATTTAAAAAATAATTACAAAAAAAATATTCCAACTTTTTTTTCATTTTAAACAGCATAAAAACCCAAAAATTATATAAATAAAACAAACAAAGGGTTAATAGACAAAATTACCGAAATAATGATAATGTAAAAAATTAACTCTTATGAATGTTCATATACAAGAGAAGTTGGGATCAAGAGTAATAAATGAGAAAATATTAATTAATCACTTATCATTAATTAAGCAATTAAATAACTTAGTTCTATTGTAATTTATTTTTAAATTTATGAAAAACTTTTATTTTATTTATTTTCTTGACAAGAATTATGATTTTAAAAATTATTTATCTCAATACAGAAGTGCTTTACTTAAACAAGTTATTATTTAAACTATAACTGTGAAAAAATCACATAAATCAAAAAAAAATAATTTTATTTTTAAAAAAATTACGAAGCTATCCATTAAATTAATCTTTGAAAAATTATTTAATTAAAAAAAAAATTCAATAGAAAATACAAATACCCAAATCCAACATAATTTTATTTGAAAATTAATTTTCCGGCGATTTTTGGAATTTTTGACTTTTTGTTTGAATTTAGATCCGGGATTGGAAATAGGCCAAAATGGATCCCAGATTCGTGATCAGCAACCCTAAAACCCTTAGAAACATTTTTTCACGACTTTTGAAACAAAAAAATTTTCTGTTAAAAAGTGAGGTACCATCTAACTAATACTTGTTCGTTTTAACGTAACTCTACTAGCAATACGTTATAGATAAAAAGAAACAACAGATTCTAGATCCGTGCATTAAATCAGCCTAGAAAAAAAATATTCAAAAAGAAAGGTATTATGCGACCCAAGTTCTATTTCTCAAATTATATTCAAAAATTAAATAATTTTTAAAATAAAAGATTTCATTTATTTACCTAAAGAAATATTTTTAAGAAAAAATATTGGCAAAAAATCATGCTAAAAAACACCAAAAAAATTAAAACTCAGAAAAATAATAATTTTGTTATAAAAAATTATCCTACGGTCATATAAAAAATAATATACCTTAATCAAGTTAACATGAAATTAATAAAAGATTAAAAAAAAGAAAGATATTGTTTTAAAATTAAAAAATAAATAATCGATTATGTTTTTTCAAGAAAATATGGAAAATTAAATACTTTTTGTCATTGAAATAAAAACAAAAAACCATTTAAAAAATACTGTATTTAAATGGCTTAATTATTCATATAAAAATATAACGATTTTTAATTAGTCTCTTCGTTATAATAAAAGTCGTCAACATTTGTCTTAATTATTCAAATTCTAATTTTAACAGTTTATAAACATTAAATTATAATATGCTTTAATATTTAAATTATGATTAAGACAATAATTACTGGAAAAAATTAATAATCACTCAATCAAATGTAAAATATAAAACATCGGATCGAAAAAATCAAAACTTCTTCAATCGGGTCTTCGATACAAAATTAACAACTCATCTGTTTAAAAGTTTTGATATTTTTAATATCTTGAATATATTAATCAACAATTAATTTTTAAACATAATGTTCATTATAATTATTACAAATTTATTTCTATCATTTATTTGATGAATTATAGTTTTGGAAAAAAACAAAAAATATATTCTCAGAAAATGCAAATGATTCAAAAATAAACATAAAAATATATTTAAAATAAATTTAAAGTAGATAAAAACCGTAAAACTTTCATTTAAGGTGACACAAATATCTGAAAAAATTAATTCTTAAAAATTACAAAAAAAGAATAAAAGTGAAAATAAACAACAAAAACAACCTAAGAAGTTTTTCACGAGTTATTGATGAAGTTAGTGTTTTGACGAAAGAATTATTTAATATTTTCAAATACTACCCCAAAATGTATAAATTCAAAATTTTTTATTGGAATTATAATTTTTTTTTTAATTTATAATATATTCACGAGAAATTTTTATAATAAATTTATTTTTAAGGTTATTTTCTTTGTTTTAATTTAATAATAAAAAGATAAAATAAAAGTAACATAATTATTCTTAAATATTTAAACGATTTAAAAAGTCAACGCTCAACATAAATCATTGAATCTCTAAATGAACGAGAGAAAAAATTAAGAAATAAAGTAAAATTTACTTTATATAAAATAATACCCTAGTCAAAACCAAGGTTCCAATCATTTACAATATAAAAATCAAGAAAATTATATGAGAGCATAATATAGTTTGATAAAATTGCAATAAGATATTTTCGAAATAAATAATTAATATTAATGTTTTTCATTTAAAAAATTTTTTTCTTCTGAATATTAATTTCAATTTTTTTAAATAGTATAAAAAGATATGTTTTAAAATTTCAGAAAATCATAAATCAGAATTTCTGATAATAACCTATTTGAAAATCAATGAAAATTTCTGAAATTATAAAGAAAACCAAAAAATCAGACTAGACTTAATATTTTTTAAATTTTATACCATTTTTTATATTCTTTTTAAAAATTTATGTCTGAAACTATCATTTAAATCATATTGCTTTTTAATTTTAAAATGTATTTTTTATTTTAACGAATATTTTAATATCAATTAATTTCATTTCATTATTTATTTTTATTTTTAAGATTTCTCGCACCATACTCTTTTTGGGTAAGAGAGTTAGAGAATTTTCATTTGTTAATTGATTAGATTTTTGTCTCATTATTTATTTTTATTTTATATATTAAAATATCATTTTTATATTGAAATTAAATTATTTTCATAAACTACCAGGGCTGGAGCGCGCACAGAAAAAAAGCGCGGCCGCGCACCGCGCATTTCAATTGCCGCGGCCGCGGACCGCGCACTTAAAAACTCAAAATTTTGCAAATTTGGGAAGGGACTGAATGGGGAAGGGGGTGTGTCAGTGTTTAAATTTGCAAAGGAGTTCCAGTCATGGAAACCCTATGATTTTTTTTGTTTTTTCATACAGATTTTTTCGGCGTGCTTTTTCAAACTTTTGTGAACTGATGGGGGGGGGGGGGGGGGTCCGGCGATGCCGATAGGCGCCGCCGGGAAAATTTTTGAAAATTTCAGTGCAATTTGGTTAAAGTTTTGTAAAAAAAATGAATTATTTTTTGATTTAGAGCCAATTAATATGACCAAATAATATAAGTAAATGCTGTAAATGAAATAAATAAAAATTTTTTTTCTCAAAAATTTATCATTCCTCACCAATCCCCTTCTCTTTTTTAACCAGACCCCCATTCTTACCAGTGCTTATAAAAATGCGCGGCACGCCGCGCAAAAAAAATAAAATATCATTTTTATCTTGATATTAAATTACTTTCATAAACTATTATTTTAAAAATATTGTTTTTTAATTTTAAAGTAATTTTTTTTATTTCAAACATTATATCGGGTAATTAAATAATTGAAAATTAAATCAATTCTGTTATATAATTAATAATTCACTTACTCATTAATGAAAAGAAGTGACGGTTGAACACGATTAAAAGAAAAAAATTTTTACATTAACAAAAACATAAAAATAAAACTTTATAATGTTAAAAAAGAAACCAATACAGTCAATAATTATTTAATTAAAATGATTTTCAATTGTCGCATATTTTAATTATAAAGCAAGTGAAAGATAATAAAATCTTTAATTCATTTTTCAAATAAATTAAAGAAAAAATTTTATAGGACAAAAATAAAATTCTAATGTTAAATTAGACGCTTAATGAAAAACAATATTTAAAAAAATCATATAAATAGTAGTAAACTAACAAAACTGAAATCACCTTAAAAAATATTTTAAAAATTTAAAATATCTATTTATGCAATGATTAAGCAATATGAAATGAACCCCAAGGATGTATTCTATAACATGTTCATTGCAAGAGTTCAGATAAATATTGGTAATAAGAAGAAATAAATAAAGAAATAAATATCATTTATACATAAATAAGTAAATTTGAAAAAAAAAGAAAAAATTAACAAAAATAGCACAAATATGAATAATAATAATGGCGAAAAAAAGTTAAAATATTTTTTAATTCAAAAAGATACCAACATGAAAATTTAATTAAATAATTATTTCAAAAAACTGAACAATTTGCAGAAGGATAAATAAATTCTAATTTCAGACAATTTAATAAGTTCCAAAAGCATTTTGCAGTTTAAATAATAATTAATTGTTAAAAATATTGACTGGAAATCTAATTGAAAAAAATTGAAAAATAAATTCTAAAATATAATTTAATAATTTTTTCGTTAAGAGAAATGATGTGTTAAATCCGTTTGAAATTATAAATATAATATGTAAAATTATTTTTCAAATAAAATGAAATTATTTATTTCAAAACTTATTATAAAAACATAAACTTTGCTTATTATTTTTTACCTTTCTCCTCCAATGAATTTTTGTTAGCCACAATTTTTATTAATTGTAAAAAAAATATATAGAATTTTTTTAAATTAAATATTTAGTTTTATTTCATATAGATTATTTTCCAAAAATAGTTTTTTTTTTATAAGTAAATTTTTAATATTACAGTTAAATTTGCTAATAATAATCATTCAATTTGTTTTGCTGAAAAATCATATATTAAGTATTACAACAAATGATAATTGTTAAAAATGAAGAGAGTAAAATTTTAAAATTTGAATTATCCACTTTTAAAAGGGAATGAGCCGACACTGAAATTTATTATGGGCACACAAAAACATTTAAATGGCATAAACGTATTTAAAAAAAGAAGAATTTTACAATTACAAAGCAAAAATTCATTTTCTATATAAATAAAGGAAAATATAAATTTATTAAACTAATGGAGAACCTTATAATATAATGGAATTTAATTTGAGCAAGAAAAATAATAAAAAATATATTATAAAATTATCTTTTATTAGAAAAAAAAACTATAATAATTTATGATGAAAAAGAATGAACAATAAGCAAATATTATTAAACCAGTTTGAAAAATTTAATAAAACATTTTTTAATTATTTTTAAATATACAATAATAGCTGAGAAGAAAATTTATTTAATAGTGCCCTTCAAAAGAATAATAAAATAATGAAAAATAAAACGTCCGGATACAAACCAGATCATGACGATGACACATCTGGAACACTAGACAACAAGAGAATATTCATAAAAAATTCATATAAAAAACTTATTTATAAATACGAATTAAATTTAAAAAAAACATTATTACAAATCAATGTACATTAAGTTTCTTTAACAAACCATATCAAATAAATAATTAAAATGTGAATGACAGAAAAAATAATAAAGATACGAATTTTTCGAGTAGGCTGGCAATTTTTCTCAGTTATTAATACCATGAAGACGATAAACTTTTCAATGTACATTAAATTGCTTCAATTACCTTGTGTATCGACAAAATTTCATTTTTTTTCTTAATAAAAAATTTTAGGTTTAAAAACTTTCCTTATTGTAAAAAAATTATAAACTAATTAATAATTTATAACAATTGACTTTTCACAAAGTTTGTTTTTGAAGTGGAAATAACTGATTTAATTTCAATTTAGATTTTCAATATTTAATTTAATTTGTTAACAAAACCAATATCAATTTTTGATGGTGTATGAATAACATATTTTTTAACACAAAAAATGCTTAAGCGCCGCTTTAAATTTTCTTTTTTTTTTATCACATATTCATTCTATATAAAAGGTAAATAATTCTCTAGTCAAAATTTGAAGAATTCTCAAAGTAAATATATAAGGAATTCTCCATAAATTAATAAAGTAGAAATTTAACACTGGCCCGTTTTTTGGTCAATTTTGGGGCTGAAATATATAAAGATAATTATTATTTAATTTATTTTAATTAAAAATTTATTTGTTTTTAAAATTATTTGTTATTAATTTAATTTCTGACATGTTACTTGAAATCTTATTAGTTTTTAATTATTAATTTAATTACTGACAGGCTACTTAGTTTTTGAATTCAAAAAAACTTAATTCGAACCGTAATCAGATTTAATTAACCCTTTTTTAAATTTTAGTTTTTTTTCACATTTTGAATAAAATTAAAAAAAAAACTGTTTTTTTAATAATTAGTTAATTTTAAATTAAATTTAAATTAATTTACATTAAATAATAAGCAATAAAAAAATTCTAAAATAAAATAAACTATTTATATTTTATTTAATACCTTATAAAACAAAAATATAAATTCCTTTTAAAATAAAAACAAAATTATAATAAAGTAATTTTATTTAGTTTTTATTAATTAGAAAAATATTGATGAAATTTTTTTTAATTATCTTAGAAAAGTCAATATATATATTTTTTTATAAAGTCATTAACCGAAAGTTTTTATATGCCAAATTCGTTTGCGATTCTAATCTGTTTTTAATTATTAATGTATTTTATTTTTTTGTTTTAACCTATTAAATTATGTTGTCAAAATTTTTAATTGTTTTAGTATTTTTACCAAATAAAATGGTGTTGAAATTTTAAGAAAAAAAAAGTATGAATAAAAAATATTAAAATAAATAATTTTGCATTTAACCTCAATGATTAAATAGGTAAATGCTTTCTTTATTGATTCAGAAATTTAATTAAAATTTTTCCAATCTCCTTTTTTTGCATAATAAAGTATTTATGTTAATTCTTTTTTAAACATAATATAATTTTACTTTTAATTTAAATGTTAATTCTTCTTTAAACAATATAATTTTACTTTTAATTTTAAATTTTTTGTTTCTTTTTATTAATAATTGTATAGATTATAGATATTTCAGTTGTTTATTATTTAAATTTTTATTAAAAAATATGTATATTTTTTGATAATTCGTAAAATTAAATTTTCTTTAATATATCTTTTTTTATCATTTCTTTATAATTTATTAAATTACATAAACCTTAATTAATAATTTCTTATTATTTATTATGTTTTTAAAATTTAAAATTCAATAACTATGGGATTTCCATTCATTTCCATATGCTTTAATTATTTGTTCAGGACAAATCGAAAAATATTTTTTAATATATAGGAAAATAGTTTATCTCGGATTTGTTTACTTTTTAAATTACAATTTTTTAATATATTATCATTACGGGAATTATATAACTGAAAACATTCATTTTTAATTTTATTTTTAAATGCACACTAAACATAAAATTGTAAAATAAGTTAATTACATTTAATAATTGAGCATTAAAATATTTAGTCGAATGTAGCATAAAGAAAATAAATTTAAAACTATTATCGAGTCTTGGACTCATCCGCCGGACATGCCCATTTCACTTACAAATTAGTTTAAGTTATCTTAATTAATTAAAGATCGCTTTATCGATCTAATCTATATTCCATTTGTTGTGCTGTTTATGTTAAATTTCAAAGTTTATAAAATTCACTCTTTTAATATTTATGTTTATTGGTCTGGCTGGCTTGAATATTAGCTTAATAATAATAATGCAATATTTAAGATATATTAAACTGTTTTGTTAAAAAGATAAAATTTGAACACTGACTAATATCATTTAATTAATATGACTTTATTAATTGCTGAATTTTAATTAATATTTTCTGCTTAAAAGCAAAATTTAAAACACACAATGTTAAAAATCACTTATTTTCAAAATTACTCATAAATTATTGAATAAGAATTTTTTATTTGTTCGAAATTATTAAATCGTGTTTTTGTTTTATGAATAAATCTGGATCTTTGCCAAAATTTGCATAACAAAAGTAATTTAATTACTTCAAATATTTATTTTTTTTATTTTGTTTCTAATCAAATATAATGGCAATGACCGCAATTATTTTTTTGAATATAATAGTAAAAATAATTTATATCATTTTATAATTCATTGCAAACAAATAAATTCAATTCTTATTCTTTTGGAGGGTTTTTTTAAGTATGTTCATTTTTATGATTCTCAAAACTTCCCATTCCCAGCTTTTCTGAATAGTGTTTTTTTCCAAATTTCTGTCCTCATGAATATATTATTTGTAACTAAGTTTCTATGTTAGAGAACAACGAAATAACACGCGAAAATAATAGAAAAGAAATTAGACGCCTATAAAAATTTCCCTTTTAATTTTCTTGAATTTTTGCATTTTCCAATATTTTAACTCCGGATCGATTTTTTAGAAAAATTCTCGATTTCATTTTGAAGTTCATATGAATTGTTTGAAAATTTTAGAATTTCATATAATTTTTTTATTTTAATTTTTTTTTTCATTATAATTTTTGTTAGTGTTTATGAATTTAGATATTAATTGTTTTTGCAGATTTAATCTCATGATGAGTCGTCTGTCTTTCTTAATTCTTAATTGATTTTTTACTCCTTAGTTAAAACTGATTATTAGCAAATTTATACAGAATAATTATTTTACAATAATTGATTAACCATTTTTTATAAGCTTATTTTTTCCTTATTGATAATTGTTTAAACAAATGTATTTTATAAAATTTTGCTTTTTTATATTAATTTTTTTGAATTTTAAAACAATTGATGTAAATATAACATTTTATTAATTTGTAACATTTTTTCAAAGTTAAAGTATAGAATTATTGAAAATTATTAAATAAATGTAAGCAAATGATTAATAATAATTTGTTGTTAAGCATAACTTTTAGGCATTAATTTATCATTAATGAATTTTTAGATTTTTTAATGGTATTATAAATTATATTTGAATTTAAAAATTGACAAACATTAAAATTTTATATAAAATAAAAAAACGAAACGATTTAAAGTATATAACTGGCATTTCTATTTGATTATTTAAAAAATTTATAAGATTTATTTTATATTCCATTATTTCGTTTATAAAATGTGTGAAGTATTTAATTCTTTGTGAATTATTGTTTTGTAAATATTCTTTGATCTAAAAGAGATTAAACAAATATTGAAAATATTATGAATTAATTAATATTTTTGTTTATTTAAATTTTTTGTCAACAGTCACTATTCTTTTATAGACACTGAATGCAAGCTTTATTCTTTGATTTATAATAATTTAATTTAAAATGCTTTTTTATTACTAAAAATAACCTCAAATATTTTAGCTCAATTTTATCTATTATTTAAAATTAAGCTTTAACTTCAATATTAAATTAATGATTGATCTTTTAATTAAAAAAAAACCTGAAAATAAGTAAAATTATTATTTATTTTTATGTTTTTTCATCAAAAATATTTTGATTAATTTGTAAAAAAAAATAGAATTTAATATTACAAATTATGTATGTACAATATGAAAAAAAAGTTAACCAGTGGAATGATTTAATTATGAATAACTTTAATGACAAATTAATTTTTATAATATAATTTTATTGTAAATAATTATAATTCTTAATTTCATTATATATATTGAGTTAAGGATTATAAACATAATTGTTTAAAAAAGGCAAATATTAATTTAACAAAAGAAAAATTGTTATACCAGACCAAATATTTAAATTAAGCTTTCATAATTTTGTTAATTGTATATTTTAATTATTTATATGATATAAAATAATTCCAAAAATGTATAGTATTTTTACCAAATTAAATGGTGTTGAAATTTTAAGAAAAAAAAAGTATGAATAAAAAAATACTAAAATAAATAATTTTTGCATTTAACCTCAATGATTAAATAGGTAAATGCATTCTTTATTGATTCAGAAATTTAATTAAAATTTTTCCAATCTCCTTTTTTTGCCTAATAAAGTATTTATGTTAATTCTTTTTTAAACATAATATAATTTTACTTTTAATTTAAATGTTAATTCTTCTTTAAACAATATAATTTTACTTTTAATTTAAATTATTTTTTAAAGTTTATTTATTTGAATAAATAGTCTGTTATTATTTTGATGAGTTTATTTTTCTTAGAATTCTAATAATCTTCTGTGATATATAAATAATTAAGGTTTTATAAAATTCCAGTTAAATTATCAAAGAGTTAAAAAATGAAAAAAACTTTTATAATATGCAATAACATTGAATATTTCTTATTTTGAACAATTTAAAAAAAAAATTATGCTTAAAAATTTTAGTTAAATTTTAGCTCGCTTTTTATATTCAAATTTGAAAATTGATGGATATATAAGGAAATTATATATTTTTAATGTATAATGATAACTATAAATATGATAAATTTGAAACTGTATAAAATTTCTTTGAATAATTTTAAATTTATTTAATTATCATATTAAATGATTTTATATTTGTTAAAATAATTTATAATTATTTAAAATTGCTTTATTTGTTATTCATATTTTTATCTTATGCGTGATAATTTCATTCTTTCCAAAGAATGTTGAAGAAATAATTCTCAAAATATGGTTTATGTTCAATTATTATGGAAAAATTAAAAAATTCCCGTTAAAAAATATGATATTAATTAGTTTTTTTTTTAAAAATAAGAATTTATTTTGAAAAAATAAAAATTTGGCAATTTTAAGAACATTTAGTTTTTGAGTTAAATTTATTTTTATTATTTATGTTTTTATTTTTTTAGCTTAGACTTAACAATTAAAAGTTTTATTTTTATTCTCATGCTGTGAATCCAATATCTGTTCCCTTGTTAATTGCCTTCAATTAAATTTTTTGTTTCTTTTTATTAATAATTGTATAGATTATAGATATTTCAGTTGTTTATTATTTAAATTTTTATTAAAAAATATGTATATTTTTTGATAATTCGTAAAATTAAATTTTCTTTAATATATCTTTTTTTATCATTTCTTTATAATTTATTAAATTACATAAACCTTAATTAATAATTTCTTATTATTTATTATGTTTTTAAAATTTAAAATTCAATAACTATGGGATTTCCATTCATTTCCATATGCTTTAATTATTTGTTCAGGACAAATCGAAAAATATTTTTTAATATATAGGAAAATAGTTTATCTCGGATTTGTTTACTTTTTAAATTACAATTTTTTAATATATTATCATTACGGGAATTATATAACTGAAAACATTCATTTTTAATTTTATTTTTAAATGCACACTAAACATAAAATTGTAAAATAAGTTAATTACATTTAATAATTGAGCATTAAAATATTTAGTCGAATGTAGCATAAAGAAAATAAATTTAAAACTATTATCGAGTCTTGGACTCATCCGCCGGACATGCCCATTTCACTTACAAATTAGTTTAAGTTATCTTAATTAATTAAAGATCGCTTTATCGATCTAATCTATATTCCATTTGTTGTGCTGTTTATGTTAAATTTCAAAGTTTATAAAATTCACTCTTTTAATATTTATGTTTATTGGTCTGGCTGGCTTGAATATTAGCTTAATAATAATAATGCAATATTTAAGATATATTAAACTGTTTTGTTAAAAAGATAAAATTTGAACACTGACTAATATCATTTAATTAATATGACTTTATTAATTGCTGAATTTTAATTAATATTTTCTGCTTAAAAGCAAAATTTAAAACACACAATGTTAAAAATCACTTATTTTCAAAATTACTCATAAATTATTGAATAAGAATTTTTTATTTGTTCGAAATTATTAAATCGTGTTTTTGTTTTATGAATAAATCTGGATCTTTGCCAAAATTTGCATAACAAAAGTAATTTAATTACTTCAAATATTTATTTTTTTTATTTTGTTTCTAATCAAATATAATGGCAATGACCGCAATTATTTTTTTGAATATAATAGTAAAAATAATTTATATCATTTTATAATTCATTGCAAACAAATAAATTCAATTCTTATTCTTTTGGAGGGTTTTTTTAAGTATGTTCATTTTTATGATTCTCAAAACTTCCCATTCCCAGCTTTTCTGAATAGTGTTTTTTTCCAAATTTCTGTCCTCATGAATATATTATTTGTAACTAAGTTTCTATGTTAGAGAACAACGAAATAACACGCGAAAATAATAGAAAAGAAATTAGACGCCTATAAAAATTTCCCTTTTAATTTTCTTGAATTTTTGCATTTTCCAATATTTTAACTCCGGATCGATTTTTTAGAAAAATTCTCGATTTCATTTTGAAGTTCATATGAATTGTTTGAAAATTTTAGAATTTCATATAATTTTTTTATTTTAATTTTTTTTTTCATTATAATTTTTGTTAGTGTTTATGAATTTAGATATTAATTGTTTTTGCAGATTTAATCTCATGATGAGTCGTCTGTCTTTCTTAATTCTTAATTGATTTTTTACTCCTTAGTTAAAACTGATTATTAGCAAATTTATACAGAATAATTATTTTACAATAATTGATTAACCATTTTTTATAAGCTTATTTTTTCCTTATTGATAATTGTTTAAACAAATGTATTTTATAAAATTTTGCTTTTTTATATTAATTTTTTTGAATTTTAAAACAATTGATGTAAATATAACATTTTATTAATTTGTAACATTTTTTCAAAGTTAAAGTATAGAATTATTGAAAATTATTAAATAAATGTAAGCAAATGATTAATAATAATTTGTTGTTAAGCATAACTTTTAGGCATTAATTTATCATTAATGAATTTTTAGATTTTTTAATGGTATTATAAATTATATTTGAATTTAAAAATTGACAAACATTAAAATTTTATATAAAATAAAAAAACGAAACGATTTAAAGTATATAACTGGCATTTCTATTTGATTATTTAAAAAATTTATAAGATTTATTTTATATTCCATTATTTCGTTTATAAAATGTGTGAAGTATTTAATTCTTTGTGAATTATTGTTTTGTAAATATTCTTTGATCTAAAAGAGATTAAACAAATATTGAAAATATTATGAATTAATTAATATTTTTGTTTATTTAAATTTTTTGTCAACAGTCACTATTCTTTTATAGACACTGAATGCAAGCTTTATTCTTTGATTTATAATAATTTAATTTAAAATGCTTTTTTATTACTAAAAATAACCTCAAATATTTTAGCTCAATTTTATCTATTATTTAAAATTAAGCTTTAACTTCAATATTAAATTAATGATTGATCTTTTAATTAAAAAAAAACCTGAAAATAAGTAAAATTATTATTTATTTTTATGTTTTTTCATCAAAAATATTTTGATTAATTTGTAAAAAAAAATAGAATTTAATATTACAAATTATGTATGTACAATATGAAAAAAAAGTTAACCAGTGGAATGATTTAATTATGAATAACTTTAATGACAAATTAATTTTTATAATATAATTTTATTGTAAATAATTATAATTCTTAATTTCATTATATATATTGAGTTAAGGATTATAAACATAATTGTTTAAAAAAGGCAAATATTAATTTAACAAAAGAAAAATTGTTATACCAGACCAAATATTTAAATTAAGCTTTCATAATTTTGTTAATTGTATATTTTAATTATTTATATGATATAAAATAATTCCAAAAATGTATAGTATTTTTACCAAATTAAATGGTGTTGAAATTTTAAGAAAAAAAAAGTATGAATAAAAAAATACTAAAATAAATAATTTTTGCATTTAACCTCAATGATTAAATAGGTAAATGCATTCTTTATTGATTCAGAAATTTAATTAAAATTTTTCCAATCTCCTTTTTTTGCCTAATAAAGTAATTATGTTAATTCTTTTTTAAACGTAATTTAAATTTTCCTTTTAATTTGAATTATTTTTTAAAGTTTATTTATTTGAATAAATTATTTTTCGTAGAATTCTTATAACTTCTGTGATATATAAATAATTAAGGTTTTATAAAATCCCAATTAAATTATCAAAGAGTTAAAAAGTGAAAAAAACTTTTATAATATGTAATAACATTGAATATTTCTTATTTAGAACAATTTCAAAAAAAAATCTATGCTTAAACTTTTGAATTACTTTCAATATCGAGTTATTTATTATTATATAAAAATTTTATGCAATTTTAGTTAATTTTAGCTCGCTTTTTATATTCAAATTTGAAAATTGATGAATATATAAGGAAATTATATATTTTTACAATTTTATTATGTATAGAGATAACACTATAAATATGATAAATTTCAATCTGTATATAAATTTTTTTGAATAATTTTTAAATTTATTTAATTATCATATTAAATGACTTTTATATTTGTTAAAATAATTTATAATTATTTAAAATTGCTTTATTTGTTATTCATATGTTTTCTTAAGCGTGATAATTTCATTCTTTCCAAAGAATGTTGAAGAAATAATTCTCAAAATATGGTTTATGTTCAATTATTATGGAAAAATTAAAAAATTCCCGTTAAATAAAGTTTTGGTTATGCTTTTTGCTAATTTTTTATTATTTATGTTTTTATTTTTTTGCTTAGAGTTAACAATTAAACCTATTTAATATTTAAAAATTTTTTGGGATTGTTTTCACTTTTATTGTTTTTTTAAATTTATTTATCTATTTTTAATTTTAATCGCACCAAAATTTAATTTATTTAATTTTAGTTTAGAATTTGAAATTTTTATTTTAATTATGTTTAAATGGGAATGCTCTTGAATTGAAACTGCGGTTTTGTATGTTTTATTTAAACAAATTATTTTTTCTTTATTTCAGTTTTTAATTATTGGGTATGAAAGAATGATATATTTTTTATTTTTAAATGAAATTATTTAATTTCTACAACAAAATAAATAAAATATATTTTTCAGTAAAATCAACTAAATCAAAGATATAATTTGCAAATTATGAATAAATAAAATATAAATTCATTATAAACTTACTCGCAATATTGTAATAAAATATTTTATGAATAATTCCTTAAAGATAAGTTTAGAAAAATGGCAACTCGTACAGATAATTTTTACATTTAATTTTAAATTTTTCTAATAAAACCCTCATTTTTTTCTACAAAAATTAATAAAATTTTATTATTTTTTAAAAAAATTTGATAATTTTCAATTTTTTAAGTAAAAGAATTTGAAAAACTGAAAACTGAAAATCATTTTTCGTTTTATTATTTCTTAAAAATATATTTTAATATAAATTTAAATAATATTTAGTGTGAAAGAAATAGGGATAGATGAATTTTGCTTTTCTTTATTTTTAATAATTCATTTAATTAAATTTTCTTGTGTAATTTGTTAAAACAATTATTTCTTTGTTTTTTACTGATTACCATTTATAAAACCTTTCATTTTTTTAATAAATAATTAGTATTTTATATATTTAATTGTGTTTTTGATTCTATATTTTCCTATATCTCGTGTTCCAGAAACTTTCATTCCGATTATCATGTTGAAGCGTGTATTGCTGTAATAAAGAGATATATTATAAACACAGAAAAGTCTATTAGTTAATTAAATAATTTGAAATATACAGCAATTTTTTAAATTTTATTATTACATTTTTTTATTGGTTTTTAATTAAATATTACTAATGTTATTCCTTTCAATAAATTAATTATTATAGAACAACGAAAATTAATTGAATTGATTAATAGTCAATTTCAAAAGATAGTGATTGTAAAAAAAAAAGCATTTTTTATGAAGCAATATTTTCATTTATAGTTTATCTTAAGCTAAATGTTTTTTATAATTATATATGAAAAAATTTTTGTGTATATTAAAAATTATAAATTCACCTTCATTTTATGTTTGAGACGTTTAATAATTTTATAATATTTCAAAATAAACATTTTTATTTTTTTAATATTTCATTTATGTAATTAATAAAAATATCACTGTTTTTATTATTGATCATACTAAAAAAAAATTTTATGTAATTTTTTATCTATTTGAATGTATAAATATAAATACATGCAAAAAATAAATATAAGAGAAGAATCAATAAATAATTTTAAATAAATATTTTGTCTTATTTTATTATTATTTAAATCTTACTCACTTGCAGTGATGTTTCAACAGAATTATATCCAATTACTATTTAATTGATATTTAAATAAGTTCATCGATTTAATTTTTATATATTTTGCCATTTAGTTACTTTATTATATAATCAAGCAAATATTTTTTGAATTATATGAATTTTTTAATTTAATTGTATTTAAATTTTTTATCAACTATTTACTTTTTTATTATCAAAGTAATTAAATTCAGGAGAGAAAAATAAAGTTATGACAATTATTGCATCGAGAAATTAGCAAATATGTAATTATTTTAAGTATCAATAATTTCAAAACTCAAATTCAATTAATTTGTTTATTCTGTAAGAAATGCTTAATTTTGAATTTACATGTATATTGCTTTAAATGTATTTTAATGTTAATTTTTTTAAATGAATTAATTTTTTTTTAATTTTACGTTTATTGACTTTTAATTTTTGTCGAAACAATTAATCTATGTTATTTCGGTTGGGTATTAAAAAATAGAAAAATTTATTAAGCGAAATCATTAAAGCAGTTATTATTCTAAATTCTAAACAAGTAAAGTTAAACAGCTATTAACTTGTTTAATGTACATAAGCATTAAAAAAATTTTTCTTGGTTAAGTTTTATTAAAATATTTTTTATTACAAATAATCCAAAAGCCTTTTTTAATGAAAATGCTAATAAAGAAAATAAACATAGTAAATTATTATTATTTTTCAATATAATCGCAAATTATCAAAAGATTTATTTAAAATATAAATAAAATAAAAGATTAATCGAAAAATAAAAATAATTAGAAATAAAGAAAAAAGTCAATGAAATTATTAATAAAAATAAGCATTTATTTTAATTAATTTACTAAAAATAACAATAATATACATAAAAATAAAATTTTGTATAAAATTTATAATTGTCTTTATTTTTAACCATGCGATAAAAATTTCTTAAAAAAATTTAAACATATAAAGTTAGGCAGCTAATGTTAATTCGGCAAAGTTAAAATAATTGTAAAATGTCAGTTTTATTTTTAACCAATGGAATTATAAAATTAAACGTTCGCTAATGATAGAAAAGTAAAAAATAACGATTTTTAGCAAGATGCAATGTTTTTTCATTAATCTTTTAAATGATTTATTTTTGATAGTTTTATCAAAATATTATACTTAAGTATAAATCAATCTATTTAAAAAAGTAAAAAAAATAAACTGAATAAATTCAATTCCGCAAAAACAATTGCCCCGCAAAGTCATCGGATTCTATGCCATCGATATCTCGTAAAACGACAGTAAATTACATTTTTTGGCTACACTTTTCCATTTCTCAGTTTCATCGACTGCAATGTCATCGCTTTACTCCGCAATTTGCGTCCACTTTTCGCCTCCTCCTGTCCAATTAATTTGGCCATCAACACAGACAATGACCGCGTTTTGGAGTTCTTTCTGCACAACATTTGGCCAATCTTCGGAAAAAACATTTGCGGTTTGAATTCGAGCATCAGATCTTGCCAATGCTTCGTCTCCCGCCAATTTCATCCTTTCCATTTGGTCTCCGTCACTTTTTCGTAACTCCGTTGTGCGCTTTGATCTGACAAATAAAATGACTCGGGAACAATTGGCATTGAAAACAATTGACAATAGCTGGCATATTTTGTTCGTCCGTTGACCAATTGCGCGAGACGAAAGCAAATGAAGAAAATGGGAAAAGAAGCTATTGATTTGGGAATTTATGATCAGCGGAATCAAATTGTGATTCGAATTTATGAAGAGGACAAAATCGGGGATGGGTCAGTGAATGATTATTGAAAAATTTAATTTATAATCTAATTTATGATTTTCCGATTTTAACGCAATGGTCGGCCCAAGTGATCAGTAGCAGCAGAAGTGAACGAACGATTTGCTGAGAAGTGGTCGATCAATTGGAATTATGAAATTGGAGAATGAATTTTTGAAATTTTCTTTTTATAAACTGTTCAATGATCAACTTTTTTGTGTTGTGTATGCCTTAGGTTAAATTTAGAGATTTTCGAATTCCGAATTGACTTTTGGGATAAAATTTTCCCGATTTTGATACATATTATTCCTCCCCTCCGCGGGCCTATCTCTGATGCCAGAAACCCTCTTTTTTTGAAAAAGCTAGCCCAAAACAGGAGGATTTTTAATGCTGTTTTTTCCATGTCGCAGCCGGCGGGGATGAGATTTCTCCCAAATATGTTCAACAATTGCGTGTTAACTAATTAAAATTTCCTCACTTTCTCTTCACTATCTCATATTTTCTCTCCCTCATACACTGACACCAAAAAGGGATCGAGGCTCTGAGTGTTTTCTCCAATGAGTTTTCGAAAGCGCAATACAGATTCTCGAAGAATGGCAAAATCATTTACGCAATACATGATCAGCTAGCTGTTACGGAGTTGAAAACGAGCGCCATCATTGTTATTACAATGCGATCGAAGAAATTTTTCCCGTTAATCAGCTTTCATTGTGTTCAGTGAGTAGACTCGATAGCCGGAAGCCCATTGAGTCGTTGATGTAGGTGTTGCCGTTGAATGTACAAATATGTTTATGGCGACTTGATTGTTTAGCTGAAGTGGACGATCCTGTGATGTTTCGGCATCAAAGAAGCAAAGACGAAGTGGTAGCAGTTCATCATTATCATCATCATCGTCATCATTAAGGTCATCTCCGTTTTCAATGTCATCTTCACCACCTTCTCCTCCTAGATTGTTGATTATAAAATCAATATCATTTTCACTGTTGTTATTGTCGTTGTTATGAACAGGAGCAAGCATTGGTAAAGGTGCTGCACACCAATCGGTTGGATAAAGCAAGGTTCATCCAACATATGTGGACCTTTACAACGAAAGCAATCAACTGGGCAAATAGCACGACGAATCGAGGGACATTGATGGATTCCAAAACGACCGCATGAGGGACAAAAATGTCTCCATTGACAAAATGAGCGTCGTTGTCTATGTCCTCGCCCTTCAATTGGAGCAGGCGCAACATTTGTCAGATGATATTCATAACAATTGTCATTTGGAAAAATGAAACCGCATTCGGTACATTTTCGTGAGCTAATCCGACCATCAGACAACTAAAAAAAATATAACTAAAAAAAGAAGCTTAAATTTAAACCCGTTCTCGTTGACACGTGTATCCACCCCCGAATCGAAAACAAAGACGACATGCCGCTTTGCAGCCAATCGCATGGTAACGCGAGTCTGCTCTTCGTTCACAGTCAATGCAGTATCCCGGAACCTTGAAGAGCTGTTCAATTCGTCCATGTAATTGAAGTGGCCTCTTTCTAGCAGGATACATAAATTGAATCGCGCTGCAGTTCTTCAAATATTTTTAATTTTAGTTCATATAAACGAAAAATATTACCCCTCTTCCTTGAAGACAATACGGTATTCTTGCTCCTTTTCGAAGACTACAAGTCGAATTTGTCCTACACCATTTCATTATTGATATATTGTTGGAGTAGCTCAACATCCTCCAGGGTGTTCATGTGCTTGTCAACAGGAACACCGGCATTTGTAAGCAAATGAATGACCTGAGTCCCTTGTTGATTTTGACGGCAAGCGTATGTGTTGAATTCTTCACGACCACTTCCATTTGGCATTCGCGTCTGACGGTCACAAAGTCCACGAAGAACAGCACGCGCAAAGCAGTAACGATCATTGGGGTTAACAACACAAACAAGTGACTGCACTTTGTGTGATAAGTGATGTTCATTATCCAAATCACACGCACCTATATTTTCTTTTATCAAAAATTTAAAAATATTTTTGTCAACCCCATCGCTGATCATCAGCACGAACGGATTCCAAAGGCACACAGCGAGAACCTTTATGACGGTCGTTCCAGAAAGTAAGTCGATTCCAGCGGCCGATTGTTCATTGAGTCTCTCGGTTGCTGCTGCAACACCTCAGGGGGGAGTCTTTTAAGCAGAATGAATTTCTGTCCAAAAGACAGAAATTCACAGAGTGTCCAAAGGGACAAATTAAAGGAGGAAATTCCTCTCCTTTACCGAAGGGACAATTGAAAGGAGGAAAATGCTTCTCCTTTCCTTTTGTAAGCCTTGCTTTGACCCAACGGGGGCCAACGGCTTAATGATCTGTATGAAAGGGCTCCTGAGCGTCCCTTTTACAGATAGAAGAAAGACTAAGACTCTTTCTTAATCTTTATTCAAATAAACACAATTACAATTTAATGCAAATTGCTTGGACAGAAAACTGTCCGGCTGACTTAATGCTGATACAAGCCGAAGTGGCTTGCAGAAATCTCACAAGAAATGGTCTTGTAAAAATATGCAAGAAGAAGCAAGAAGTGAGAAGCAAGAAGCAAGAAGTGAGGAAAATGGAGAATGGGCCGGGCTTTTATACCCTCACAAATCAAGGGGGCGGGGCCAGACACGTGAAAAATGTGCACAAACAAATGGAAAAAATCCATTAAAATGATGAGTCATAGCGAAAAGATGAAGAGGGAAAAAAGATGACTCATAATTAACGAGCGAGCGAACGGAGAAATTGATCGACGAAAAGGATCAAAAAATAAATGAAAATTTCCAAGAAATTTGTGTCGCTTTTGGCGACATTCTCCGGGCCTCGAGGGTGGCGGCAACTGTTGCTGTCCTCCGCCAAAATTCTTTTCATCATCGGTTCATCCGAAGTCGACGAGCCACCCTCGGAGGACGATTCTCCAAACGTCCATCTGGTAGCTGTGCTCGGTCACGTGGAGGAAAGTGAGGTTCCTCCACCACTGCAGGCGCTCTCCAGGCCACTCCGACTCGGTTTCGGGGCGATTATTGAGAATCTCGGCATTTTCGGGTATGACAACCCGGCTAGCCGAGAAGTACGGCCCTTCTCTTATGAGAATAGGCATTCCGTGGAAGGATGATTTGAAGAGTGTGGTTGGGTGGCAAATCAGCCATCCTTTTATACCACCATCCAATGGAAGCGATGAATCATTCCCCAGAACAAGGGATGACTCACAAAATTTTTTGAATGCCGAGAGGATAGGACGTGATTCAACACCACATCCGAAGGATCCTCCCCCGGCCAAGTACAGTAGTGCCAATACTGTAGGCACATTACCGTACCCCTTTCTCGTTATAGACCAGGAAATAAATTTCCAAAGTCTATAGAAAGGGGAAAGTTTAATGAAAATTGTTAGGCAAACAATGCCTACACAAATAATCATTATGAAGGTAAGTGTTGATTGGAGGCCAATCAAAGACCAAAGGGTCGCCTTCCAATCAAAATTCCAGTTAGGCCAACTGGATTGGCTGTTTATCATTCTTTCGGAGTGATTTGGACTGTAATCTTCTATTTGTTCGGGTTGGACATAGTGTAATGTCTCCCTGAGAACAAAAGAAGTGTTTCCAGCCAAACACTTTGGAATTTTGCACTCGTTGCAGTGATTGGTTGGATAAGCTCCAACCAATGCAAGCATGGCAAAAATGATGGAAAGACAGTTCAAAACTGTCCCCATCTTTGCTTTGCTGCGAGTAATCATGCCATGCCGGTTCCGATCAATTGGTTGATCAACCAATTGAAGAATTTCAGTCTCCTTTTCAATTGGTGCCTCCAAATGAGACTTTTCCTCCTCATTTGGTATTTGAGGAATTCCATTTGAACTCTCTTCAAATTTTTCTTCATTTTCTGTAGGATTGTCAAATCATACTTCCAATGGGAAAATCTTTTTCACCGGACGGGTGATAATGATTTTCCGAGGCATGGTTCCATACCTCTTTGATTTTATCCCATGAATTGGGAGTTCCAACTGAACGCTTCTAATGGCCCCTGGTCGGCCATTAAGCTCAATGATCTTTCCCAAAGACCATTGGTTTCGGGGAGTGAACTCCTCATGAATGAGGACGATCATTCCCTCCTTTGGTTCTGTTTTGTCCTGAAGACGGGGACTCTTGTGGTCCCATTTACCTCTCTCCCGCAGAAGGAGGAGGTATTCTTTTTGCCACATTTCCCAGAAAAATTCATGGGATTCTTTAGTTGCCTGAAAAAGGGCAACTAATTTTTGGTGGGATGAAAGATTTCGATCCAATGGATCGAATTCTTCACCCTTTGTGTTCCAGTGAATTTGGACTTCCGGTTGAAGGAAGTCCACTGGACGAAGGGGCAGGAACTCATCCATCCCTTCTGACACAGAAGTAATTGGGCGATGATTCAATGTGGCTTCAACTTCAGCCACAAAAGTTATGAGTTGATCATAACTGAGGACTTTTCTCCCCAAAGTCCTTTTGAAGCAATTTTTGCACAATTGGACAAGGCGTTCATAAACGCCACCTGCCCAAGGGCTGATTTGTGGAATGAATCGCCACTTAATTTTATTAAGTGCGAAAAATTCCTGCGTGTTTTGATCCACTCCTGGAGTGGTCAAATGCTCAATGGTTTTTTGAGCCAATTTAAATGAAGTGGCATTGTCACTCCAAATTAAATCGGGCTTCCCTCTCCGACTTATGAAACGTCGGAGAACATTGAGAAATGACTCGGCAGTTGTGTCAAGCATGGTCTTCAAATGAACCGCTCGTGTTACGAGGCAAGTCATAAGGAGTATCCATGCCTTGACTTTCTCTCCGGCCAACCGTGTTTCGGTTGGACCGAGAAAGTCAATGCCGATTGCTTTGAAAGGAGCCTGACGGCATACTCGCTCGTCAGGTAAAGGAGGCATTTTTGGCAATGCAAACTGGTATGCCTGCATCCTTTTGCACCGAAGGCATCCCTTCAATGCTTTTTTGACCTTAGTTCTTGCTCGAGGTGTCCAATACCCGAGTAAGAACTCAGTGAGGGTGCCTTCCACCCCAAAATGATGCCTTTTCTGGTGGCATTTTAAGATGATCAAGTCTCGGATGGAGGATTGTCCTCCGAGAATGATTGGGTGGCTAAAACCAAAAGGTTGGTCACACCTTCCCAACCTGGTTTTAAGCCTTAAAATCCCCTCGCTATCCTTAAGAGAAGGATAGCTGAGGAAGGCTTCAGCACTTTTCATCTGATCCATGCGGATCAGAAGGTTCTCTGCTAGGAGAACATCTTCTGCTGAAAATGGTCCTTTTTCGGACACTTTGGCGATTTCTTTTCGATGACTCTCGAAAAGTTGTTGAGGATTTCCCCTCTGAATTAGTTTCAGACGGAGAAATCTTAACACAAAGAGAGTCACTTGGACAATCTTTGTCCAAGAGCTGAATCTTTTGGGGTCAATCAGAGGACTCTCAATCAGTCCCTCTGTTCTGGTATTAACGAAGAAAACTTTCTCTTCGTTATCCAGAGACCCTTCCTCCAGATTTTCTGGAGGATCTTTTATTTGAAATTCCATTTCTTTAGGCCATTGGTCATGGTCTTCCTTAAGCCAGGAAGGACCATTCCACCAGAGAGACTTATCCTTAAGTTCTCCTGGTTTTGCGCCTCTGGTTGCAATGTCCGCCGGATTTTCGGCTGTTCGGACAAAGTGAAAGGCGCATTCATTGAGAGTACGAATTTCCTTAACTCGTCTCTCAATGAATTTTGGCTGTGCTTCCTTTGAAGCAATCCAACTTAGAGCGATTTGTGAATCGCCCCAAAGATGGAGTTGAGAAATGGGTCGCCGAGTTTGATCGGCGACAAATTTCAGACCGCGAATCCCTATTAGAATGGCCATGAGTTCCATTCTAGGGATTGTTAATGCTTTTGAAGCA
The DNA here is from genome assembly GCA_023374025.1 of Heterodera schachtii. Classification (NCBI taxonomy): domain Eukaryota; kingdom Metazoa; phylum Nematoda; class Chromadorea; order Rhabditida; family Heteroderidae; genus Heterodera; species Heterodera schachtii. The sequence continues at coordinate 108,174 of SIJG01000061.1, read as the reverse complement.
TTTTTAGGCTTGAGCCTATTTTTGGAGAAGATAAGCCAAACTGATATTTGGCTACCTTCTACTGCTCTTAAATAAATGGCAGCTGCAAATGTGTGGATGGAAGCATCCACAAAAGCATGCAATTCAAGGGAATGATTCCCTTGTAGCATTGCTCTGCGTGGGATTTTTAGGGTCTGATCCTTCCAATTTTCTTGGAAGGAGGCCCATTGAATTTGTTCTTTCTCAGAAAGAACATCATCCCAGCCCTTCTTTTCTTCCCAAAGAGTTTGGAAGAAAAGCTTTAAGGGCTGAATGCACGGCCCCATTAGACCGAGAGGGTCAAATAATGAGGCGAGGAAGCTTAGAACAAGACGGCGTGTTGCCAGCTTTTCTAAGCCATGAGCTGGGAACTCAAAGACAATTTCGTCTTTGTCTGTGTCCCAAATCAGCCCTAGGACTTTTACCTTGGGCTTGTTCAGGCGATCCTCCTCAGGAATCGCCTTCATTACCTCTGGGGAATTTGTAACAAATTCCCTCAAATTGAAGAGTCCTTCTTTAAGGATGGCTTTAGACTCTGCATATTTATGCAAAGCCTCTTCTGCGGATTCACACTCAAGAAGAGTGTTATCCACATACAATGATTGGGCCAATTCGTTGGCCACTGGAGAATGGTATCCCTTCAAATGGTGCTGCAAAGTCGCAGCCAAAATGAAGGGAGAACTGATCACTCCGAATGCCACACGGCAAAATCGGTAAGTGATCAGATTTGTTGGTGCCAATGGTTTACTGACATCTTTCACCCAGAGGAATTTGGTGACTTCCCTGTCCTCCGGTTCCAAAGCAATTTGCAAAAATGCAGCTTGGATGTCGGAGAGGAGAGGGAATCTTGGACATCGGAATCGCATAAGCATTCCGATGAGATCCGGCAGTATCACCGGGCCTCTATACAAACAGGCATTAAGACTGTTTGTTCCTCTGGTGTGAGCACTGGCGTCGTAAACGACGCGCAATTTCTTGCATTTGGCAAGAACTCCCTGATGAGGGATATAATGCTCAAGAGTGCCAGGGGCTTTCCTGGCCTCTTCGATTATCCCTTTTTGCAATTGGTCTCTAATGGTAGCATCGTATTGCTCCATTAAGTCTGGAGAATTACGAAGCTTACCAAAAGTAGACATTAGCCTTGAAAAGGCCATGCGGTAATTGGAAGGGAGGTCAGGCACCTCCTCCTTCCATGGCCTCTTAACAGAGTACCTTCCGTCTTTTTCTCGACGGATGGACTTGTTAAACAGGCTCATTGCTGTTTGGTCGTCATTTTCATTTGGATCGTCTTTGATCCCCAATGACTCCAAATTAAAGAAATATTCAATTTCTTTAATGGTCGGCATTAAAGTCGGACTCTCCGTTAACCAAAGGGCCCAAGGTTGTTTGAATTACAAACAACCCGGGAGAAACTTCTTCCTTCCCTTGGAAGAATTGCCAGAAATGTCTGGCACCTATGAGTATTTCGGGCTCTTCCCGAGAAAAACTCATAGCGTCGGCCATGTCCATTCCTTCGAGTGGGAATTCCTCGGAATTCCATTCTGCCATTTTGAATGGCGTGGAAATTCTTTCCGTCCTATTTAGGAGGATTTCTTCCCACTTTCCATCCGTTCTTCTGAGCTGGATGGAGTACACGGGAGAATGGAACCTCATTGGTCCATTCCTTTCTCCTCCGAAGCCATAGACTTCCATTTCTTCGGAAGTCACTTTCGGTGGCTTGAGCCTCTCGATGAGAGGGTCGGAGGCGTAGGAAGTTTGACTTCCTGGATCGAAGAGGAATGGAACTTCCATCCAAACTCTTCGATTATTTTTGGATCTGACCAGTATTTTTCTGGTCATTAGAAATGCGTGAGGCTTTTTCGCCATCACGCTTGTCATCACATTAGTAGTGATGGGTGAGCATTCCGCAGTGGTGTCTTTCACCACAATGACTGCACCTGCGGGGTGAGGTGCAGTTCTTGGTGTTATGCCCCATCATGAGACAATTAATACACCTGTCTTGATCCGTAAGGCGCTTCCTTCGCGCCCCCGGAGTGGTGTATTTTGTGCACCTGCTCGGTGCATGCCCCTTTGTTTCACAAAGGGAACATAAGGATTTGACCCCCTATCTGAGATAGGGGTTTGTGGTTTGTTGATGGCCGAGAAGGAACGATTCGGTTGAGGAGACATCCTCCTCACCGGTTCGTTTCGTTCCATTGGCCTCCACTGCCGTTCTTGTCTGAACGGCTGGGAGAAACGGAACGGTGTTCCTCTCCCTTGGTTGGCTCTTCCCCCTTTTGAATGAGGGGGAAAATTGCGAGGTTTTTCCTCTCCACGGAAAACCTGAGTACATCTCTGTACTTCCTCTTTCACTTCAACGATTGAAGTGATAGCTCTTCGGAGCTCTGTGCAGTTGAAGGCTCCTCCTGCCCTCATTTCCTTCTCCACCACTTGGGTGAGAAGGTGATAGGGCAGTTTGGACTTAATTGTGGAGGCCATGAACTTGTTTTGTTCATTTTCTCCATAGTCCAACAACTGATGGCAGATCCGTTCAATGGACTCTGAGAATTGTCTCAGAGACTGAACGGATTCCGCTGGTTTGGCAAGGTGGAGCAACTCCGCTTGGAGGGACTCCACCATTGTCTTTTCATCCCCAAACCGCTTTTTCAGAATTTCAACTACCCTTGGGTAGTTTTCATCTGATGGCGGATATAAGTCAATTGCTCTCCTAGCAACTGACTTCTCTGGGAGGCATCCCAGCAAATAAATGTGCTTTTTGAAGTCTTCAATTTGAAGACTTTCAACGGAAGTCTCGAAGAGCTTCCAAAACAAAGGCCATTCTCGGGGTTCTCCCGAGAATTTGGGCAATGTTATTGGCGGAAGCGTCACATCATGACGCTGATGCACCACTGGTGCCTGTTGCACAACTTGTGCTGGCTGATTCGGTTGGGGAATTGCATCCCCCAGCTCCGAGAGGCCTAAAGCCCCTTCAATGGTGTCGACAAGCCCTCGGGCTTGGTCGACCCAATGCATGAAAGCCTTCCCTTCAGGCTTAAAGTCTCTGTAATTTTGCTCTTCATCTTGAAGAGCTTGTCCCTTCACTCTCAGGAAAATGGCTTCCCATTGTCCATTGTATTGCAGAGATTTTGTCTCTCTGCAAGAAGATCTGCACGGACACTTTGGTCCGTCAGCTCTTTGCCCAAGTTTTCTTGGGCTGTCTCAATGTACATCTTGAGACGCACCACCATTGGTGCAATGGAAATGCGCAAGAGCTCACTCATTGCTCTTACGCTTGATGAAAACGCAATAAACCCATTTGGGTTGTGCGTTTAATCCAAGCGCTACGGCTGCGCTTTGGATTGGCGTTTGGTTGGAGGGTAGGCTTACGACTGGAAGCCGACCCCTACGGGGCTCCAATTTTGTGGGCAAAAAGCCACAAAAATTTGCACTTCCCGGCAGAAGGGGAAGCAGACTCTCCCGGCAGAAGGGGGGAGTCTTTTAAGCAGAATGAATTTCTGTCCAAAAGACAGAAATTCACAGAGTGTCCAAAGGGACAAATTAAAGGAGGAAATTCCTCTCCTTTACCGAAGGGACAATTGAAAGGAGGAAAATGCTTCTCCTTTCCTTTTGTAAGCCTTGCTTTGATCCAACGGGGGCCAACGGCAACGGCTTAATGATCTGTATGAAAGGGCTCCTGAGCGTCCCTTTTACAGATAGAAGAAAGACTAAGACTCTTTCTTAATCTTTATTCAAATAAACACAATTACAATTTAATGCAAATTGCTTGGACAGAAAACTGTCCGGCTGACTTAATGCTGATACAAGCCGAAGTGGCTTGCAGAAATCTCACAAGAAATGGTCTTGTAAAAATATGCAAGAAGAAGCAAGAAGTGAGAAGCAAGAAGTGAGGAAAATGGAGAATGGGCCGGGCTTTTATACCCTCACAAATCAAGGGGGCGGGGCCAGACACGTGAAAAATGTGCACAAACAAATGGAAAAAATCCATTAAAATGATGAGTCATAGCGAAAAGATGAAGAGGGAAAAAAGATGAATCATAATTAACGAGCGAGCGAACGGAGAAATTGATCGACGAAAAGGATCAAAAAATAAATGAAAATTTCCAAGAAATTTGTGTCGCTTTTGGCGACAACAAATTATTAAACTATTTAAAGTCATTATAAGGTTTATCTAAATAATTTCATAATTAAGTTGTATTTACAGTTTGGATTCAGAAATTCACATATTTAAAAGATATAAATGTTATGAATTTCAATTTTATTACTCTAAAAAATATTTGTGTTGATTTCGAACTTTATTATTAAAATCGATTAAGTAAAAAGTATAAATTTTTGTGGAATTTGCTGTTTTAATTATTAAAATGAAAATTTAACGAATATTTTCAAAAAAAGTTAATTCCAGTGAAAATTTGATTAATTAAAATAGTTTCATTGGTTATGCGACATTTGCGGCGCTGACACTTGCGGCGCAGACATTTGCGGCGCCCAGCCAAAGCGACACTTGCGGCGCTGACATTTGCGGCGTGACACTTGCGGCGCCGACACTTGCGGCGACGACACTTGCGGCGCCGACAGATGAGGCGCCCAGTCACAGCGACACTTGCGGCGCAGACACTTGCGGCGCCCAGTCAAAATGACATTTGCGGCGCAGAATTAAATGATCCCAAAATTATTTAAACAATATTTTTGATTAAAAAAACATTTGTTTAATCACGCTTTCAATCCATTTCTTCAAAGCCTTTCATCCCTAGGCGGTACTGCAATGTATGAATGTGATTAATTCAGGGTTACCCTTGAAAATTTCCCGGAATAATGACATCGCTGGTCAAACATAAGATTTTAGGGTCTTAAAATAAGGACATTTATTAAAACACGCTTCAAATCTTTAAATCGAATTTTTATTCAACAAACTCAAGCATTAGCAACATGTTCTTGCCGCCAACTATTTTTCTGAGCAATTCCGGATTAAAAATGAGAAATTTATACATTTCCGAAAATGGATTTTAACAATTTTGTGGAAAATATAAGAAATTTGTAAATTATTTTCAGTTAATTCAGGATCAAAATCAGATTTTTACCAATTTTTTTGGGGTGTGCTTTTTCCAAAAAATTTTGAGGAGTAGGCGAGGTGATGGGGTCGAGGCGGTGCCGATAGGCGCCGCTGGAAAATTTTTTGTAATTTCTTTCTGATTTGTTAACATATTTTCACCAAAAAGGCCAATTTTTACATTGCAAATCTTAGGTCAACTTTTGAAATCTTAAGGGAATTTTGTGGCACTGCGGCTCCGATAGTCGCCGATGGGAAAATTTTTGCCAGGCTTTTCACTGTTTCTATTTTTTCGCGGTTTTTGAGTCAATTTAAAGAAATAAAGAGAATCTTGGAATTCCGGCGGTGCCGATAGGCGCCGCCGTGAAAATTTTTTTTAATTAAGTGCAATTTTTTTGCGGTTTTTCGCCAATTTTAAGAAAAATAGGGGTTTGGGTGCCGGCGGTGCCGATAGGCGCTGCCGGGGGAAAATCTTAAGAATTTCTAATGAATTTTGTTAGGAATTAACCAAATTTTTCAGAAATTTCCCTCTTTTAGATGAAAATAAGGCACTACCACCAAATCAGAACATATCTTAGAAATAAGGACATATAGAAACCTTGGATTAGATTGAAGAATTATTATTAAATGTGTCATTGTTAAATAATAAACTATAACAATCTCTTAACTTAAATAAATTTTTCGAATTTTTGGGGTCATTTAATTCTGCGTCGCAAATGTCATTTTGACTGGGCGCCGCAAATGTTGGTGCCGCAAGTGTCGCTTTGACTGGGAGCCGCATGTGTCGGCGCCGCAAGTGTCGCGCCGCAAATGTTCTCGCCGCAAGTGTCTGCGCCGCAAATGTCGCATTATGATACAATAAATTAAATTGTAGCAAAAAATCGTAAGAAAAAAATTTACTTTATGTAGTTTTGCCCAAATTACCCGGAATAAAAGTGAATTTATTAACCAAAAAATTTTTTTCAAATATACAAAAATAGGGATTTTTTCAAAAATTCGGATTTTAATTCTAAAATTAACTTTTTAAATCACAAAAATTCCTTGAAACTATTTTTATTTTTATACAATTGGTAAACTTAAAATAAAAATTAATTAACTTCAGATCGAAATTTTTGTCAAATAGATTTACATCTGATATTTAGAACTTTAGACTAATTTTTACATTTTTTTCAGCAGTCATAAGCTATATTTTACCAATAATCTTTATTTTGTTTTAAACTTTAACTTTTTATTTTTGATACAAATTATTTTTTTATTTAATATTGTCATTTTTATCCGCTATGTTTTTGGAATTCCTATTTTTTTCAAAAGAATAAAGATTCCTTTTTACTTTATTGTTTTTTGTATATAACATTGATTTTTAAATATTAGTTAATTTTATTACCATGGCTAAGATATGGTATTACCAACGGTGCTGTTCTCCAAACTTCTGCTTGGTCGTTTTTCATTATAAAAAGCTTATTAAAATGATTTCTCTTATCATTAAAAGCTTTTTGTTAACTATTATGGTTGACAAATTACGTATTTATTTTTAAAATAATTTAATATAAATATTTGATTATTCATATTTTAGTCAATAATTTTTGTTTTGCCTTAAAGCAAAAAAAAAAAAAAATTTATATGACTAATTAGCTTTTCTATTTTTATCAATTTTTTGTCAACTTTAAGAAAACTTTTAAAAAGAAAACAACTTTTGGAAAGATGTGAAAAATTTTCTGCAAGAAATAAACTCATCTGTCAGAACAAATTTTAAAAATAAAAATTATCAAAAACTCCATAAAATTATCATATTAATTTTTTATAAATTTAAAACAATTCATTAGTAAAAATAATAATTTTTTATTTTAAAATTGATAATTTTGGATTTATTTTAATGAAAACTTTTTTTTATACTTGTTTATGTACATTTATTTTATCATTTGCTTTTTTATCAATTAAACTGAAAATTTTTCTTTTTCTTTGAGTTTTTGTAGGTAATAGCAATGATAATATTAATTAATTACCATTCAAATAAGAATAATATTAAAAAAAAATAGAATATTGCTTTGAATATTTATTACTTAAATTTTTTTTTTGAAGGCACAGATAAAAGAATCTAATAAATATTAAATAACTTGTTTAAAAAATTTAATGTATCCATATTTATTTCCATTAAGCCTCCTGAAGAAATTGTGATGAAATTTTAAAATTAAAAAATAAAATCACTCTTTTTAGCAATAAATCAAAAATATTTAAAAAAAAGCTTTAACTAAGCATATACCATTTTGATAATCAGTTATTTTTTCATATGTTAAATAAAATTAATTTTCGAAAGATTAATTTGCTTAAAAGTATATAAAATAAAACAATCAACACAAAAAAGATAATATAAATAAAATAACAAGGTTTAGAAATTAACATTAATTAAATTAAAATAATTTATTTTATAAAAATCCTGGTTTATTTAAATAATTTAATTTAGGCCAATAGAACTTAAGAATTATTATAATTCTCAAAAAATAAAAAAATATATTAATTAAAAGAATGATATGAAAAATTAACTTTAATAAGTAGGGATGGCAAATTATATTTATTTAAATAAATAAGAATTTTAATATCAAACATTTAATTAAAAACCAAAAAAATCATATTTCAAATTACAATAAATTAATTATTAGGTAAATCATACAAAAAATATTATTAATTTTTCGGATGATAAACGAAATTTCATAACCTAATAATTAGTCAATTATTTAAAACAAGGAATGTTTTATGCAAGTAAAAATAAATTTAAAATTATATAAATAATGATCAAATGAGAACTAATTTTACTATTCAATAACTTCTTCAAACATTTACTCAAACAACTCATGAGAATATGAGCAAAAAGAATTTCAAAATCTAATTTAATAAATATCAGTCAAAAAAAAAAAATTAATTTTATATAAATTACTTAAATGAATTTTATATAGATAATTTAACAAAATTTTCAAAAAAAAATTTTGAACATATTTTTTAAAAGAATTCATGAAAAATCCTAAAAAAATTTCCCCGTCGGCGCTTATTGGCGACGCCGGTCCATAAAATTCTCCTAAGATTTCAAAACTTGACCTAAAATTTGCCATGCAAAAAATTGGCTTTCAAGTCGCATTAAAATTACAAAAATTTTTCCGGCGGCGTTTACCGTCACCGCCGAACTCCCCCCGCCTTAAAAAGAAAGTTTTTTGGAAAAATTCCGCAAAAAAGCCTTTTAAATGTAAAAATTGGCCGCCAATTGTCTCAAAACCGCAAAAAAATGATCATTTTGTAATAAATGATAAATTTAAACAATAGTTTTTAAAAGATTATTAATAAAATAAAATAACTTTAATTATACAAATTAATAGAATAAATTTGTAAAATTTATCAAATGCAAAATAGTTTTTTCATCATTTTGCATTTGATAAATTTTACAAATTTATTCTATTAATTTGTATAATTAAAGTTATTTTATTTTATTAATAATCTTTTAAAACAAAGAATTGTTTTAATATAAAAATATTTTATATATATACATATATATTCTTAAATTGAAATTCTTAAAAATAATAGTGCAAAATAAAAAATATAAATATTTCTGGTCGTGGCGTGGCGACTTTCATAAATTGAAGAAAATTAAACTGACAAATGAGATGAAAAAATAATTTCAAAAATCAAATGCATTACAAAAATCTTTTTTTTTTGAAAGATCATAAACAAAAGGTTAAAATTTAATTGAGGTGAATAAAAAATAAAAGCTTATATACAATAAAATTTATATTCAATTATGAAAAATTATTAAAAAAGCAATTATTTTTCATTAGAATATTTATAAATGACAACGAAATAATGTCATAGAAATCATTTAATAAATCAGCTAATAAAATACATATTTTATATAAAGCTAAAAATTCATAAATTGATGTTTATTATTTGAAAATATCAATAGAATATTAAAATATAGACAAACAATTAAAATATATTGTAAAATATCGAATTTTAAAAAAAATAAATTAATTTTATTATTATTATATTTTTATAAAATTACATTCTATTCATGCTAAAGGGCGAATGACTTATTTTTTACCAATAATCTTAGAAAATTTTAAATGTTACTTTAGCGGCGAATATATACATACTTATTTTCTTACTGAATATTTTCTGTCCTTTTAAAACTTGAAATTTTTCTTTAGAAAATATTATAATTTAATAATATTTTAAAGTTTTAAAGGAAAATTTAAAAAGCGAAATAATGAAATAATAAATAATCATTTAAAAAATTTAAATTTATTTTTAATAATCATAAAGAAATTTCAAAAAGCCATAAATATTTGAAACAAATAAATTTAATTAAGAAAAGCAAGAAATATTACAATTGAAAAGATTAAATGAAAATTAAGTTAAAAAACAAAAAGTTATAATTCATTGTCGAAAAAGCTTTAAGTGCTTTTCGCACTGACTAAATTTTACAGGTAAAATTGAGAATGCCAAGCCATATGAAAAACAAGAAAATCAATTTTCAAAAATGTAAAAAATAAATAGATGAGAATAAAGTAGATTAAAATTATTTTATATTTTATCAATCTATAAAGGTGACTAATAAAAAAAATTGGTCTTAAATAAAATTAATTAAATTATTTCGCAGAATGGAATTTTAATAACTCCAAATCTTAAAATGAATTGTTAATTTCGCTTAAAAAGAATTACCCAAACCAGGTATTTCAATAGAATTAAAAATTAAATAAAAAAATAAAATAAAATCGATACTCTTTATATTTATAAAAATATTTCATTTAAAATCAAAATAGAAATTAATAGCACTAAAAATTAAAAAAAAGATTTACCTTATCAAAATAAGGTAAAATATTAATTGTTAAAATATTTTTTTAATGAGTTTTTAATATACGCATTTTATTTTAATCAACTTTTGATTAATAATTAGTAAAAAATATTTAATTTTAAAATTGATAATTTTGATTTATCTTTACTGAAAAAAATAAAATATATGTTTTTATTCAATTCATTAGTCGTTGATGGGAAGAAAAACATATGATAATTAAAAAAACTAAAATAATGATCATCATTCCTATCCATAATTTTTGAAAAAAAGAGAATAGTCAAATAAATATGAAGTTATTCATTATTTTTACCTTGGTCCGACCGTGAACGCAGTAAAATTTGTAAAAATATCTTCGTTTTTCAAAAAATAAGTATTTGTTTTCAATATAAAAGCATTTAATTTTCTTACTATAAATGACGAGGTAAAACTACAACTTCGACACACGAATGCCGACAAGAAAATAAAAATAAAAACTAAATAATTACCTTTGAATTTAGTTAAAAGCATTTTATTTGAAATAAGTTCAAAAATTTAATATAATTAAAAAATAAAACTAAAAATTCGTAATTTCTTTAAAATTTATTAAAACTTACTATAAAATCATATTTTTGTAAAAAGAATCCGTTAATAAAAAATAAAGTTGAAACAATTAAAAAAATATATATAGAGTAAAATTGAAAATAAATGCAATGAAGAATTTATTTTTTACTTTAATCTTATATAATCAGCTAATTGGAATTTTAATTAATATTTTTCATTAATTTTCATTCATTATTCTAGGTTTTTTAAGATATTTAAAGAAAATTAATATAAAAATATTTCATTTAAAATTAAAGCCAAAAGTCAATAGCACAATTAAATTTTAAAAAAAGATTCATCTTAACTAAATATTATGATAAAATAAATCAAATAATCTGAATAAAAACTATTAACAGTAAAATACATATAAAAAGATGACAAATTCTAATCGTTAAATTATTAAAATAAATATGCAAATTTAATAATTAAATATAATGCCTCTAAAATATTTAAAAATTAAATAGTTAAGTTCTTTTTAATTTATTCGATAAACTGAGTAAAAAAAAAATTTAAATTTTCGAAATATTTGAGGTTCAAAAATATTGTTGAAATACGAAAATTTTATATTATTGTTTTTTATTTAAAAAATAGAATAAATAGCAATGCTTAATTTAGTGTATGAAATTTAATTAACTTTTTTTATATGCAGCCACTGATTGACAAGAAAGTTGGATTTGAAATGTTAAATGGGATAAAATATAGACAAATCGCAATAGATTAAACCATATACTCAAAATTAAACTTTGACCGATTTTTTGTATTTAAACTAATATAAAAAAAGAAAATCAATATAAATAGAAAAACATAAGATAAAATAACTATAAACCAAAAAAAAATGAGAATTTAAAAATTAAAACTGAAAACTAAACGAAATTTTCGGTTAATGAAAATGAAAAAATAAATACTTCATATTTCCAAAATTTAATAATAATTAAGCAGATTCATAAACGCTAGTCAACAATTCTTATTAATAATTATGTTTATTTTGCTACATTCGATAATGAGAAAAAATTAAAATTGTTGCTTACTTTTATGTCTTATAATTTAAAATTGTCTTTAAATAATTTAATACTATATTTTTGAAAATAAAGAAACGAGAATTAATTGCTGACATTGATTTATTTTCATTGATACTTTTTTCCAATTATTTATTATTTTTAATAACAATAAATTTATTTCATTTTTATTAATGAAAAAAATGGAGGAAAAAAAGAGAAGAATCAAGAAAATTTAAAAAAAAGCGAATATAAATATATTTTAAAAATTTTTATACACATTCCATAATGGTATTTATTTTGTCACAAAAGTCAATAGTGTTAAAAATAAACTTTTGTTCTATTATGTGAATTTTTACTAATTTTTTTAAATTTATTAATAAATATTTGGTTCAATGAATAAAATTAAAAATGTTTTTCATATGCCGTGAATTAAAATTAAATTTAATATATTTAAAAAAAAAATTTAAGGGGTTGTTAAAAACGACCACAAATTAATTATGAAGTATTTGATATACAATTGAAGACACAGATCGCGTCACTTGGGATAAATTAATTAAGCATAATAAAGAAAATAATAAATTTAAATATATAAAAAATTATTCCTTAACATTTTTAATGAACGCCACAAACACAAATTCTTATTAAAATAAATATACTAATGATGGTACATTAAACAAAGCAAATAAACATGCCCAATGCAAAAAAAGAACAAGATCGAAATGAGCAACGAGAGGGGTAAAAAAAATTAACAATAAGCATTTAAAGATTACAGAATAAAAAGTGGCAATAAATTATTAAATCCATAAGTTGTAATTGCATTTATATAAATTTTAATTTTTTATTCAATATTTTAGAAAATAAATATTTAATAATGGCATAATTTTAAAATAAAAAATAAAAAGTAATTCCAAAATAAAGAACAAACATTTAAGTTGGGGCTTACTATATAAATAAATTTAAAAATTGTGAAAATCAAAACTTTAAAAAAAATAAGAAAATATATCTTTCTTGTAAAGATTGAATTTATAACTTATACTTAAGAATGGATGATGATCATCATTTAAAAACAATCTAACAACATCGATTGATAATTATGTTTTATTATACCCATCCTCACATTTCCATTAGTAGAGAAAAAACTTTATGAAAAATGAAAATTTCTATAATTTAAAAATTAAAAAAAACAAAATGTTCAATGACTAGAAAGAGATAGAATTGGTCCATGATTTCAAGGTTGTAAGTGAGCGATTTTCACAAAAATTTAAAGACAAAAATTTGTTTTTTAAAATTTGTAATAAATTAAAATTTATAAAAAAATTATACATAAAACAAGCTGATTTATCAGTCTAAAAAGAATATTTTTAAATCATAAGGCCTTCAATATAGGACATTTAAATAATAAAACGCTTTTGTCCTCCCTCCTGGTCTTTGGCATCGTTTAAATTTATTTGAATAGATTCTATGTTACATGTTAATAGAAAGGCTTGGTGGCAAATGTGTTTTTATTTGGGTTATTTGCTGACTTCTGCTTGTGCCATGCCCCCTATTTATGCGGCCCATCAGTCATTATTTGGCATTAATTGACGTGGATTTGCCAATTCACAGTACAAATGAAAAAATTTTTCAAATGAAGTACTACAACAGAAGCCCTTGATAAATCAATGTATGAATTCTTAAATTTAATAAAACATCAGTATGGTTTACTGCCTCTGGCTCTTTTTATTTTTAAAAATTAAACAAATAATGTGGTAATTAATTTTAAAAAATGAAAAAAAACATTAAACAAAAAATAGAGAATGAATAAAAAATATTTAACAAAACATAGCGAAGTGTTGTAACTGAATGAAAATAACACGAAAATTGAGTAACATAAAAAGGCAGTGAAAAATCATTACAACAAAACACAATAATAATTAATTCATTATTAATTAATAAACAATGAGTATAAAATAAAAAAAGATTCAATATGATATTTAATTAAAATAAATATTATTAATTCTGTATAATGTTTATATTTCATTCAACTTTCTTGCATGGCATCACATTTAAAAAAGAGTAATTGCACATCGTTTCACATGAAAAAAACAAAATTTAAAAATTATTTTCAATTTTTACAACATTTATGTCTTTTTATGTAAAAATTATTAAATTTAAAATATGATTTTACTTTAAGAACCCTTAAGCCATCCCATAAATTTGCCTTTCGGCCATCCTTCTTCTGCAACATATCGCCAGAAATGAGGCCAAACAAGTGTTGGCAAATTCAACTTCTATAATTTAAAAAATTACGCTAATTTTCTCTAATTTTTTTTATACATGCGATTTGTGAATTTAGCGCCGTTTCACACCATTCTTTCCATAAAATGGGGGATGGCCAATTGCATTTTTTGCTGCTTCACTCAAGTTCAAGCAGTTATCATCTGCCTTCTTTAAATGTTTAAAGATTATAATTAAAACCAATCAATCAATATTAGTAAAAGTTGAAAAATTGGCTAAAAAGTAAAGGGATTTCTAAAAGCCTCGACTATTTTTTGCTTTTAATATTTACCATTTACAAAGAATTTAATTTTCACTTTCTTTTTCTTTAAATATCTCCGCCTAAAGCTGTGATCGTTATCCCAATCTCGATAATTCCGAAAATTCTCGAAAAGCGATTTGGACTTATATCTGAGATCCGACCGAGCCCGATAAATTCCATATATTTTTTCGGCGGTGTCCCGCAAGTTTTGCTTTGAAACTCAATTTTTGTTTCACAAATGCCAATTTTGGAATTTTGGTCAATTTGCGACGACCATTTTTTAACTCTTTTTTCGGCGCAATTTTGCCAAAGCTTTTGGGGAACAACACAGTGTGAGTCCGGCAACACCGATAGGCGCTGCCGCGAGAATTTTGTAATTTTTAATGGGATATGTTAAACCAAATTTGCCCAAAAAGTGATCAAAAGGATTTTAAGCCAAACTTACAAAAAATTTAAAAATTTTGCTTGCGTTTTTTTCAAAATTAAATGATTAAAATATAATTTTGTGTCAATTTTTAAAAAATTCGGGAAGAGGGACGACCTGCTACATGCTCCAAGAGAAAAAGCATCCGTGCAGCACGAGTTTACTCGAAGTGATCGGCAGGCACAACATAGGGCCCGTCCGGAGCATGTGGCGACAGTGCCGTCCTTCTTTTGCTTAGAAGCAAGCCTCAAATCAAGTGGAAAATGCGTTATTTATGCTTAATTATTACACTATTTTGTCATTATTTTGGCATTTTTACTCACTATTTTAGTTAACTATTTCGAGATTTTTTGTGATTAAAATTCACAGCCCTAGTGATGACATTTTAAAATTGGAAACGCCAAATGTCCCATGTAAAAGTGACCGTACCGTTTTGATTGTCGCTGCGAAGAATTGTTAATCATTGCCAAGGATGTCAGCTGGGTCAAGTTCATCTGTTGATAATTAGATTAGCTTTAGAGTGTAGGAAAGGATTTAGAATGTCGAATGATAACGTGAAAGTAAAAATTTGCCAAAAGTGTTAATTTTGCGGCATTTTTCCATGACTAAATTTTGCATCAATAGTTTAATTGCGTTTAAATTCAAACAAATTTTTTTACTAGAAATTATTCATAAATCCAACTAATTTTAACAGAATATTCGACATTTTGCTGGATGTCGGCTGCCGCAGTGGGACATTTGCGGACGGAATATAGTGATGAAGCCAAATCGCCCATTCCATTTTCTCGAAATTTTCCGCAAATTTACGTAAGGTATTTCTGAATATTTTTTAAACATTTATTATATATATTTTATATGCACTTTATTAGTTTCCTACATTTCGCCCATTAGCTTTAACACTAATTGTGAATGTGTTGGGATGGAAAAGTGGTATGGAATTGGACCACCGATGGAATGGATTAATGAATCATATCGCACACATCGGCGGACCGGACTGGCTGTGCACAAAATATTATGTTAATTATGCAATGTAAATAAAATTTTTAAATAGCATATGATAAAAAAGTTAAATAATATATATGTTAGGGTAGTAATTCTCGACCGACCCTTCTGGGTGTAAAAAAAGAGGTGTCCGGCTTTGTCGGGATCAGCACGGTCGGGATCGTAGTGGAACAAATCAGTCGGAGTCTAGCTCGGGATCAATTTTTGCCCCATAAAGTAATTTTCCAAGTATTAATGAATACATGTAAGAAAAGAACGGTTGTAAATTTTTAAACTGAGGAAAAATTCTATGTCGATTTTTGATCCAATGGCTGATTCATTTTTGTCCGGCCAACTTTTCTTTGTGATTTTTATTTAGCATTTAAAATTCTAGTCCAGTTTTTGAGGTTTCAAATTCATTTTCCTTTTGTGCCTCAACCTAGTATTAAAATAAGATCTGTATGATTTACAGTAGGGTTGCGACCCCGACGTCGGGGATGAAAAGTCGGGGTTCGAGCTGAAAATTCCCCGACTAAATTTGTCGGTGGTGGTTAGAGGAATTTAAAAATGTCGGGGGCAGACACATTTGTCGGAGTGCGAAATTTTCAAAAAAAGACGGAAAAAGATAAAAGAAAAAGCTCCTGAACAAAAAAGTCTTAAACGAATTTAAAGACATTTCCATCTTATTTGAAGTGCATTGATATTTTTTAAAATTTAAATCTTAAAACAAGCAAATTACATTTCTTCTGATTTGTAAGATGCACACTTTAATTTTGTTTATGAGAAAAACCGAATATATTGGTTCTTAAAACCAAATTGCTATCAAAAATAAAATAAATATTTAAATAACAATTTTCTTTTGATTTGTCCATTTCAGGTGCCGGCCGGCAGCAACATCAGCAATTCTGTAAGACCTTTTTTCTGTTGATAAATGTGTTCGATTATACTTTTTACTTTCTGCTGCTGTTCAGCGGAGTATCTGTACAAATGTTGAGTGGATCCTGAGAAACAATACAAAATGGTGAAGCGGAATACGGTAATTGTAAAGGGGCGGAGTCGTTATTTAAGAAATAATGATTATGAAAATTTTTGTCGAAAAATTTATTTATAATTTAGCTCCAAAGCAATCAAATTTGTAATTCTTGATATTTGATAGCTCTAAGTGTTCTCTAACATTCTGCAAAGTTTTAAGATGTTATTTCAGTTTCAAAAAAGTTATAGCTAGCTCTAGGAACTCAAAAAACCTAGGTTTTCGAACATTTTTTGCCATATCCTTTTTTAAAGTTAATAAATTAGAAATTTTGCAGGCTCATAAAGAACACTAAGCTCCAACGAATGATATCAATTATTAAAAATTTAGTGCTTTTGAGCAAATTTATAAGCAAAGAATTTCAGTTTGATGGTTTTTAAAATAACGCACATAATGAGAATTTTTAAATATTGACATAACACCATTGTAAAGATTCAATCTAAATTTATTTAAATCATAATTTCTATGAAGATTTGGTAAATGAACTCAGGAAGAAGGATGAGTGTGCCGGCAAAAACAGAAAATGTTTTTGCTGGGTACATACGAAGAAGATTTATGCGGAATCTGCTGGCGGCCTGGTGTTAAATTTTTGTGCTGTTACAAGTCATTATGTTCTTGTTGTGAAAACGGTTGGCATGGATAATGGCTTTAATTTGATCATTTTAATTAATGAGAATTTATTTTACATTTACTAAATTTTTCTTATAATTTTTCTTTAAACTTGAATGGAAAAAATTTAACCGAAGATTTGGGACAAAATTTTTTAAGTAAATGTTTGGTGTCCACCAATGCAGAACAACACTGATAGGAAAAAATAAAAGACCAGAAGCTAAAAACTTATATTTTTTGAAATTTTCTTTAAAAAATCTAAAAATATTGAAAATTCAAATTTGGATTTTTTGGAATTTTTGCTTTAACAGCAAGCACTTGAAAACCTTTTAAAAAGCTTTATTAAAAATTAGAATTTATATAGAGAAATTTCTTTAATATGATATAGATTTTCAGTCACTAAATGCGCCAAAATTTGGTGTCATTTAGGACATAAAACAAGCCAAATTGGACCAATAACGAAAAAATTCCGTAGAAATTTAGGTTGAGAATTGGCCTTAAGAATTTTTGCATCAGTTGTTGAGAACGATATGAAATAAAAAATTATTAATAAAATTTTGAAGCCAAAATCAGAGAATTCCCACGACATTTTCTATTTGTATGGATGACGAACCGGCGACTGTTCTTCGGCCCTTCCTGAACTTGAATTCGTCGGCCAATTGTCAATGCGGATGGGCCAAATGCGTGAATGGGTGGCGCGTGGCTGCTGTCCGGTCGGGTACAGCTTCAACAATGTTGTGTCACGGTAAAATATTTAATTTTTCAATTTTTAAATGCAAAAAATCATTTAATGTTTTTTTGAAAAGGCTATTCCAAATTCCTTTTTCATAAAAAAATAGATAAAAATAATTTAACGGACAAACTGCTAGTGATTGATTAATTTATTCAGCGAAAATCCGATTTCTGCTTTAAATGAATGCCGAACACTGTGATGATGGACCTTCTAGAGCCCTTTAACAAATAGGAAGTGCCAAATAAAACATATTGGGTGCAATTTATTAAAATGCTTAAAATTACAAAAATTGCTGCAAATTTTATTCCTTTAATTTGTTACCCGTTTACGAATAATTTATGCATTTAAAAGGAATTTTTCGAAACTGAGACTTTTTCCCGAGACTATATAGAAAATTAAATCAGCGTTTATAGGGTTTTGCGAAAATAATAGAGAAATTTCAAAAACGTGGAAAGTGAAAAATGAAAGATAAACCCAAGAAATACCGTTAAAATTAATGGCATTAAAGGAAGTAATAATAATTTAATTAACTTCAAAAAAAAGTTCAACAAATTGGCTTTTTTTATTGTTTTCTTTTTTTAGTTTAATTGAAAGAGAGCTTGAAATAAAATTCATTTTCAAAAAATTCTTTAAAATGTAAATTTGGTTAAAAACTTGGACAAAGAAAATGGAAAGAAATCGAAAGATGTGAAAAAGGAAATGTAAAATTTTGATTTGAAAATAATTTTTGATGACGAAGCTCCATATAAGAAGGAATGTGAAATTTTGAAAATATTTTGTCAGCAATTGAAGTTGGTAACAGCAAGGAATGGACAAAAACAGGTAAAAAAATTTCTTAAATTATGCAACCTAATTAAACACTTAATTTCTTTTATTATTGATTTTTAAAAGATAAAAATTAAATTGAAAATAATCAAAATTGTTTACCAATCGTTTCATTAGAAGGGTTACAGACACGGGACTGAAATGGCTAGCCTTTGGGACGAGTCATCCTAGAGAAAAATTGATTTTTCCACCGAAAAATGAATTACTGTGATATTCTCCATTATAATTAACTTCAATTTGTACTCTTCACTTGTGTTGTAAAATAAGTAATTAATTATCTATCATTTATTTAATATGTTTAAAATAATTAAATTGGTTTTATAATATTTTAATTTATAAAAAATTTTTATTTTAATTAATATTTTTAATTATTTAGCAATAAAGCTTTTAAAGATATGGTTTTTTCAATTGAAAAATTAAACAAAAATGATATTTCAATATTAAATATTTTTTTTTTCATTTTATTATGTGATCCATTTAATTATATAAAAGAATATTCTACGAATGTTTTTATTTATTATTAATTATGTAATTATAATTTTATTTATCAATTAATATTTTATTTTAGTTAATTTAAAAAGTTTAATAATGTTTTGTTCATGAAATAAATTTATGTTCTTTGCAAATTATAGTTAATTTTTAAGTTCAGATTTTTAATTAAGCATCCAAATTAACTTTCTTTAGAAAATTTTCAATCTTGTGCACTGTTTCGTGCGAAGTTGTGCCGCTAATATTAGTTTTTGTATTTGTATATATTTTTTTAAATATTATTTCAATTTAAAAAACCGTTTTTAAAAAATATATATGTAAACTTCAGACTATAATAAAAAAAAATTATTATTAAAATAAAAAATAGTAATTTTTAACTAAATAAAAATAAAATAAAAACACACTTTTACATTGTTTGAACCAATAATAAAAAATAAATAAACTGAGTGACCGCAACCAACTGGCTGAAAAATAATATAAAAGAATTTAATATAATGTTTACCAGCGGCTTTTTTGTACAACTTGATGAGATCTACAAAATGTTATCAAAAAAATTTGAAAATGACTTGCGTCCCGCCGTACATTAGTGTTAACCGGACGACCCAGTGTTTTGTGAATTGAATAATTAAATTTATTTATTTAATTTTATCGGCAACTGAGTTTTTTTGTGGAACGCCTACACTGAACAGAAAATTTCAAAAATTTAAATGAGAAATTCTTTATAAAATTCAGTAAAATCACGCAATAATAATATAGGATATATAATAAAAATAATAGATAAAAAAATATTCTAAAAATAACTATATTCTTTTAAAAGATGTAACTGCGGAACTGATGATAAGACATTAATTGGCATGATTTATTAATTTATATATACAAAATATTCTTAGAGTCGAAGCTAAAAATATTAATAATAAATCAAAAATTTTAAAAATCTTTGTGTTAAAAAAATTGCTAACCTAAGAAAATGGAAATTTTGATCATGCAGAATTTTTTTAATTCCTGTATAAAAAAATCTAAATAAAAATCCGAGCTATTATTTAACTGTAAAAAATTAATGAAATTATAATTGGTGTGAGAATAAAAAAATTAATTAATTTTAAAAATAAAAATTCAAAAGAAAGAACTAAATTAAATCACTAAAATTATTTAAATTAAACAGTATTGAAAAAGAATTTTAATAAATATATACATATTATCTAATATAATAATTTTTATCGATTATGCATTAAAATAATGCTCAATTTATTTTACTCAATTTTTTTAAAGTACATCAATCTACTTTATAGTTCCTATTTTGAAATTTTTTTACCTTAGTTAATCAAAGTTATAAAAATTTATTTTATTTTACCCTTTTAAATAAAAATGATTTTTTAAAAAATACCAAAATAAATATCATTTTACTAAAAATATTTTGAGTGCGAAAGAACATTCTTAATAATAAAAATAATTAAATTTTGTTAAAATTATTACATAAAAATAAAAACAAAATAAACAAAGTTACAAAAATTTATTTTATTTTATCATTTTAAACGAAATGAATTAAAATATAATAATTGAAATTGACAAAGATTGTAACAATTATCGTTTTTTATTTATCGAATTCATCTCAACATACCGTAGTTTTTTCATTAAAATTTTAAAAGTGCATTAAAATGAATAATTTTATTTTGCAATGACAGAAAAAAATTATTTTTGGCTTTAATATTTTTTTTTGATCATTTTTGATGAAAAAATCTGTCTTGTTTTTTATTGGGACTTTTAATATCTATATTTGTATATTCAAAAATTAAAGCAAATTTTCATATAACACTATATTATTTCTTTTATTTTTGCTGTATATTATTTTATTTTAATATGATTTTAAAAATTTATTTATTATTGCTTGACCAATAATCAAAATAAAATTATATTTTTTAAATACCTAAGAAAATTTGGTTTTAATGAAAGAACATTTATTTGAATTTCAATTATTCTTTGAATATAAATAATCACCTTTTGGGTAGTCTAAAACTTACTTAGTATCGCAATAATTAAACCGAGATTCAAGATTAAAAAGATTAAAATAATTATTTAAAGTAAATTTAAAAATGAAAAGATTTGAACATTTTCCTTTAAATTTTCCATTATAAAATAATTTAATTATTACTTTCATAAATTCAACTTATCGAAATTCTTTATATTTAATTATTAATTCAAATAAATTATACTGTTCTTAATTAACTTATTTATAGAAACGGTTAATCAATTTATTTTAACTATTAAAATAATTAATTTAATAATTGTTTGAATTTTTTTATTTTTTAATAACAAAAAAAATAATTATTTAAAAAATTATATGAAGGCATAATTTTTTAATAAGTTGTATTTATCGCATCCTTAAGTTTAAGACAAAAAGTTACTTAAAAATATTTTGAAAATTTTGAAAATTAAATTTAACTATATAAATTTAAAGAGAAAAAATATAATAAACATGCAGAAATTATTATTTAATAATCAAGCACTTTAAATTTCGTATTACAATAAATGCCTGACATGAGTGAAAACAACAAACAAAACAATTGTGATACCCGTCAAGAAGATTTAAAAAAAACAAATTTTGTTTTTTTGACAAAAGTCAATAATTTATTAAAATAAAATAAAACATATAATAGTAATTAAAAAAATATTTTACTGAAAGTTAGAATTTTTACAGTTTAAATCAAAAAATGAATACAAGAAAAATTTAAATAATAAATATAATTATATTTTATGTTGTAATAAAAAGCCTTATAATTTTTGGATATAAAATGTTTAAAAACTTAATATCTAAATTGCTTTCTAATATTGGCTTAATTTTGAGATTTGATTCAAAAAATAAATTAATAAAAAAAATTACATTTATTTGAAGGCATCTTCTTATCCAAAGGTATTAAACAATTTTTGTTATCATGAGAGTAAAAAAGAAAAGAAAAGAATAAAACATTGACTCTGAGTTAAAAAAAAATAAAACATAAATAATATGATAAATTATTTTATAAAATTAAAAAATAACGCTTTCACAAGAATAAAAAATTTTAAGAATAGGCTTCCGGAAAATGATCAATCAATCACTGAGTTTTTTTGTGGATCGACTCAGCACGTACCACACCATCCATCACACAGTCAACGACCATGTATAAGTATAATGGTATATTATTTAATAATTTTATAAATTTAATTTATTCTAGTTAATCCATAATACTTTTATAAAAAATATTTAAAAATCATATATTTATTCAAAAAATTAAAAATATAGCTTTGACGAAAAATAAATTGTGTTTGATATAAAAATTATTAAAGAAAATGTAATTTTATTTTAAAATTTGAAGTAATTCTGACAATGTGTCCTCTTGCACAATGCATTTGATTATGTCTAACTCTAAAAATAATATTTTAACAATTTATTTTTGTAAAAAGAAATGAGTACATTTAATTAATAATCCATAATTATAATGAACTAAAAATTAAATAAGAATTCTTTCCCTTTTATTAGATTAATAATTTTAGTTTTCAATTGAAAGTTTAAATAAAAATAAAGAAAAACTCTTAGCTTGATTTGATTTTATTCCATTAATTATAAAATTACATATAAAGATAATAATGTTTTAAACTTAGATCGTTTATGTCAAAATAATTAAATAATTTTATCTGTTATCTTTTATCTATTATTTTCTTCGCAGAATCTCTTCCTGCTGGAAGCTTTTCTTGACTGTTGTCTTTAAATCATATTTAAGATTATATTTTAATTCTTGAACTGAAACGGAAGTATTAATGGCTGCAGGTAGATAATTTTATTTTTTAATTAAATAAATTTGAAAATAAGAATTTCTATATAGGTCGATGAAATTATTCTAATGCTTAATAAATTTCACTTTATTATTGTCTATGAATAAGTTGTGTACACAAAGTATATAATAAGATTTTTTATTATATCTTATTTAATTAATTTTGTCTTTTGAAAGATTAAGCTTTCTTTATGCCTCTAATATTAATAATTAAAATTTGAATCCGAACTCTTTTTTAACTGATCACACATTAATTGCATTAATAAGATTTTATAAATATTGATGAATTTAGTTTTTTTTCTTTTTTTGTATTTTAGGCTAAGTTATTATATTTAGTTTTTTTTTATTTATTCATAACTATTTTACTAATAAATATATTTTTAATTATTTTGTTGGCGAAATTAAATAAAACATTTTTCAAAAAACCTTGGGAAAATTTAAAAAGACATTGCCAATTAAAATTGTTCCATTATTCTTTTGGTCTTTTTTACTTCATCAGTTTAATAAAATACTAAGTATTAATAAAATAATTCAAATTATTTTGCTTTTTCATTTTTACTAAAATCATCTCATAATGTGCACTTCATAAGATGAGGTTAACATTTTTGTTATGTGACATATTCCAAATAAAGTGCAATTTATCACTTTTAATAATATTTTATTTTTGATATATAATTGTAACTTTATGTGAATATTTTAGAGTTAATTAAAATTAAAAAATATTATTACAGATTTTTATTGGAATGCACAAAATTAAGCGTATTTTAGTTAATTGTATTTTTTAAATTTAATTTACTCTTGAGCATTTTTGCGACAAAAATATACAAAATAAATATTTTGAAAAAATCAAAAATAAAAGTAAAAAAGGCTGAAAATAAACAATAATTTATATAATTTTGAATTATTCTGGATGTTCGTCCTTGAAAATCTCAAGTTTTGAAATTTCGTCCCTAAAATAAGTTTGAGCTCTATTTTGGAATAAACTTAAAATAATCTAATAACTATAAAATGTGAATTAAAAAGAAATTCATGGACATAATAGAGTAGAAATCTTTGATAATATTAAATTAAAATTTTAAAAGAATAAATAATGTTTTTTTTCTTTAACATTTTATATGATTTTTAATTGAAAAAATCTCACTAAACAGGTCACTCTAATTTATATTAAAGTAAAACGTTTATTTCTTTCTAAAAAATAAGAATTCAATAAATAATTAAGTAATATAACTAATTTTTTAATCTTATTCTATAATTTTAGTGTCAAAATTAATTTCTACATTAATAAAAATCGATCAATTGTTAAATAATAAAATTAAAAAAGGTAATTTTGGATTTTTATCTACAATAATTTGTCATACATAATAAAGAGATTATTTTAAAATATTTTCAATCACAAAAATATTAAAAACTTTTAATTTTTTTCTTAAATAATTTTTAAAGAATTATTAGTAAATAAAAAAGAAATAATACAATATACGATATTGCTATTTTTATAAACGAAAATTGTTATTTATAATTCTAATATATTTTATTTATATACAAAAGTCGTTAAAAAAGTTCAACGAAAAAAAATCAAATATTATTTGATAATTTCTCAAGAAAAAGGCGAAAAACAAATTGGAGGGATTTTTTCTCTGAATACAAGAAAATATTTGTCAGACTTATTAATAAGATAAAAATATAAAAATTAAAATTATTATTTAATTATGGAATATATTAGATATTGGAAATTGTGCAGAAAGCAACAAGTGAATTAAAATAATTTTTTAAGCATAAAATATTTCATAAAATAATTAAAAACCAAGTTAAAAACTGTCATCCCTAAAAAATCAGTATAATAACATCGAATTTATAAAACTTAGTGCAACAACAGTAAATTGACCAATTAGTAAAGTTTATATTTTTAGTTTAATAATAAATTGTTTATTTGAAATTTTGATTTTGATACAGGTTTTGTGAGAGGAGGTAACATAAACTTTTTTATGCAATTGAAAACAATTAATTAATTTTTTGAAATATACTCCAATTTTGATAAATATCAATTTGGAATTTTCGTAAACGAAACGATTGAGAAAGAATCAAACAAGAGAATTATAATAATCTATAATATTACTTAAATAATGCAAATAACAATAAATAAGCTACAATGATTTTTTCACATGGTATAAATGGGAAAAGGTATCATAAATATATAATAGCAAATCCTAAACATTTAGACTATAACATACAAAAAAAAAAGAATTTACTAATCTACACATGGCATGAACAAAGCGCTTTTCTTCTTATTAATTTTATCTTTTTTCAAATTTTAATTTTTAACTTAATATTAAAGTCTACAGAAATAGTAAAAACTTAATCTATGCTAATAATTAAATAAGCAAAATTTACTATTCAACTAAAAATTTCTTAAAATATAGTTAAATAATGAATTGTTGACTTTAAACTTAAAAATAATTATTTTAATGTTAAAATATAATCTTTTATAATCAGAATAATTCAATATGCTCTTAATCTCTACATTATTGTATTTATTTAATATTCAGGCCATATTCAATCTCAACTTTATTCAATTTTTAAAACATTCTCATACAGTAAATAAACCAATTAGTAAAATTTTACTTGTAGTATGAGAATAATTTATTCATTTTAATATTTAAATAGAAGTCAAAAAAATCAAATATATTTAAAAATAAAAAGAGTTTTTCCCAGCATCAAGTCTTAATATAAATTGTTTCAAAAGAAAAGTATTATTTACCCAAAATTATATTTTTATTAAAAGAACTATTTAAATAAGTATTAAAAAATTTAAATATTCATTTTTGATTATAATTTTTTTTTATTTTAAAACTAAAAATACTAATTTTCAATAAAATATTTTTTAAATTCACTTGTTATCGATTATTGTCTTACGAAATTTCAAATTATTTTATTTATTAAAATAATTCAATTCTTTTAAATTGCATTTTTCATTTTCATTTTAAAGGTGGTTAATAGCATAAATTTAAGATCGCATTCCATTTTTTATCTTTATATTATTTTTAGCGCGAAGATATGATTTTGTAAGATGAAAAAAATAATGAGTGAATTTTATTAAATTTGAACATAATACTGGTAAATAAAACCAAATTTTTTAATAATCTTAAAGTAACCATTTAACAGGTTGCATAACTTATTGAAAGTAAATGTGTTATTTATTTTGAATTAAATGAAAAATTAAATTTTTAATCCTTCAAAGAGTAAATTAATTAATTACAATTTTATTTATAATTTAATAGAAACATTTATTGATATATTATTAGATCTTTAAATATTTAAAATATATAAACTTAATTTTAATTGGTTTATTCACTTGGAATGCTAAAATATAGTAATAGTTTCACATTTTCTGTGAATATTTATTCCGGTTGTATGTTGAACGAGTATAATTTCCAATTATAATTAATTAGGCTTGAACATTGCTCAGCGTATCTCAGCTCATGCATAACCAATTTCATAAGTAAATTAAAATTAAATTATAAAAATCAAAATGTTTTGGGATTATATTTTCGACAATTTCAATAAATTTCATTTAATTTTAAATGAAAAGAAATAATAAAGAAATTTATTTATTGTATAATTTGTAATTAATAATTTCAAAAAAACAAAAAATAATAATGTTTTTTATAAATATTTTGAATTAATCTCTTTTCATTGTAAATTTTTTTTCAATTATCCATTTTTTATGTGATTAATTTTCAATAGAATTCTTTAATTATTTACTTTCCTATTTCTTCAAAACTTTAAAAAGGACAACAAAAATGTTTTCATCTTTTTCTTTATATTATTATTTTTTAAATGTTTAAGATTATTTATCTTACTTTAGCAACTAAGCTTTTATTTTATTTTAAATAATCAGAATAAAAAAAGATCATCTTCTCAGATTTCGTTGCAACGTATTTTGTATTATAAAGTTATAATTATTTTATATTTTAAATTTTCTCCTAATTTTTGCTATTGGTTTGTTATAAATAATAAATTTCTTTTTTTATTTCATTATGTTTGTTTCAAATGATTATGTAAATAATAAATTATATTTTATATTTATTTATGTAGTTTAATGTAGGTATCAATAAAATTCGCATTTAAAATGTTCTTGTAAGTTTTATTTTCAGAAGAAGAGAAGAGATGAATAATTTAATTGAATAGAATACACCGAAAAAATAATACAAATAATGTAAATGTATTTGAAAAGTTTTAACAATGACTGTATTAAAATATTGTTAACTTAATTTAAGAAATTAAATAAAATTAATTTTCTTTTATTTTGATCATTCCACCATTTGTCGCCTCTGATTCATGTTCTATTATTTAAAAATTTTTTATAAATTTATTTTTTTTGTTTTTTGTATTTCTATTTTTTTCAATTTGCATCTGATAAAAATTAATAATTTAAATTAGAAAAATAATTTATTTTCTATTAACAATAAAAAAGAATCAAATAATTGGAATAAAAGCAAAAAAAATCAAAAATTTCCTCAATTTATGTTGTTAGCTTTGATCGATGCAGTGCGGTTGTCCGGTTTTTGTCAGTAGAAATTATTTGAATTTCATTGAAATTAAAATTAAGCTTAATTCAAAAATGAAAAAAAATTTATCCTTATAACATATTAATAACAATTGAAGGATGCTATTCGGCTGAAACTAAACCCATTTTTGTAAATTAAAATAAAAAGAAGAATCAATTATTAATTATTTGCAAATAATTAAAATTAAACCACAAATAATAACATAAATTATTTTAGATTATTAATAAACAGGCTAAAAAATTAAAAAACATACATAAAACCAAAATTCAAAAACATAATTTATAATTTTATTTGTGCATTTGCGCAATCATATTTAACATTTAGTATTTTTACTTAATCTACTTTTAAAAATACATAAATTATTAATTTAATTACCTTTGAATTCAATTTCTTTCCTTTTTGAATTAATCAGCACTTGAAAATATTTGTTATTTCTGGCAATTTATGTTTGACTATTTTAACGCAAACAAAATTTTATAGTTATGATTTATTATTTAGCAAATGAATTAAAATAAATAATTAAATTTAAATATTAATATCATGATACTTTTGTCAGTTTGGCTTAATCATAAATTGCAAAATGGAGCTTATGATTTTGAATTTTAAATACCAAATTGTTAATTAATTTTTATAAAAATAATTATATCTGATATCGAATTTCACCAAATCCGATCACGAATCCAATTCGAACTAAGGACCGAAATTTTTTGTATTTGGTTAAAATAATTTATTGTTATAATTATGAAAATTATAAACTAACGAATATTTAAAAAAAGTTAATCACTGTGAATTGCAAAGAATTATTTACACTTTGTTTCATTTTATGGCTTGTTTTGTTTTCTATAATATTTTGTATTCCTTTTTTTAATTTTCTGCTTCGAATTTGCAATTCTAAATAGTTTTTCAATTTATTATTTAAAGCTTAGATTTCGAAACTCTCATATTTAATAAGGAAATATTATATTTTATATTTATTTCTCTATAAAAATATTTGTATTACTTCCGAATTTTTATTATTTTTAAAATATATTTTTAGGAATTAACTGGCTAATATTTAAACATTTTTTAAAGAATTTTTTATATTTTTTTATTACGTTTATTTGCATAATTATGCAACAATAAACATTCATTTAAAAATTTATTGTTGAAACGTATTTTTGCCAAAATTTCCATAATAAAAATGCAATGCATTATTACCGAACTTAAGTTTTTCAAACATATTTACTTTTTAAAATAATTAATAAAAATAATTAATGTTAAATGCTTATTTCGTTAAAATATTGAAATATGCTAATAAAAGATAATTATCATTGAAAATATAACCTCGAAAATAAATCCTGTTCAAAATAAAAATATAATTAAAAAAAACTTCATAAAAACAATATTCAATTTTTTTTCACCAATTATACCTAAATAAAAAACAAAATACAAATAAATGAAAAGGAAAAAGAAAAGCAAAAAATTCATTCAAAATGAAAAAATTTAAAAATTAAAGTTATTTTATTGAACAGTAAAAACAATTACATAAATTAAAGATGAAGTAATAATGAAAATACGCACTGTCTTATAAATTATTAATTTAATTTATTTTTATAGAAATTAAAAATAAAATTGAAAAAAGTTTATAAAAGTTGAAAAAAATATGATAATTGTATATGTATTAGAAAGTAAAGGAATATACATTAAAAGTAAAGATTAAATATTTATAAAACATTTCTTTAATTTTAAAAAGAAAATAATAATATTCTAACATTAAAATCATTATTATTTATCATTAATTATTTTTAAGTATATTTTTTTAAACGGAAATAAAACGAGAATTTCTTTAGAATTCCCAATAATTTTTATAAAAAACAACTAAATGATAAATAAAGGAAAAAATTTGGATTCAAAAAAGGTATAAGATTTTTCCAAAGAAAAGGTAATATCCGCTTAAGCTTCAAACCAAAACTTATTTTCTTACAATAATATTTAATAATTGACAAATAAATCATAAGTTGAGCAACATTAAATAGTCAGAAAAGCATTAAAATTGCCAATAGATTAAAACAATTAATTTATTTAAATCGTGAAAAAAATTTTAATAGTAAACCAATTTTCAAAGAAGACCCTTTTTATAAAATACTTAAAAATGCCCAATTTAAATTGCACAGGTGGTTAATGCCGAACTCACCTTGCATGGATGTCGCAGCAAAACTAAAAATTTGTTAGTTTAATGGTAATAAAGAACTTTAAATGTACCGAATAAAATCATTCTCCCCCTCCTCGTGGCTTTTGTCCTTTTCCGGCCTTGAATGATACGCGCACATTGTTCAACGAATACAAATTAAATATGTAAATAAAAAATTGCAAAAAAAAGAAAGTACAAAGAAATGGAACAAGTAAATCATTGGCAATTCTGATAATAATTTTTTTTAATTCTTTTACAATAGGGTTCGAGCCCCGTCACCCCCGCCCCCGCGACTCAGACCCTCGCAACCCCCGCCCCCGTGACCTTCACCCCCGCGGGGGTGAAAAATACACCCCTAAGCATATTCGTGGAATTAAAGGCAAAAATTTATACAATTTTGAATTTTTGAACCTTCTTTTACAAATTTTTATTAATAAAGTAAACTTGCTTATATTTTTGCAAAATATTTGTGGTTTAGTGACCAGAAATATAACATTTGAGCATTTTAAGCCTGTTTTGACTAATTTTTGTAAAAATGAGGCTTTTTGACCCAAAATGAGGCTTTTTTGCCTGCCAAATGAGGCTTTTGAAAATTTTGATCTGGGAACCCTGCAAATACCTAAATGGAAAATCTCTGATGAATTGTGAAAATTCACGGGAAAATCGCAATGATTTTAAATCGCATTTTGTTAAGGCTCTTGTGGAGTTTAGGCCCCATACGCAAAAATTTTACATTTCAGAATAAAAGAAACTAATCTATATGTTTTCGTGGTCGCTGATCACGAATCAGGCATCCATTTTGACCAATTCCAAATCCCGGACCTGAATTCGAACAAAAATTCGAAGAAATAAAATTTTTCGATTTTGCATTTTTAGTCTAGAAATGGTTTAAATGGTCCGTTTTAATAGGGGTTTTGTTGAAAAAATGCTCAAATATGCGCATAAAATATGCAAGAAATGCCAAAATATGCAAATATGCACATAAATCGCGAAATATGCACAAATATGCATATGGAAATACGTCCTAGAAGCTGAAAAACAAGTTAAAAACATGTTTTTCGTGCATTTCAGGCCTCCCGCAGTCCAGGAAAAAATATGCCTGTGCATATAATTCCGAACCCTATTTATCAATAACATGAAACCCGAAAATTTAATTTTCGACTTTTTGTTCAAATTCGGGTCCGGGCTTTGGAATTGTCCGAAATGGATGCCTGATTCGTGATCAGCGACCACGAAAACCTATAGATTGGCTTCTTTATTCTGAAATATAGAAAAAACTATATTATGAGGCCTAAACTCCACTAGAGCCTTTTGTTAATCCAAAAAGAGAGGGAATGCATTTCAAATTTGGTACTTATGCAGTTTAGGCCACATAACATTTATTTTTAGTTTTTGCTGATAAAAATGGGTATTCGGGGCCACTGATCACTAATATGACATCCATTTCGACTAATTCCGAACCCCGGACCAGGAATCAAACAAAAAGTTGAAAAGGTTTTTTTAAAAATTCGCGTTTTTGCCCAAAATTGAGTTAAAACTACTAATAAAAATGCAACAGTCAATAATTCTATAAAGTTCACACCCAAGATATAAAACAAATTAAAATTCAGCCCAATCAAAAGTAAAATTTGAAAAAAAATGTTTTTATAACGATGTTCAGAACGCCAAACGATGTTTTAACGATTTTTTTTTTAAAAGCTCTCATTTTCGAAATATTTTGTAAAAATGGGTCATAATTAAATTTATGCGTTAATTCAAATAATGCATAATTCAATGCTTTTGTATTGAAAAATATTTAACGGCGAGTCGTGCGTCGGCGAGTTGAACTGTTCCCCAATATCATCCTAATAATTATAAAAAATAAAAACAAGGGCAATATTAGTCCGATCCTTGACGTAGGTCTCAATTTATAGTCATGGAGCTTTAGCATGAAACCAATTTAAAATTAAAAATCAAAACTAATAAAAAGAAACAAGAAAAAAAGCTGTACAGGAAGTACAGTAGAGTAGCTTTTGGCACTTTCAATTTTAATAAACAAATGTTAAAAGAAAAATTTATGTTTATTTATTTTTAAAAAGCTAATTAGAGAAAAAATAACAAAACAATTGATTAATTATCATACACTTTCTGACATATCTTGTGGTTTCTCCGAATGGTAAAAATAATAGCAAATAAAAATTAATAATAATTCCTTTTAATAAAATATATTATAAATTGTGTTTAAATTTTAAAAACCTAGACACCCAAAACCAAGCGGAAAATGCGTTTTTCGTGCTTATCTGTGCGTATTAAGTGAGCAAAAATTTTAGGTATTTGGCTAAAAATCGCATCCCTAATAATGAATAGGGCTTATATTTATAGTTGCTAAAAACTGCCAAAATAATTAGTTTTTAATTTCTAAAAAACGCCCAAAATATTTGCTAAAACTTTCAAATTTATGATGTAAAATGAGAAAATTTATTCAAAAAAGTAAAAAAAATAGGCCAAATCATTATTGAGCTAAATAATTTTTAAAATCACAAATTCTTGTCAACAAATAAATAAATAAATTTTGAAGATTGTTAAATATGTTTTTCGTGCGTTTCAGGCTATAGGGAGCCCAAGAAAAAGATAAAGAAAAAACTATTAATATAAGCCCTAATAATGAAAATAAAGATTCAAAGAAAAATTAACATTGAAAAATTTGGACCCAGAATCCAAAAACCAGGGCTGCCAACTGAATATTTTCAAAATCAGCATTTGGCAAATAAAAAATCAGTATTTTGAGTCAAAAATCATCATTTTATAAAATTCTATTCTAAATATTAAAAAAAAAAAAATTAAAATAGGAAGTTGAAAAAATATAATGTATAAATAAATAATTAGGAGAAATTTTTTGGCTCTTCCTTTTGAAGTAATATTTTTAATTATTATTGCTGTAAAAATTTTCAACCTTCTTAATTCACTGTTATATTTTAACATATTTTGCACTCCAAATTTTGTACATTTTTTCCATGCCATTGATATTTTATTATAAAATTTTCACGTGATAAATGTTTATAAGAGTTAGAAAATTTTTTATAATTATTTTATAAATTCTTGCTGAGTCTCGGATTTTTTTTCTCCTGTTCGCTCAGATTTAATTTTAATTAAATATTTTTCGCAAAAAATATTAAGTTACTTTCATTATTGGTTTCGATTTTCCATTATTTAATTCGATTGAACGGAAATACATTAAAATAATAAAAGATGAATAAAAACAAAATTCAATGTTTTATTTCGGAGAGAATATGACTTTAAGTATGATTTTTGTATTTTGAAAATTTTTATTTAATTTCTTTTTTCTTATGCTATTTTTTATGTTGTAAAAGTGAACAAAATCTTTATGAATTTGATAATGATCTCTTTATCTTAATAAATAATTTTAACTTTTTTGCTGAATATTTTTAAGTATTAATTGAAATTTCATAATATTATTAAATGGGTTGTTGTAATTTATATTTAAAATAATATATTTGAATTAAAAAATAAAATTTTAAAATATGTTAATTAATTTTATCTCTTTTATATTACCTCTTTATTCCATAAATTATTTTTAAATTGTTCGTTTGTTTAATTTCTATATTTGCTACTAATTTCATTTATAAATTTTATTAAATTTCAATGGTAATTATTTATGTTCTTATTAATGGTTAATTTTTAAGGTTATTTGTTAGAGTTAATATTTTTATTTATTTTCTTTTTACTTTCATGGCCCAAAAAACGATTATTTTCTCAATTAATTTGAAAAACTTTTTGAGATTTTTTCATAAAAATATGTTCTAATTAAAATGATTAATCTTTTAATCAACTTTATTAAAATGAATAAATTAATTAATTAAATGATTTATTTTGTGGAAATATTTTTTTATTTTTTGTTTTATTTTTAAAGTATAAATTATTCGAATTATTATTATTCTTTTATCTCATGCTTTTGCCGTCCTACTTTATATTTATTTGTTCATTTTAAAATATTAATTAATTAATTGTATTTTCTGTATAAATAATAATTTGTTTTTTAATAATTTTTTTGCAGTTCATTTTCACAATATAATATATTAATTAAAGTAATAAAATTAAATAAAAAAGCCAATATTATTATTCTTTATAGTTTTATTAGTTGTTGAATTATATTGATATTTTTATTTTTATTTTGTAGTATGCTTTAATTATATTGTTTAAATGGAATAATTTTGAAATTTATAAGATTTTATGTTTGAAAATGTCTTGTAGCCCTCGTTAGAATTATATTGAAAATCATTTTTTCATTATAACAATTGTCTAAATAGCTAATATAATTAAGAAATTAATTTAACATACAAATTAATTCTCAATTTGTATTATTTATTTATTTTAATATTGTTCAACAAAAATAGAACAAAAAAAACTCAGTTCAAAAAGAAAGAAAATCAATCTCAATTATTAGTAAAAAAAAAAATTACTTTAATTGAAGGCTATCAAATGTCGTAATCAAAAAAGAGTTGATTAATTAAAAAATAGTTTATACAAATTATGATTTAAAAAGTTAGAATTTTTCAGTATGAAATAAATATTTAAAATAAATTAAATTTATTATAAATTACTAAATTAACAAATAAAAGTAAATTAAATGATAAAAAATTTAAATATGTTTATTCTTCTTCTTTAAGATCATTTTATTTAATGAATTAAATAACAAGATAAATCATTAATTATTTAACCTGTGAAATTGTAATAAATTTAATTAAATTTCACTAAACTATAAAATAAATAAATTTTTTTATGAACAAAATTTTTTTACCATTTTAAACATAAGATATTCAATTAAAAAAAAATTAGATAAAATTATATTTTTTAACAGGAAGATCCACCATTTTTTAACAGGAAGATCCACCCACCAAATTTCATTCGGAAATCCCACGGACACCTGGGGACCTTCCTTTGTAAGTGTATTCAATTTTTTTTAAATCTTTATTGCAACAGAAATTTTATTTACCAAATACCCAAAATTATCCTTCGTCAGTTGAATCTTTCAATCTAATTAAATTTTTATCTTATAATTGAATCGTTATGTGCCATAAATATGTTTACTAATATTTATAGAAATAATTTTATTATTTTTCGTTTACTTAATTAAATTCTTAAATGATTTAAAAAAAATAAATTTATTTTAATTATTATCAATAGATTTAGTGTTTAAAAATTTTTAATATACATTTAATATATTTCTGTTCATAATTCTTATTCAAGGAATTTTGATATTCCGAATTTAATAGATTATAGAACATTTGAGATGACTTTTTTGCTATTAATTTTGTTTTTTATTAAAAAATGCGAAAAAAGGGGTGCAAAATTCAAAAAATTTGAATTTTATATGTCAGTTACTAGGGTTTAAAAAAGAAAAGATAGAAAATTTAAATTTATTGAACTTATTAATTTATACATTAGCACCCATTATTTTTAATATATTTTTATATTATTTGGTTAAGAATTTATTTTATTTTCTAATTTTTTTAATTTTGCTTAAATAATGCATATAAATATTCAAACTAAACAAATTTCTTCAAATACCATAATTTTTAAAGAATAAATAAATGAAAAAAAGATTTATTTGTTTCCAAATATATATAAAGATATTAATTCCTTTACAAATTTTCAAATGAAAACCAAAATTTTTTTAAGACATATTGTTTTGAAGTAATAAATTACGCATATTGTTAATTTTAATTTCATGTATTTACTTTTATTATCAGTTGAATAAATTGTAGCTGTTAAAAACTGACAATTAATTATATAAAAATTCAT
Organism: Heterodera schachtii; assembly: GCA_023374025.1. NCBI lineage: Eukaryota > Metazoa > Nematoda > Chromadorea > Rhabditida > Heteroderidae > Heterodera > Heterodera schachtii. The sequence goes on along the minus strand of SIJG01000061.1, from coordinate 72,746 downwards.
TAATGCTAATTATTCGTTTTCATGTTTTTTAGCAAACATTATTTTGTATTTCAATTAATTAGGTTATAATATGTATAATGGCATTACTATTGTTGTAAATTACATTTAAAACTGATAAGCCAATCATTGTCACTTTCATTATTAATTTTAAGAGCAATTACAAATTGTTTGGTTTAAATAAATTTTAATAATTAGTTGTCGATTTGATGTTTTATTTTTATCTATTTAGTGTTACAATAATTTTTAGAAAAATTTTCATGGCAATTATCCCTTTAAAAAAAGATGTAAAATCGTCGGCATATTTCTTATTCTGCTGCACATGACTATTAACTTTAATTTATGTATATGATTACTTTAATTTATTTAAAGTTGCTTTTATTTTTGTTCTTCGTAAATGATTTTGTTGCATTCCGAAGTTGCTCAAATATTTATTGTTTACTTTTGTTTGATTTGAATTAAAAAAAATTTACTTTTTTTTTATTTTTAATGTTTTATTAAAAAAAAGAAATGTGCAAAATATAATTGTAGAAAATTCTTTTTTTATTGTTATTAAATTATTTATTTTTTATTCGTTCAGAAAAATATTTTTGGTTTTACACTAATCCCATTCTTAGACATGAGTCGATGTGCTTTTTTGTCATCCACTCCATGTACACTCACTTCACTTTGATTAATTTTAATTTTTAATTCTTTGTCTTTTATCATAAAAAAATCATAGAGATATTTTAATTTAATTTATCGAGCAAACCAAAGGCACATTAGTGCTCTTACATGGTGCCAAAAAGAAAACAAACAAATGAATTTGATCATATAAAAAATACAAAATGAATACCGTAATAAATATATAAAAATAATTCAAATGTTAAAAATTCACAGGCGATTAAAATATTGTGTAAATATGGCACATGAATATTCCTACTCAGAACTCATTGCTTTTAGCAAACCCCTGAATTCCTTTGCCTTATTAATTTGCACCGCTACCACTGGAAGGTTATTCCAGTTTTTTACTATTCTATTGAAAAAATTATTTTGTGTTTTGGCCGTGTGGCGCTTTACTCGTAAAAGTAAAGGCCTCCTTGGCCTTTCTGAGAAAAAGAAATTTTTCTCAGCTTCTAGGCTGGTGAAACCTTTAATTATTTTAAAAGCTGTTGTTTAATCATTGATTTTTCTTCTTTCTTCCAATTTGTGTAAACCCGTGATTTTAAGTCTTTCCATATATTTTTTGTACACAAATCCACATTTTCGAAAAGCTTTTCTTGTGAAAAATTTTTGTTCCCCCTCAATTTTGTCTATTTTTTTTTTTAAATTAGGGTTCCAAACTTCGCTAGCGTATTCTAATTGAGGTCGTACAAAGGTTTTATAAGCTGCTGTTAGAGTCTTTATTTCCCTGCTTTTCAACACTCTCAAAATCTGAAAGCTTCTGAGATATGCGTTTCGTATAATTTTGCTTATATGTTCTGAAAAATTAAGCTTCGAGTCAATTATAATTCCCAAGTCACGAACATTATCCGATTCTGAAATCTTTTTTGAGTTAATAAAATATTCTTTTTTTATATTATTTTTCCCTAAATATAAAACAAAAGATTTTTCAGTTGAAATTTCTAACCCATTTATTTTTGACCATTTTTCCAAAGCCTCAATTGCTTTATCCAACTGATTCGAATGGTCATCATTTTCATGGGCATAATATAATTTAACATCATCGGCATACATTTTTATGCCAACTGATGCCGTTTCATTTGTAATAAAGGACGGCAGATCATTTATAAAAATTAAAAAGAGTAATGGCCCTAAGACACTTCCCTGGGGCACTCCTGAAAATACTCTGAAACTTTCTGACAATTTTTCGCCAATTTTAACCTTAAAACTCCGATTTTTTAAAAAGTTAGTTAAAAAATTATGAATTTTTCCTTCAATTCCAATCTTTTTGATTTTTTGAAGTAATAAATCAATTGGAACAGAATCAAACGCCTTGACAAAATCAATATAGATTGTGTCAATTTGTTGATTCTTTTGTATAGAATTATATATATCGTCCATCATTTTTAATATTTGGGTTGTAGTCGATCTATTTTTTAAAAACCCAAATTGTTCTTTATCAAAGAATCTTGTACTGTTCAGAAATTCTAAAATTTTGCTACTCAAAATTCGTTCGAAAACTCTACAGACGCTGCTGGTTAATGACACCGGCCTGTAATTTAATGGATCAGTTTTTTCGCCTTTTTTGAAAATTGGTACAACTAATGATGTTCGCCAAATTTCCGGAATTTGACCGGAATCCAAAATTAGCCTAAATATATCTGCTAATATTTTTGTAATTGGTTCTGCACAATTTTTTAATAAAATGTAAGGAACATTATCTGGTGAAGTGAAATTACGTCGGGGAAGTCTTAATATATTCCTAATTATGCCAGCGTTCAATTCAATGTCAGAAAGTTTAATCTTTTCTGTGTTGATTGAGTTTGTGGACCATTAACAATTGATTTTCTTAAAAAAGACTTTTGAAATATTTCTGCTAATATCTTACATTTTTGAACATTGCTGGAAAACATATTTCCAGCATTATCAATTAGAGTAGGTATTTCAGAAATTTTTGATAACTTATTTCGAATAAATTTGTTAACTGAATTTTGCCCCTGGGAAATAATTTTTGACTCTTTTTCATTTCTGAATTGATTTAATTGTTTATTCATTTCCCTTGAAATAATTTTGTAATTTAAAATGAGATCACTTTTTTCCGGGAATTTTTTTACAAGCTTATGCAAACGTAATTTCTCTGAAAATAAGTCTTTTATTTTTTGGGGATACGCTTGCTTTATGATCGATTTGAGAGGTCTATTGGGTATAAAAGTATCATATAATTTCAGAACTTTAGTTAAAAATTCTTTATATTTCTGTTCAACGGTGAACACTGAGTTTATTGATAAATCAATTCGATTTTCAAGTAACGCCTGACTTAATTTCGAAAAATTAATATTTTTAAAATCTCTTCTATAAATTTTAGGATTTTTATGACTGAATTTTACTTTTATTTTAAATCCGACCATTTTGTGATCAGAAGTTGAAAAATTTTCTAGAACTCTCAATTCATTAATTAATTCAAATTCACTAGTAATTACTAAATCTAAAATTGCTTTTTCTCTTGTTGGTTCCTTAACATGCTGTATCAATTGTCTTTGGTGCATAAACTCAATTAGAGAATTAGAGGCCGGATCATTTATTTGTTTGACCTTATTTTCATCCCATAATATATTTGGGATATTAAAATCACCACAGAATATGGTATTTTCAGAATCGCTCTGGTCAGAAATGAATTTGAGTAGTTTTTTAGTATTCTGAACTGTACAGTTTGGTGGACGATATATATTTATAATTTGAATAGGTTTTTTAAAAAGTAATTTAATGTGAATAATTTCGCTTTGGAATTTTGTCCCAGAGAAAAGTGTCTGATAAGGGATGTTTGATTTTAATAAAATTGCCGATCCTCCGCCCTTTTTATCATTTTCGGAGTTGATGATTGCCTCGTAATCATCTGCGAAACGGCGCCAGTGCCAGCAAAAGGCGGCGGTTGACCCCATTGAACATTGCCGTTGTTGTTGGTGGAGTCCGAAGTGTTGGAGGTGTGCTGAGGGTCAGCAAATCGATTTCCATATCGATTCTCGCCCGCGATTAGCCGTTCTACCAGCTTTTCTAACTTTTCTAGTCGTTCGATGATTGGGACCAGAGTGGGGTTCCCTGACCCTTCTAGCAACTTTTCAAGTCGGTCTAAAATTTAACTAGTCGGATTATGAAATTTGTATTAATTGGGCTATATTTGAAAAAATTTATTTCTGTTGTCTACATATATTCGAGCCAATATGGTAGTGAAAATTCTTTTTTAATGTTTCTTTCGAGTTTTTTTTCTTTCAAACTCAAATTTTTATTTCTTCAAGTTGAGATTTTTTTAATTTTTTCTGCAAAATAGTATTTCTATTTTGTACATGATGAATCTATCAGATTAATTTTCTTTATTAGTCATATTTAAAAAAAAATATTATAATATTATTGTAATAACTTCCTTTTGGCGATTTATGAAAATTTAATGAATTCAAAAATCTTTATGATTTAATAACTATGCAATATTAAAAAAAAAAATTCTTGATTAGAAAGTTTATAATATTATTTATAATATTTATTCCAATTTTTTAATTCTAATTTTTTAAATTTGAATTGCTAATAAAATAAAGAATATCGTTGATGTTGTTTGTTTTAGGTATTCCTCATTTAATTAATGTAGGAAATGGAATTAATGTTTGAGAAACATAATTTTATACATTATTTGCGAATTTATAGCAGAATTATTAATAATATTTGTTTAATTTTATATTAATTTAGAAAATAGTAAATTATGACTGATTAAGCTAATTTTTCAATTTATTTCTTCTAATTTAACATTTTTTTTCATTAATGGAACTGTTAGAATTGGGCAAAAATCAGCCCATGATCACGACCGCTTTTTGTCACTGGAAAAGCAGTCGTAACTTTTTGAGAATTATTGTTAATCATTTTTTCAGGAATATCAAACATATAAAATATTTTGTAATTTAATTATTTTTTATTATTAACTTTTCAAGTTATATATTATTTTTAAATTTATAATCTATTATATCGATTTTTTGCAAATATTTTTGATTGTTGCATTTACAAAAATTTTTAAAACCAATAATTTATTAAGAAACCATTTCTTTATTTTTTTTGAAAAATATGTATTTATTGCAAGAAATTTTTTTTTATTTATTTTATATGTAAAAATATGTAAATAAAAGGCCCGATTTTTGTTCGCAAACAGAAAAAAAGTGTTTTTCCTACTATTTAGAGCATGGAGAACAAATAAAAAAATATGTATTTACATAAAATTGACATCCCTAAATATTAGCAAGAAAACAGCTAAAGAAAACACCTCAATAACTATTTCTTGAATTGACTTTACGTCAACCGCTTGTCTTGCGGAAATTTCTCGCAGTCTGTTAACTTGGCGTTGAACAGCACTGGAGCTTGGCATCATCATCAGTTGTTCGTCTGATAAATCTTGCCTTGCTTGCACATTAATCTCTCTTACAGAAGCGACAGGGTTATTTAGTGCAGCCGCTTTAATGTCTTCCTTTCTCTCTCTGACCTGCCCGGAAATTTGGTAGAACCGACTTACAAATTTCTCTTACAGTATTCTGAGAAGAAACTTGGGGATGGTTATGATCAGACACAATACGTGTAATATCCAAAGTGCCGATAGGACCATGTGCCCTTCCTGGACAATTCTTTTGTGTACATTGCCAAAATTGGGTTTGCCCATCCACACTCGTCCCTTTTTGACGATATTAGTACCCTCCAAAATATATTAAAGCGCGATTTTTAGATGTGTTAATTGATATCCCTCCGTTAAACAAAAGAAAAAGGAAAAAAAATTAAAAATAGCATTATCTTAAAAAAAGATAAAATGTTTATAGCTGTTAAATTGAATACAATGTGCAAATGTGACGGTTGAGAGTAAGAAGGACTAGGGAGTTGAATAATTAACTTTTATCTTTGTTTTTATAGTAATATTTGTGCTTATCATTAATTGTGTGACAGCTGATCAGAGAATTTATTTTTCGGCAGAACCGCATTTCCTTTATCTGACAGCTGATCAGCGAATTTTTTTCGGCGGAACCGCATTTCCTTTATCTGACAGCTGATCAGCGAATTTATTTTTCGGCGGAACCGCATTTCCTTTATCTGACAGCTGATCAGCGAATTTTTTTTTCGGCGGAACCGCATTTCCTTTATCTGACAGCTGATCAGCAAATTTATTTTTCGGTGGAACCGCATTTCCTTTATCTGACAGCTGATCAGCTAATTTATTTTTCGGTGGAACCGCATTTCCTTTATCTGACAGCTGATCAGCGAATTTTTTTCGGCGGAACCGCATTTCCTTTATCTGACAGCTGATCAGCGAATATAAAAATGAAATTATTAATTATTAAAATATTGTTTTAACATTCTTGCATATTATTCTAAAATATAAAGATTAAAAAAATAAAATAAAGATTAAGAAAAGTTCAAAGATAAATATCTGTTGAAGATTTTCTCGACTTTTAGATCTCCAAGTTTTACCTTTTATTAATATTTAAAATATTATACAGTTTTAAATGTAATTCTAGACTTAATGCAAAAAGATTAAAACATATACAAAAGAAAATAAATAATTGAAAGAAAATAGCTGGATAAAGAAAATTAAATGACAATAAAATATTACCATTATTGTAGTAGGTTAACAAAGTGTGTTAATTTTAATTGCATTTAATTAATTCTCATGGGTTATTTTAAAAATGGAATGAAAATGAAGAAAAATAGGAGGGTAGTCAACATTAGAATAAACGGGTAAAATGAAATTTACAAGCCTTGGTATCCTTCTAAATTCTTAATCAAAAATAATTCTCAAAAGAAGTGATCGCTTTTAACTTGGGCAGGACATGTATTTATTGATATCAACTTTTAAAATTGAAATATAATTGTAAATATATCAAATTAAAAAAAACAAATTAAAAATAAAACAATAAATTAATCCTTAATTTTTATAGAAAATTCGCAGAAGATATAAGAGAATTTAACAAAGCCGACCACTCAGGAAGATTTTGCGGAGCCACGTGCCATTAAAAAATATTTAATCCTTTAAAGTATTTTTCAAAGAAAAAAGCCATTAAATTAAACTTATTACAGTTACATTTATCATTTAAAAATAAAAATGATTAATGAAAAGGTTATAAAGTTTTTTCATTTTAAGAATAAATTTAGAATTGTAGAATTATTAATGAATATATATATATATATTTCGTAAAGCATAAATACAATGATTTTTTCTCTAGTTAACAAGGAAAAAAATCATTAAAATTGTTTTAACTAATAAATAAAAAATTTTTATTTATATTTAATTCAAACCAAAAAACAAATAATGCTCCTTTTAATTGCAAAAATTAGATCTAACCATTTTTGAATTTAAAGTTTCAAAAGAAAAAAGAATTTTAATTAAAATTAATGTGAAAAAAATTATTTAAAATATTTTAATTAAACAGAGGAGAAGTCTACACAAAATAGCTATATCATTAAAAATATGAAGCAGCGGCAATTAAAAAATTAAAAAAAAAAAATTTTTTTTACAAAGTGAAAAAAAATAAATTCTTAAAAATAAATAATTAAACATTTTAACAAAAAATTACATGTAATTTAAACAAACGAAACAGTAGACAGGAAACCAAGTTAAATGGAGCATTCACCAAGTGAAAACCTAAAAACAGACATTTAATTGCCTTTACACTAGAATTGATGAGAAACATTAAATGTTTAAAATTATAATTATTATTAATCTTATTATTATAATATATTGACAATTGAATAAAAACAAATTTTTTTTTGGAAATGCACAAATTTTCTTTAAATCATTTAAAAATGTAAACTATTTATTTTACTTTTTATTTTAAATTTGAATAAATATATTAAAATATTTTAGAAATGAATAATTAATAAGATTAAATAAAAAAATAAAATTAAATTTAGTCAATAATTATTATTTTTTTTTACAAATTATCTTATAGAGTAAAATATTATTATACTATTTATTTTTTTTTAATATAACAATTAAAACTACTCTACTGAAAAGGTGTAATTGTAAAAAAGAAATGTAAATGTTTTTAAACATTCTGATCACCAACATGTATTGTTGAAGATCTTTTAACATTTATAATTTGTAAATTGTTATATATAGTTTTTTTTTCAAAAACCAAGTTTATTTATTTTAAAGTTCGTTCTTATAAGTGTGTAGTATTTTATTAAAATTTATATTTATTTAAATATAACTTTTTATTAGCTTGAAATATCGATGATTTCCACAATTGTTTTCTATCTGGTTGACAATATATTTAATTATTGTAAATTATTTTTTAAAATCAACAAAAACATGAAGAAGAAAATAATCTAAAGCAGGGATAATTGCTATGAAAATTTGAACAAAATTATAATAATAAAAACACTTTAAAAATGAATTATAATAATACCTAAATATATTTAATACCAATCCATATATGCATATATAAAATAATATCTTATCGGATATTTCAAGAAAAGAAGCAAACAACAATTCTAATCCAAAACGCAAAGTTAAAAATTTTCTGAATTATCATTTGTATTAACCCATTATTTTTGAAATAATTAAATAAAATGATTTAATATTTAAAAGATTTTACAAATCAGGACAATTTTTAAATAAAAAATTTTAATCAAAAAAACAAAAAAATTTAGAATTAAACATGTCATGAGTGATTTGAGCGATAAATTCTTCCATTAATCTTATATCTTTTTTAAACTTAAAGAAAATTATTTATTTCATAGATAGATGAATCTTTTTTCGAAAAAACCTTGGAAAATTTTAAAAAATATATAAAGGTGATAAAAAATTGAATTTATACTTATTAAATGATACAAATTTATTATATTTTGTGAATAAATAAAGAAAGTTATAAATATTAAAAAGTGAAATAATATTATAAAAAATTAAAATATAAGGAATTTTAATTGATTTTATATGGTTTTATATTAATTAAAATATTGTAAATTATGTAAAAATCGTTTATAGTTTTTTGTCAATTATGAGCCAGTTTAAATTTTTATAAAAAACGCTTAAATGTCAAGTAACAAAAAAAATCTTAAAAACTTATTTATTAGCACAAAAAAACAAAACATTAAAATCGATATTTTCAAACTACTTAAAAAATTAATAGGTAAGGAAAACATTAAAAAAATTTTTTTTATAATTTTTCATTTTATGTTAAGGTAAAATTAATGATTAAAATAAAATTCATATTAAAAAATAATTCAAAAATAAAAATTATAAAAGAATATGAGGTAAATTAACTTAAAATAACTTTACCATTTAATTAGATTTCTTTACAACAGACCTGGATATTAATAAACTTTCTTTTTAAATTTTAAGCTTAATAATATTATAATATGTAACCATTTTTTATATACATTCGGACTTTCATTTAATTTATGTAAATTAATAATTTTCTTATTATGGGTTTTTAGGGTTTTTGACTTTGCAAGTGATTTTTATTGTAAAGAGAATACAATTATTAATATAAAAAAATTTTTTATACTAAAATTAAACTCTAAAAAAAATTGTAAAAATTGGAATAAATTGTTATAATTTTATCTAACCATTATTCTTATTGCTAGAAATGGAAATAAATATGAAATTTAATAATAAGTACCTATCTTCATAAATTAGAATCCAAATAAAAGTAATAATTAAAAATTAAATAAAAAATTTAAATTCTTTCAAAATATTTAAGCTAATAAAAAAGTTGGTAATTTCCATTAATAAAACGATTGGTGCTATGGCGTTACTCAAAAAACCGCCAAATGAAATTTTTTGTGTTTTGGGCATTAAACATCAAAATGGGCGTTACTCAAAAAACCGCCAAATGAAATTTTTTGTGTTTTGGGCATTAAACATCAAAATGGGTGTTACTCAAAAAACCGCCAAATGAAATTTTTTTGCGTTTTGGGCATTAAACATCAAAATGGGCGTTACTCAAAAAACCGCCAAATGAGACCCTTTATTTTTTATCATGTCTTTTACTGATTATTTTGTATAAAACTATCCAGCAATAAATTTTAATATTTGTAAACAAACACTTCGCATAATAAAATATTTATTAATGTAAAATCGATTTATTGATTAATGTAACTCATTATGCATATAATATTTATTGGCTATAGTTTTTTATTATATAATTTTTACAATTTTTATACAAATTATTTTATTCTAATAGGATGAAGATTCCAAAAGGAGGGATTTATATAGTTGCTATTATTTTGATTTTCTTTTTAATAAAAAACCGAAAACCAAACTCACCGCAAATAATTGGTGGAAGCCGAATCTCTAGCTTTGATGCTTTTATAAATGATGAAAAAGTAAAAAAATTACTGAGTGCATATGAAAATCGTGAAATTCGTTCAATAAGTGAATTGCTAGAACGAATTAATGCCGAATCATCAATAAAAATTACCAAGAGGACATTACGGAAACAGAAGAATCATTAACATATAATTTCCCAACCTTTGACTCAATTAGACGAGCCTATAATAGACGAAGACAACAAAAACATGGGATTTCAACTGACCCTTATGAGATACCTGCACAATTATTATTAACAAGACAAGGAGCAATTAAATTAGCTTTAAATAAACCATTGTCAAAGGATGACAAGTTAATTTTCTTTGAATTAATAGCTAATTAAGTTATTATAAAAATAAATGTTTAAGCTGGGTAATCTACAGAAACTGAGATGAAGGAATTATAATTTTTGCTACCAAAACGGCAACACAAGCAGTTGAAAATTGTAGAATTTTTGTCGTAGATGGCACATTTGAGGTTGCTCCTAAACCATTCACGCAACTCTATATAGTACATGGACTGGTAACCAGCAATTTTTAACGAATTTAATAATTAATATAGTTATCCGATGACACTTTGCCGCCTGAAGATGGCGAATGGATACCTTTAGTGTTTGCATTAATGGAAAAACGGTTTTTATGAAACTTTAAAACGATATTAAATATATTTTTAGAACCACAGCTTCATATTATAGTTTGGCATGAAATCATGAAGAAATGGGAGAATTATAACAAAAAAATTATAAGAATTCATGCTGATTATGAAACAGCTCAAATAATGCACTTAAGAATGTTTTTGATAATGATTTAATATATGGGTGTTTATTCCATTATTCAAAGGCTTTACTTAAACATATGCGAATTAACATGCCAAATTTAAATAAAGAATATCATCAAGACAATAGAGGGCATATTCACAAATGGGTTATATTATTCTAAATTGGTAAAGGCAAATATTAAAATTTATTGCTGGATAGTTTTATACAAAATAATCAGTAAAAGACATGATAAAAAATAAAGGGTCTCATTTGGCGGTTTTTTGAGTAACGCCCATTTTGATGTTTAATGCCCAAAACATAAAAAATTTCATTTGGCGGTTTTTTGAGTAACGCCCATTGTGGCGGTTTTTGACTAACGTCCCAGCACCAAACGATTGACATAAATTTTCCACTTCGCTAAATATTAATTACAATTATTTAAATAAAATATTCAGTTCAAGCTCCAGGTTAGACAAAAACTTAAAAAAATTTTATTTATGAATTTTTATTACGAGATTCAGCAAAAGACAAAAAAATATCCATATTTTGTAAAAGGTATTATTATTAAATTCAAAAAACATGTAAAGAATAATTTACATTTATTTCATAATAGCTGTTACATATTAAATGTATATTTATAGATAATAAATTTTTACAAAGAATATTAGAATTTTTATTTAACTTTGCGTAAAATTAATTTGATGGGGATCAAGAAATAATGAAAGTAGTTCATAATACAATAAAAAAAATATTAGAAAAATGATTATTTAAATATTTATGATTGAAACAATTATTCCAAAATATTAGATAAAGTAATATTTATAATTTATTTTATTAATATTACATTCATATAATATATATCATTTAATAATTTTATTATTTATTTAATTTAATTATTTCCTTCGACTTGAATTTAATATAATATACATGATAAATTACGTTAATAATTTATTTAGGGTTTTGTAAACAATCAATACTTTTTTTTTAAATGACTTTGATTTAAATTATAATTTTAATTATAAAATCAATTATTATTGCTTGTTGAAATTTTATTTTTTATTTTTTTCTAGTATTTAAAATAAGCGTCAAGAATGAACTTTATAGTTGAATATTTTAATCTTGCTATATGCCGGAAGTTTATTTCTTCTTGAGCTTTTGCGCTCAATTCTAATAGTTATTGATTTTTAAATTGCTTCTAAAGCATAAAAAATAATTTAAAAAAATAATTAGATTTTAAATTAAATTTTATCAAAGTTATTAATTTGTTAAAAAAACTTTAATTTGCTTTTTAGTTATTTTTCAATTGATTTCCCATTTTTTGATTAAATATTTTCAGTTGATAAATTTTTATGAATTAAAAAATAATTAATTACTTAATAAGACGAATTTTAAATAATAAAGATTAATTTAATATTTTATAAAATTATAGAAATATTTTCAAAAAAGTAATTTTTATTAAAGTATTCTTTTGGAATTTTTAAATTTTTAATAATTATTTTGCTCTAATTAAAATAATATAAAATAAAGAATATTGAATTTTCTCTCTTTAGTTTGTAATTTTTGCTAATTGAAATCAAAATTATAAAGCATTTTAAATTTTTCTATTTTCTTAAAATTAATTTTTTAAATAAAGTTTTTTTCCAAATATTTGAAATTAAAAAAGAACTTGTTTAAATATTCTACTTAATTTTATTTTTGTTTTTTCTAATTTAAAATAAAATGTCAGTTATATTAAAAAATAAATTATATTTAAAAAAAATTTTTAAATTTAAATATGCCTTAGAAATAAAATATTTTTTATTATATCTATTTTTAATGTTTATTCGATTGAATGATATTTTTATTTAATTTTTTATGCTCACCCCTAATCATCTCTGATTTTATGCTTTCATATATTGCTAAGTTACTTTTATGGAATTTAAACTCGGCTTTTATAAAAGAGCCAAAAATTTAAATCAACCAAAAAAGCATTAATTTTCAAATTTATGGCAATATGTTGATTTTTCTAAGAAATGAATGGAAATTTTTTCAGAAAATACACCCCTAAAAACTGAAAAATTCTCAGAAAATACACACCTAAGAATTAAAAATTTTCTCAGAAATTATTCGCCAAAATTACATTTTTTCTTGATAAAAAATTTTGGGTTTTAAAAATTTTCCTTATTCAAAACTTTATGTAATATTTAATACTCATTTAAATGACCAAAATTAAGTTATTTGGATAAGTTTTACGTGTTTACCTCCCAAAAAAGCCTTAATAAAAAAATTTTAAATGCCATTTTTTCATGCTTTTTTCGGGATTTTCGTGCCTTTTTTTCAATTTTTTCGTGCCTTTTATAGTGCCGGTTTCGCGAGGCGATGTCATCATAAATAACATAAAAAAATAAATTAAATCCCTTGTATATAAGAAAATAATCATCCAAATAATTGAAACTTAATTTATATTTTATTATTTTTAATTTATTTGATTAAATCGTGACGATAAAAAGGGTAAAAAAGTGAATGAAAACAATGGCTAAAAATTTATTAATATTTAAATATTAAAACATTTTTTCAACAAAAAAATTAGTTAAAATAGTGAAAATTATTAGATTCAAAAAAATAATTTTTAAATAAAGAAAAATTTAACTAAATAAAAATTATAATTTTAATTAAATTTCTTAATAAGTAAAGCAGTTAGCTAGCACAAAATAATGCCTAAAGCAAAACAACAAAATTTTTATTTAAAAAAAGTAAAAAATGACGTGACGTCATGAAAGTAGAGAAAATTTCTATCCTTTGTACGAGAAAAATATGCTTAATCAATAATCTATTAATTTTTCTAATAATAAAAAATAATAAATAAACAAGAAATTATGATGATCAAATAAAGAAAGTTAAAAAATGCTTTATTTAATCATTTTAATCTATGAAATATTGAATATTTATATAAACCATTAAGTCTTAAAAATTCATCAATATAAAGACATATAAATTTATACTTTCGAATTGACAATAAAGTATTTTTTAAAAAAGAATCATAATTAAATTTGTAATAACGAACTTAAAAATACCCTATAAGAACAAAATATATTATCGCTTGGTTACAAATAAGGTTAAAATTCTTATCCATCTGAAAAACTCAAAAGATAAATATGTATACCTTAAAAACAGAGCAAGACTAGCATCAATGCTTACGGGAAGGAAAAGCAAGATTTGAATGAACAATATGTTGACATTAATAATATTGGGCAAAAAATATTATATTATTTTTATTAATTAAAAAAGATGAAAATAGCAGAGAACAAAAATAAGAATATAATTAAAAGGTTCTTAAATATAATATTAGTGCTTAAAAAACTAAATTAAGACCAGGACATTCTACAAAGTTTAAATTAATCTATTAAATAATCTTAAATTGACGTATAATTACGACATTAAACAAAAAATTATTTATTAAAAATAAATTTTTCAAAAATGAAGATTATATTAAAAAATTAATTTAAAAAAAACGAGGGAAATACGTTCAAAACTTTTTAGTTGCTTTTTGTTATTTAAGTTTCAAATAAAATTCAATATACATTTGAGAATCCAACCAATTTGATTATTTGTTTATATGCTTCTTTGGAATTATTTAAATTTTTAACTCAAATAAAAATATTTACTTATTATTAATATAAAATTTTTTTATTAATTTTTAACAGGTAAATAAATGAACACAAAAACAAATTGTTTTTTGTAATTTCATTTCATTGCTCTAATCTCTTTTAAAAAGTTATTTTTTTAGCTAATATATTTTAAACAACATTTTAGGCTTAAATAGAATCATTTAAAAATTTTTAAATTATTTTTTAATAAACACAAACAATTTATTTTAAATGATAAATTGTGATAAAATTAATAAATCATTTAATTAAAAAATATGATTTTTTGCTTTTAAATTTTAACATAGAATAATAATCATTTAGAAATTAATTAATTATTTTTCAATCATCGGTTAAGTGAGGCCATTCTGGTCAAAATTAAGCAGGGCTCCTAAAAATTTTCTAATTAACATTTGGCCGATAACAACATCATCAATTTTGGAAAAATTTATTCGAAAGAAACCAAAAAAATTTAATTTCGACGTGGCTTTTCTAAAAAAAAACATTTAAGAAAGGGGGGTCGTCGTCACCGGTTGGCGTCGTCAGGAAAATAAAAAAGGTTTAATTAAAATTAACTTTTTAATGGTTTTAAAATTATAAAAGACTGAATTATATATTGTTTTATTAATTTTAATATTTTTAATTCCAAATTAATGCTTTCATACAATAAATTTTTTTAATTATTTAATTTTTAATATGCTTATTTTTGGCTAATGAATAAATTTTATGAAATGACATTAACTCAAAAAATATTTTGTTAATTTATTTTTATAAAAAATTATTGAATTAATACAAACACAATTATATCTTTAAAATAATAAGATGAATATTTTTGTATTTATTAACTCTATTGATCTAACAAATAAATGAGAAATAGATATCTTAAAAAAAACTTTAAATTTGCAAATTTTTTTAAGATAATCAAAAAACTGAAAGATGAATAATTTTCAAACAGATCTTTTAATTTTTATATAATTAATTTATAATTCATAAAATATAATAAAAAAAATTTTACCGAAAAGAATAACAAATTATTTAAAAAATTCGAATTTATTTTGGTTGGATAATATTTAATATTAATAAAATAAAAAATTCAATTAATTAATTACTTATTTTACAAGTAAACTGAAGCGACCAACTTTGGTTTGATTTTCTAGACGTTCGAACTTTTTCAAATTTAACGACTAAAATGTAATTAATCTCAAACTTTTGCAATAAATTATCCAAAAGATAAGCTGTTTTATCCCTTTAAAACTTAAATTAATATTATTTTAAGGGAGTAGAGCCCGGGAAATTTTGGCTCCATTTATTAATAAATTTTCATATAAAATTGAAATAATTTCTGAAACTCATATTATATATTAAAATTAGAACATGATGATGTATAAGCATTTTTAAGCTTAATCTTTGAAAGCAATTAATACTCAACCACGTTTTTGTTAAAGGAATATCGAAAATTGTTTTTTAAAGTGTCGTGGAATTTGTTTTTCTTGTATATATGAGACATAAATTTGGTTTATAATATTTAATTATATTATGATGTATTATTTTATTGCTTTCTTAATATATTAAGATATTTAAACTATTTTCTTTATATATTTAAACCTTCATTAAATTATTATTGAACAGTTTTTTATATTTATAAAAATTTAACAACATCTAAAATATTTAATTTCATGATAAAACAAATAATTATAACTTGACACGGCTAACGAATTTTTGAAAATAAGATAATAGACTGGATTAATAAATCTTTTTATTAAAATTTTTGTTTTTTTTCCTTTTTCGTATTTTAATCTTTAATAAATATTTTTAATGAAAAACTTAAATATACCTAAAATATAAATCCTATATTTAAAAATTATTTTAATTATAATTTTTTCGTTTTAATAATTCAATTTCACTAAGTAAACATAAATTTTTCTTTAATTTAACCTTTAAAGAATTTTAATTTTTAATTCATATTTTTATTAATTTTATCATATATCCCGATCCCGCTTTCTTAAAAATATAATTTAAATTATAAATAATAATATTTTTATTGATTTATTAGAAAAGTAAATGAACAAATGACAAATTTTAAATAACTCATTAAGTTTTACTTTGAATAAATCTTGGATCATTATTAACAAAGGTAATTAATAAGAATAAACATAACTTATAAATTTGTAAGGAATCAATTAGGAAAAAATTAAAATTAATTTTAAGGTAAATGACAAATTTTAAAGAAAACTAATGATAATATTATTTGCTTTTTTTTTTTGCTTTTTTAATTTAAAATTTATATAAGTTTGTCATTTAATTACTCTTGACTTTTTTATGATATTTTTTAAAATTAATTTCAATTGCCAAATATGCGCATAAAATAAGCACTAAAAACCCCCAAAATATGCCCTAAAAACCCGAAAAATGCCAAAATATGCACTAAAATATGCCTTAAAAATTGCTAAAAAATAGCTTTTAACTCCCCAAAAAATGTCAAAAATTGTGTAAAAATTAAGAATTGACTTTAAAAACACTAAAACAAGGCCTAAGGAGCACTTTTTAGTACAATTGCAAAATACTGAATTTCCAAATTTTAAATTTTTATTATATGCTAAAACAAAATTATATTTTTTATATAAATAAATTTTTTTTCACAAAGTTCTTACAAAAATCTAAAAAATTTTCGATTTTAAGGGTGTTTTTTTTAAATTCCCATAAAAAGTCGTTCCTTAGGGTGTATTTTTCATTTTTATTGCATTTTTCTTGTTCAAATTTCTAAAAAATGGCCGAAATATGCTCTTAAAAATGCAAAAAGTCAAAATATGCATTTATTGTCGAAAACCCCCAAAATATGCTTTTATATGCACTAAAAACTTAAAACAAATCAAAAAAATTTAACGTAGAAATGCTATTTTTGAGCCCCTTTCTTAATAGCATATGCGCAGAAAAAATATGCAAAATCATACAACTTCGAACCCTATTCATTAGTGTAAAAATTCAACCTTCTCAATTCTCTTTCATTTTTTCACCATATTCAGCAAATTTTTTAAATAAAAATTAAAAACGCGCATATATAAACAAATAATTACATAAATAAAGTGAAAATTATTAATTAGCATTTTAATCAATTAGCATTAGCATGATTTTACAACAAAAATTATGTGTCATTTTTCAAAATTAGAAGAATTCGATTAGTTTTTGTTTAATACTTTTTTTCGCAATGATATTCAAACAAGCCTGGTGACTTAAACTTAATGCAAGAATAGTAAAAATTAAAATAACGTTTAAAAGAAAATTAGACAAGCGTTATAGCCTTTCTTGAAAAAACAAATTTAATTTTAACCAAAATATAAAAACAAAAAATATACTTTTAAATAATTTATTTCAATGATTCTCTAATAATATAATATGTTTTTTACAATGTCTATTCTTTGAAAGATATAAAAAATAAAATAATTTAAATGAAAATCTATCTGACCAGGATTTAATTAATAAATATAAATAAAAGATTAAATTGAACATGATTTTAAACAGAAATATAAAAGCCAAAAAATGAGTATCTGCGGTGAAAATCCTCATACTATAATTGTAATAGATAACATGGTTGAAAATGTTTCTATAAAAATTAATTTTTCGATGTATTATTTAAAATAAAAAATTATTATGGAGATAAGGATTAATAATTTTATGAATCATCTCCTCAAAACATTACCGTGAGTTTCATGGTTGGTAAACGAGAGAATATTAATACCTTATGTTTTTCAATCGGAATATTTGAATAAAATAAAATTCTCAAATTAAACGAGAGAAGATTAATTTTTTACAAGAATTATTTAAAATAATTTAAATATCAAACCATTTTTTTTCTTTATCGTAAGCTATACATGAACATTGGAAAATCGAGCGTATGATTTTGAATATGAAAAAAAGCAGTAAAAAATTTAAACTGCCATTTTCTATATTTTGCTATGAATCTTTGTTTATTAAAACTATAAATTTAAATAAATTTTGGGAAAATTTTTTTTATCATTTAATAAGATAATTATAATTACAAATTTAAAATTTTCGTGAGTTCATAAAAACCCACAAATTGATTGCTATATTTTTATTAAAGTTTTTCATTTTTCTAGTTTAGCCACCTTTTTTTACTCCCATTTCAACCGCAAAAATTGATTTTCATATTTTAAATATATATTATTAATTTTTATATTAATATCCTCGGAAAAAAAAACTCATTTTTATGAATTTCTTTTCGAAAATTTTTCATGATGTTGTAACGGAAACGGATTTTTTCCCAGGCGAATGTTCCAATTGCTTTGTAGTAGGATATGTTTTCTTTGTTATTTTTTGTCTGATATAAGTTTCACTTTATAATTTCTGTGAAATTTTAGTATGTTTTTCTATTTGTTTAATTTCTTTAAATTTTTACGGAAAATAAATTTTGTCATAATGTATATTAAATAAATTTTAAAGCATACGAATCATTTTAATTTTGCAATAATAAAATGCGAAAATAAAATTATTTGGAAGCATCCCATAAATTATTTTTAAATAAAATATAGAAAATTATACAATCTTTTATATTTTTTTTACTATTAATGAATATTATGGTTTAACCAAAGCCATTGGAGGAGAAATTTTTGGCTAAATTTTTATATATTTTTTATTTTTGCTAAATTTTCATATTTTAATAGTCGTACCCTTTTGTTATAGTTATTGGTGGATGAAAAATAGTTTAAGATAAAATAAAAACATTTTTTATTAATATAATATTATTGTTTTTATTGTTTAGAAGTTTAAATTTGAAATTATTTTTCACAAATGAATACATAAAAATCCATTAAGAAATTAATTTATATATATTGTACAATACCATAAAGAATTTAATACTGACATTTTATTAATTTATTGAAACAAATAAAGAATTTTAAGTGTTAAGCCTTTTAAAAATAAATAATAATCAAATTATATAAAATCATAAAAGAAAAATAAAAAAAATTCCCAAGTATTAATAAAAAAATCAGATTTAAAAAATGGCTCGTTATGACCGATGCAATTCAAGCTTCGATACATATAATTTTCTTGGTGACACTAAATATGACACTAGAAACCATTATTTAATTTTTGAAATCATAATATTTTACATAAAAATTAAATTTAACACTCATTTTATGTCGGTCCCGTTGAATGATAAACGGTAAATTACTTATATTATAAATTATACACAAAATATAGTAAAAGCTGAAAATGCTTTTCGTGAACGAAAAAATATTAAATAAAGAAATAAACATTTTTTTGTAAAAAAAATTTGCACAGTAAATTTAAAATCATAAATATTCCTATAAAAAGAATAATGCTTTTATCTTTGCTTTATGCCATAAAACGAAGCACGTTAATAATATAATAAGAGATTTGCAAGGTCGGAGAGCAATGAATGAGAAAAATGACATAGGTATTGGAAGATTCTTGTAAAGAAAATGATAATATAAATTTATTCAATTTTAAAATTACAAAAAATTAATTTAAATTATAAAAACTGTTTACTATAAAATAATATAATTTCATATAACTTCATTTTTTACATTTCAATCAAAAATTTTATAAAATTTCTAAATCTATTTTTTTTTTAATTAAGAGTTAAAGCAAAAATTAAATATATATTATTAAAAAAAAAATTATTTCTAAATTGTGAAAAAATAGAAATTCTTTTTGTTCTCAGTTTTATTAAAAATTTTACTTTGAAAAAATTTAAAAATTTAAAACTACATTTTTAAATGCAATTTCTATAAATGAAAAATAATTAATTATTATTTTAAAATTTATGGCATAGATTGTACTGTGTTTAATTCTGATAAATCTTGATTAGTGTTGCCAAATCCGAGCTGCTTCGCAAATACACCGGCGGATTAAAATACCTAAGCGCTAATTATGACAAAATAATGACAATAAATTTTACTTATAAAATATCAAATATACAATATTATATATAAATATTTAAACAGTAGTAAATTCTTTTGCCGCTTGTTTTGATTATTTATTTATTATAATTTAGCTTTATACTAATACTCTTTCTCAGACGCGTGCATATTTATTTAAGTTTTAAATTACAATGACCTTTGTCTGAGCATAATAAATTTGTTATTAATAATTATGAATATTATTCCAAATCAAATTTTATTTATTTTATGTAAAATATTGAATTTAATTTATACAATTGCTTATCTGAACATTTGTTATTTGCTATTGTGATTTCATTTATTTACAAAATCAAAAAGGTCATAAAATCTCATTTTACGCAGTTTAAAAAAATAACTTTATTAGAAATATGTTTTATTTGATCTGATTATATATATTGTTTAAAGAAAGTTTCAATACATAATAATGAAAAATTAAGTTATTATTTTAAATAAGAACAAATTATAAAATGTACATTTTTGAACAATTAAATTTAAATAATTTAATGAACAAGCATCCAAATAGGACCACCGCAAGAATTAGCCGAAGGACTACCATGTTTATATTTAATGAAAATATTGAAAAGAAATATCAAAATTAAAATTTTGACTATAAATTATCTATTATTTATTATTAAACAACCATTTTAATCTTAGTATACAAATTTATCACTTGGCCATGAGAAAAATAAGCAAAAATTGAAAATTGCAAACACAAATTCTTAAGAAAAAACAAATATAAAAGCAATAGTAAATAAATTAAACAATGATTGCACATAAAACCAAGCTAATTAGTAAACAGATCGTGTAAGAAAAAAAAGAAAAAGATCCGAAACCAAACGAGGGTTAATAAATATTATTCCGGATACTTTAGAAATAAAATTTACATGTAAAAAAAACAATTTAAAAATAAATAATCGGGTAAAAGATTGGAACTTTCTTGAAAATTTATATTTTCTGATAATAATAAAACAAATAAATTTTTATTTATTATAAATATAATATTAAAAGATAATCTTAATAACGAGAAAATCCTCAAGAAATGAAAATGCACTTTACATTATATACAAAAAATGAATTATAATAATTAATGCTAAAGACCAATTCATATAAACTTGAAAAATATTAATGCATTTAAATTAGATGACATTTTTATTTGTTTTTTAATTAAATCAAATTTTTAAATATTATCAGCAATTGGAATATATAATTAATTATTGTTTTCAATTGGGAGATGAAAATTAATTAAAATAAAAAATATTTTATTTATTCTTTTGCTCAAAATTAATAAATTCTTTTCGTTTATAATCACAAAAATAATTAAAATTTACTATTTTGGTGTTTTGCCCAAAATTTATTAACAAAAATGCAATAAAAACAAACAATACACCCCTAAGAATGGATACCAAAAATTTCAGAAAAATATAAATTGACCATAAAATTTTTAAATATAAACCCCCTAAGACTGAAAAATAAAAATCATCTCCAAAATTTATTTATTTATTTTCATGACAAAATTTTAGAATTTAAATTATTTATCTCAAAACTGGTTTGGCTAATCTTGTTAGTGTTTTGAATAAATTTTCTTATTTTTACCCCCTGAAGAAATATCAAAAGGTTGAACAAAAATTATGTTAAAAAGCAAAAAGTAATAATAATTCAAATTTATGATAATTCAAATAAGGCTTTTGGAAGAGGAATTCGTGCGTATCCATTCTATCTTGAGAATTTTTAATAAAAATTTTCTAATGAGAAATAAAAATAAAATAAGGTAATTTATATTTTATACATTTAAACTAGTTTATATCCAAATTTTAAAAAATGAGCTTGAAACAATAACGAATAAAAATGTTAAATAAAATTTTTTAGAATTTGGATAAAACAACCACTGGGGGTCCGGCGGTGCCGATAGGCGCCGCCGGTAAGTAAGGTTAAAGATAGATTTTTGAACTTTGCTGAGACGGAATTGGCTAGGCGAGTTCACCCCTTACCGCAATAGGCGGCGCGTTAGAAAAAATGGAATTTTTGAATTGTATCTTTCTTCGGATTTCACTGAAAAATGGGTAATTTTAGATTCCAATTTTGAAATCTTAGGGGAATTTGTGGGCCGCGACGCCGATAGGCGCCGCCGGAAATTTTTTTTTGGGTTTTTTAAAGAGTTTTGTTAAGAAAACTTATTAAAAATTTCAATAATTTTTCCTCTTTTCTCCCTTTACCGGCGACCCACTCCCCGAAAAGGTCATCCTTAACAGTGTAAAAATTTCTTGGTTTCCGAGACTAAAAACCCGAGACCGGGAACCGAGACCGGGAAGCGAAAAACCCAGGAAATTTCCCGAGTCGGGAACCGAGAACCGAGACTCTCGCATATCCCTAGTGGAGGACACTAAAAAAATTTCTGTTGTGTAGATAATTGACAATTAATTTTTAAAAGATACTCAAAATAAGAAAATTAATTTTTGCTCATTCAATGTTCTCCGATTTTGCGAATTGGATTTAATTAATTCAAATTATTGTAAGGGTAGAAAATATAAGTAATTCAATGCTAAGTTTAGTAAAAGCAGTAAATAATGTCCTAATCGCTACGCCAAAATATAAATTTTAAATATCATAAAATGATGAAAAATTGGTAAATAAGTGCAAAAAAATGTTTCGTTCTTTCGATTTTTCAAATTATAATTCTTTTTAAAATAAACTAATGTTGACCTGATTTACAGGGTTTAGCGTAGAATACATTTTCTTCTTGTTTTACAAAAAAAAAAATTTCATTTTGGAAAATGACTTACTTTAAAGCAGCTTAAAAAGGGGACAGCATTTAATGACCATTTTCATAAAAATTTAACTCAATGATTTTATTTTATTTTCCTGTGCTTTGATCTTTTTTTCATTACTAAGAAACAATATTATATTTGTTTATGTCATGAAAAATAATTAATGTTAGAGAAACTTTTATATTGATGGTTTTCTTTGAGCATTTTATCTAAACAAAAAAAAACAGATGATTGAATTATATTACTTTTAAAACATTTTATAAAGTAACATTTCCCAGAGTTTTTTTGAAGTGAAACGAAATGCCAAATATTATTTTATTATTTAAATTTTTTATATGTATGTATTGAAAGGCCTTATGATTTAAGAATATTTCTTTTTAGAGCGATAAATCAGTTTGTTTTATGTATAATTTTTTACATATTCGAATTTATTACTAATTTTAGAAAATAAATTTTTGTCGTTAAATTTTTGTGAAAATCGCTCACTTAAAATGATTTATTTTCCATAAATTACTAGTAACAATTTTATTTTAAAAAATTAATAACAATTCATTTTTTAAATATTTTCACTGACTCTCTAGATAATTCTTTTTTTCCATATTATTTCATTATCTAATATGTGAATTTTCGCAATTTTGAACATTGATTTTTATTAAAAGAATTTATTTATTTTCTAACATAGACATTTTTTAATTATATATTTAAATATAATTAAATGTGTTTATTGGTGCAAATATAAGAGTGAAAAAAAGTCAATTTTTAATTACTTTTTTTACCTTAAAGTAATAATCTAAATATAGATATTAATAAGTTTTTTTACTTTTACTGAAAAATGATATTTGTTTATTTTAACTTTTAGCTACGATTTAAGCATTATTTTGTATGCTCATTAAATTACTTAATTTAAATCATGGAAAAGATGCCTTCCTTTCATTCGTTTTTCTATCTGGACTTCGTCAGTTTCCTTTATTAATGGCATTTTTATGCTAATATTCTTGTTCATATTAATTTTTATTGACAGACTCATTTCTTCAATTAATCTCTAGACTATTTTATTAATTTAATTCAATATTATTATTATTTTTCATTCGA
The DNA here is from genome assembly GCA_023374025.1 of Heterodera schachtii. Classification (NCBI taxonomy): domain Eukaryota; kingdom Metazoa; phylum Nematoda; class Chromadorea; order Rhabditida; family Heteroderidae; genus Heterodera; species Heterodera schachtii. The sequence continues at coordinate 48,597 of SIJG01000061.1, read as the reverse complement.
GGACGTTCGAAATTGGATATATTAATTCAAATTTATATCAATATAACAAAAATTGCAGAAATTTTGCGTTTAATTCTAACTTCAAATTTGAAGCATTTTTGCACTTTATAAAAATCTGAAAAATTTATGGGGCTAGACAACATTAACGAATTTGAAGAAATATTTGAAAATTCGCCTCAATTTGGAAAAATTATGTGTATTTTTCTATAATAATAATAATTTTATCCTGAGAATCATAATAAATTGAATTTAACATAATTGATTGATTAATTAATTAAATTGCTCAATATTTTTCAATATCAATCTATAAGATACGTTTAATATGAATTTCATTAATTTAATTTTAAAAAAACTCGCTAATTTACGTATGGTTAATTTTGAGGCATTAATTTGTAAGCTGAAACTACCTTTCTTAGGAAATTCTTTTTGTAATTTTTAAATACAAACAATTTTTCGGTAACTATTTTTTACTTTCATTTTTTTCTGGGCAGTAAAGCTATCTAAAAGTTTACAATTAATTAAAAAAATTATTATTTAAAAATAAAACTAGAAATAATTTTAATTTTTTTAATTATTTTTAAATATTCATTATAAATTCTTGTAGAAATTTTTTTTATTTATATTGAAAATTTATAATACCCATAATTAAGGTGTAATTGTATGCAGATAATATTCCTCTTGATTCATAAATAATTTTAAAATTATTTGCGAATTTATTCGCGATATAAATGAATACTTATGGCTGAATATAATTTTACTCTTTAATTAGTACATTCTATCGAAAGAAAAATAAATAATAAATAAAGGAAATAAAATTTCAAAAGTTAATCGATTTAAAAAAAAAATTTATTTCTATAATTTTTAATTGTTCTTAGTTGATTATATTATTAAGCCTTAAAACCTTATGTAACACTCGTGTTCAATTTTTTATACTTTCTTATTTTAATAATTTTTGGTTTTTTCGATAATGAATATAATTAAAAAGTATTATATTTAAACATGTTTAGGTAATATCATAATAATTATAGCTTATTCAAATTGATCTTATTATTTATTTAATTCTCTTAAACTCGAGCAGTATAGTTGGATAAAATATGTTTTCTTGAGGATTCATGATATATTTTAGCATATATTAAAATCGAATATGATAATTACAATACTTATTGGAAGCCATTTATTTTAAACTTTTTTGCTAAGCTATATTGTCTTCAATTTAAATAAATGTTATTATTAATAAAATTAAATTAAAGCAAATAAATTTTTTATTTAAATGATTATAATATTTTATTTTTTTTAATTTTTCCTGAATTTGTTTTTTATTAAACAGTTAACGTAATTTGTTTGTAATTAAAAATTTAATTAAATATTTTGTTTGTTTTATAAAAATATTAATTTTTAACCATCTAATTAAATATCCTGTTTACATTTTTTAATTAATCCAATCATGAAAATGTTAAATAAACTCAGATAATTATCTTTTATTTTTTTTTGAAGAAAATTTTAAGGGCATCATTTTTTTAAATCGTTTCATTTTCATTGTTTATTATTTTTATTTGTTTACTTACTGAAAATTAACTTTTTTTTCTTTCAAAATATAACAAATTTATATTTAAAAAACATGTTTGAGAATTTTTTTTATAATTATTAAGTTTAATGTGTAACTTTTTTTAAATGTTTAAAAATATTTTTCAATTAAATAAAAAAACATCAACTATTTAAACAATTAATCCTAATTAAATTATTAGTTAATTAAATATAATCACTGAAGAAAAAATTGAAATTGTATAATTTTTTTACTCTTTCCATTAATGATTTGTCGGTTTTTTAATCATGGAATTAGAGATTATTAGCCAAATATTAAATAAAGACGAGAGTGAATTTCAATGGATTATTAATACTGAATTAAAAGCGGAACTTGCTTAGCTTGTATCGATTTCTTGGCAGTTTATTCTGTATAGATTTCATTATTAAAAATAATTTTATTCTTATTTTCATATCTTTTGAAGAATTATTTAAATTATTATTATATTTGAAGACATTGAAAGAATAAATTCCATACTTTTTATACAATTTTAAATTTTATATTGCATTTTTATTCAATAAACAATGCTTGATATTTAAAAGTAATCGTGAATAATTATGTGATTTACCTATGCAAATAATAAATGGATCATTTTTATTAATGTAATTTGTAAATAAATTGTTGGTTCGTAGTATTAATGATATTGGAATTCGATTATGTAGTAATATTGGAATTCGATTATGTAGTAAACTCATAGATATTTTAATTCTTAAAAAAACTTATTATTTTCATTCCTGTAGAAAATTCCCGATATTGTTAAACTTGTTGGTTATGCTCATAAAAATATTTCATTAAAAGGAAAAAACATTTGCTAAAATTTATTTTTTAATTTTATTTTTGTGAAGTGTTTGCTCTTTATGCATTCTATTTTTTTTTAAATCGACATAGGTTAAAATAATTAATTTGTTTGATTTTAATATGATTTAGATGATTAAATAAATTTTAATTATTTTATTTTGCTTTGCACGCCTTGTATATAAATTTTTTGTGATATTATTTTTTTTATTAAAAATTCAAACAAATAAAAAAATTCTTTTGTAACAATACAAACTGCGGCAATTTTATTCCTTTTTTTTATTTTTGCTTTAGACATTTTTCGAACGTTCTCAGGACTGTTCTTCTCATTTTTAATATTGGTAACATAAATTCTTTTTTTGATTAGATTATAAATAATTATGAAAGTTTAATATGGCTCAATTTTTTTTGTTTGTTTATTACGACCAAAGTTATCTTCCTTTTTTAGAAGCTATTTTAATTTATTTACGTGTTTTTATAAACAAATTTGAGTTATTTTTTACTTTTAAAACAAATATTATTTTCAATATTTTTGAATAAAGCATCTGTGTTTTAAATTTTAAAATTGATACTAAGTAATTTGCTAACATGCGTTTTATGGCAATGTACAAAATTAAATTCTATTCAGTTTATTAATGTAAACCTCTTAGATAGCAAGATAATCAGGGCTCGCAGATGAAAATTTTCAAAAGCCTCATTTGGCAAGAAAAAAAGCCTCATTTTGGGTCAAAAAGCCTCATTTTTACAAATTTATTCAAAACACGTTTAAAATGGGAAAAATTTTGTGATTTTTAATACGATTTGTTAACAGATTTGTCCACGAAAATGTCAAAATTTTACTGTTTTTGAGCAAATTTTTAAGAAATAAAGGATTTTTAGGGTCCGGCGGTGCCGATAGGCGCCGCCGGGGGAAAAATTAAGAAATTTGACTATATTGAGCTGATTTTCATTGAAAAAATTCTTAGTTTTGTGAATTTTCGGAAAAGAATTGGTTATTTTCTAGTTTTTATGAAAAATTTAACAAAAAAACACAAAAAGCCTCAAAGCCTCATTTTGAAAATTTAGCCTCATTGACCTATCAAAAAACCACAAAATGAGGCTAAAGCCTCAGATCTGCGAGCCCTGTGAATAGGGCTTCCAAAAATATGGATATAAAATCGCAAATCGCGAAAAAACCTAATGTAAAAAACCCAAAAATAAAAAATCTGACGCCATAAGAAGCACAGAAACTTCACACGGAGACAACAATTAATTTTAAAAAAGCTTTATACAAAACTATCTTAGATATTTTAAACAAAAACAACCTTAACAGATTTTTATTTGATTGGTATTTTTATTGTTTCATTTTTTACTCCATGGTTTTTTTTGGCGGATTCTCTTGAAATCATTAATAAAAAAATTTTATTTGACTATTTTTGTGCTCATTTAATTCGAAAATGTCAAATATTTAAAATTATTCGACATGAAGCGAACAAACACAACAAACGACACTCCTCCACAGCCAAAACGCTCAATGACTTCTACACAGGACCTCGACCCAAACACTGCTGCACTCGCAGAGCAAGAACGCCAACGCACATTGGTGTTCATTGGCCTACCCACCCGCCCATCGGAGCGTGTTCAGGAAGACAGGGAAGCGGCCATAAAAATCCTGGACCATCTTGAAGTTGAGGCCCAACCAACCGCCATCTTTCGACTGGGACGGTACGACCAAAAGCGAACAACACCACGCCCACTCAAGGTGGTCATGCCAACACCCACACACCAACACGTGGCACTCGGAGGATGGAAGCGCGAGCGTGCTCGACTCCGTTCCCAACAGAACATGGCCCGCCTGTTCGTCCGCCCAGCGTTGACCAAACAACAGCTCAAGAAGGAGTACGAAGAACGCGTCCGAAAACGTCAACAAATCCCAGCTCCCGTGGCGCCAGCAGTGCAGCTCCCACAGACAAATGCCCCGACTCCCGTCAACGAAGTCGAACCAGAACAAAAGAAGGCCAGCGAAGACACTTCAAAATCATCGCAATTTGACAAAGCAATGCAAAACGAAATTGACAGAGCTCTCCTCCAAATTCAATCCTTTCAAAAAAGAACTCACCCATCTTGTCAAAAAAAAAAAAATAGTTCTGCAGACCTCCAGCTATTTCTTTAAAATTCCTCAAAAACCAAATTTTCTCCAGTTTCACTTTGCTGGAGGTCTGACTTTTCTACTTTTCTCTTCTCCAATCCAAATTCAATTGTCGTCTATCACTTTTACCCATTTGACTCATTTCATCTTTTCAAATGTATTCATCTTCTATTACTTTTATCAATTATTTGATCTAACGTGTAAGTGGTCACCCCTTCGTTAGATATTTTTATTTCTTAATAAAGTTACTTTAGTTTAAATATTAAATTTAAAATGAAATAATAATAAAATGTGATTTAATGCCTTTAATAATATAGTTTTTTATATTTATGTAATTTTATTACTTCAATTTATATGATGCCAAAATATAATTTTTATGTGTAAATTAATGAAAATTTGAAAATTTGAAATTTTTATTATGAATTAATTAAATAATTGACTATATCTTTAATTGTAATCATTTCACAAGGTAAATATTCTGAATAGAATCATCACTTTTTATGCACTTTTCAATATTTATTTTTATCAATATTCTTTTTTAATTAAATATATTTAAATATTTATTTGAAAAATTATTAATTTTTTTGTTTTTACTATTGCTCAGCTTTTATAAGTAATAATTTTTTTTTATTTCCTAATTCAAATTATACTTTTAGTATTTGTACCATCAAAAAGCTGAATAGAAATTACAAGGAATGTGTATTTTTATGGCTTCATTTTAATTATTTTCTATATTGTTTTCAAAATTCTAATACGTATTCGCAATTTTAATCTGTTATTTTAATAAAATTATAAAGAAATTTTTATTGTTATAAATCGTAGTTTACAGTAAAAAATAGGCAAAATTTTAAATTAGTCTGATAGAAAAATAATGTTTTTTAAATGAATAATTTGTAGCAATAATTAAAATTTTGAAAAAAAAAATGTATATATGCTATTAAAATGTCCTTAGTTACGGCTTTTGATTGACATATTTATTTTATATGATTATATTAATTTATTCATGTCTTAATGTGAATAAGTTAATTTTTTTTATCTTTTTTTTACATGGGTTAATTTTTATCTTTACTGAACAAATAGAATTCGATTTAAAGTAAGGCTACAGAAAAATTGAAAAACTCTCGCCTCTCGTCCCCTCGCCGACTCTCGTGATTTTTGGGGCTCTTGCCTCTCGCCAAACTCTCGCTCTTGTCTTTTCTGAGATAACTCACACCCCTGGTACATATCAGGGGTGTGACTTGTCTCAGAAAAGACGAGAGCGAGAGTTTGGCGAGAGGCGAGAGTCCCCAAAAAGACGAGAGTGAGAGTTTGGCGAGAGGCGAGAGTCCCCAAAAACACGAGAGTTGGCGAGAGGCGAGAGGACGAGAGGCGAGAGTTTTTCAATTCTTTGCTGTAGCCTTATTTTTTAATTTAAAAAAACTTCAAAATCGTATATTAAATTAGGGTTACGGGCCCGGGTATTTGGGCAAAAACCGGCTCAGGGTATTGCCGGGTCCAGAAAAGCCGGGTCAGGGCCCTAGCTTTTAAACCGAGTCCATGTCCTGAAAAATCCAAAAAAAATCTTTAAAATTTTTTTATGAAAATAAATAAATATTTTCATGCAATATATTTATTTTACAAACAAACTTTATTATTTGTCCATTTTTTTGCCATTCAAACCACCTTTTTTGCGGTGCGTTTTTTTAAACTTCGGGGACAGTTGGGGTCGGGCGGTGCCGGTAGGCGCCGCCGAAAAAATTTTGAAAATTGACTTCGGATTTGTTAATAGATTTTATTCAAAAAATGACCAAAACTTGTTTTTTTAAATTTTTTGTTTTTAAATCGCTTTTTGTGGCGCTGTTTTTTCAAAAAAACTTTTTTGGAACATTGTGGGCGGGTGCGGGGTCCGGCGGTGCCGGTAGGCGCCGCCGGAAAAATTTTGAAATTTTGAGTGAGGTTTGTTTACAGAATTTGTCAAAAAATGATCAAAGTTTTGGTTAAATTTGCGGTTTTTATGCTGTTTAAAAATAGAAAAAACAATAATTTTTAAGTTTAGCTATTTTTTATTAATTAAATTTCAATTGAAATAATGTAATGAAAATATTAAAAAATTTATGTTCCGTTGGGGAATTGAACACAAGAGAAAAATAATGAAAGGCAGAAGGTTTAGCCACCAGACCACATTTGAATTGCTATCCAAAAATAGAGAAGATATTAAGGAAGGAGAGAAAGGGATTTATGATTTTTTTGTGTAAATTTGAAAAATTTTCTGACTGCTCAAAAGTTCAATCTTTAGGGGTGTATTTTCAACTCTCGCCTCTCGTCCCAAAAAACGAGAGGCGAGAGACGAGAGGCGAGACTACCAAAAATGGCGAGAGTTGGCGAGAGGCGAGAGACGAGAGGCGAGAGTTGTCCCACCCCTGGTACATATGTACTATGTAGAAAAATCCTAAATATGTAAATAAAAGTCCCAACTTTTGTTCGCAAACAGAGAGTATATTCTACTAATTAGGCTATGGAAAAACCAGGAAAAAAAATATGTATTTACATATTCCCTAGTGATAAGCAAAAAAATATCATTGGTGCAATACATAAGCCTCGGCAAGAAGATCCTTTCTAAGCAGCTACTAATTTGGGTTCTCTCTACTTAATTATACTCCGGTTTGTAGGTTTTCACGCGGAATTTCGGATAGAACATTTCGGCATTTTTGTTAACTATTTTAAGGATTTTTTAAAAAACCTTAACAAAAAACTTATAATAATTGGCCATTAGACCCTGTTTTTGATTGGTCCAAACAACGAAAATTTAAAACAACAACTTAAAACTACTTTTAACAACACCCAAAAACAACACGGCTTTATAATTTATACAGGTTTATGACCAGCTACACGGGTAGAGTTCGTCCGAACGGGACCCGGGCCCAAGCCCTCTTTGACCCAGGATGTTGGAATTTGCATGAAAGAACTGTTCACGAGCAGGACAGGACAAACAATTTTGCAGAAACAATTTTGGTAGTGAGTCCAAATTGCCTTAGATGCATAGAATAACAAGCAGAAGACTTGGAGCTTAAAATATAATTGTTGGATAATTTTTAAGAAATACCGTAAAATTTAATAAATGAACAGCCGAGTAATACCCAAATTTTTTTTAATATTGTTCAGTACATTTAGTTTTTATTTAATATTAGGAAAATATTACTTTTATTCTTCTTTTCATTAATTTAATTATTTTAGAACAAAGAAATATGCACTGAATTGCATAAATAGTTAATTTTACAATGATAATTATTGCAAATAAATAGCATTTTTAAGCTTTGTTTTCGCTACAGTTTATCTTCAACAAAATATTTTTTATAATTATATAATTCAGATTTTTGGGTTTGTATATTAAAAATTAATATTTTCAAATGATAAATTTAATGAAATTGAGATAAATAAATTTAAAATCAATAATTTTTGTTAAAAGTTTTTCATAAATTTAAAAAATAAATTACAATATAACTAAGTTATTTAATTGCTTAATTAATGATATGTTGATTAATTAATATTTTCTCATTTATTACTCTTGAGTCCAACAGCTCTATGTATATGCACATTCATAAGATTTAATTTTTCGTTATTTTTTACATTATCATTATTTCGGTAATTTTGTCTATTAACCCTTTGTTTGTATTATTTATATAATTTTTGGGTTTTTATGCTGTTTAAAATGAAAAAAAAAGTTGGAATATTTTTTTATTAATTAAGTTTCGTTTATTTTTCAACGGAGTCGACCTAAAAATAATTGTTTTAAATTATATCTTATTTTTTCATAAAACATTTATAAATTTTTAAGTATTTCAATTATTATTTAGCTATAATTAATCAATTGGTTCTATGCTAATTAAACTTGATTTTTTCAAAGGTTTTTTAATTTGTTGATTCGTATTCATTGAGTTAGATTTTGCATTATTTTTGCTGTTTTATTAGCATGATGAAGCTCTATTCTATAAAAATACTTCAGTGATTTTTCGGTAAGATTTTTGACATATGTGATTCTAACATAGATATGCGCTTAAAATTTGTTATACAAATAAAATAAATTTTCAGGTTGATTTATGTCCCTTTTATATTAATTTGATAGATGGTGCATATGCGTACTCCAGTTAATATATAAAAATAGGATTATTGAATTAATGAATCTATTTTTATTAAAAATAATTTTTTTAATGTTTAGGATTTTAATTTTAAAAATTAAATATTTATTTTCAATCTTTAAGAGTAGTAGTTATCTTAATTTGGTGGTTAAAGATCAAGTGTAATTTTCTTTTGTAATTTATATTTCTCAAATTCACCTCTGTGCAATGATTGTAAAAACATAATTGGATTTAAAATATTTTTTCTTATATTATAGATTATTTAATATGTACAAACAAGTCCGATTTGTAAAAATAAATTTTTCATTACTCATAGATAATTTTTTCTTTTTACATTTTAAATCATTAAACAAATGATATTCGAAGAACTTACTTATGTTCGAGAATTTATTTTTTAAGATACATTTTTTATTTTTTTACTTAAGCAAAATATTTATTTTAAATTAATAAATAAAAAGCAATTAGTTTATTTTTAAAATTATCTTGCAAGAATTAATTATAATAAATATATTTCATATTTAAAAATCATTTAGTTATTTTTTATTAATAATATATGTGTATATTCATTTTAATATTTTTCTTCTTTTTTATTTGCTCAATTAAATTAATCATAAATTTTATTTGGAAAATTATTTGTTGAGAATATTATTAAAGGTTTTAAAAAAAAATTGAAAATTATTTGAAAGTTTTGAATGAAAAATGCTTATAGCATTGGTATTTATGTGTATTTTGTTTTTTCATAATTTCTAAAATCATGTAAGCCAATTTTCTTCGATTATTCATTCAATGTTATTTTGTGATACGGTTTGTAGATATTTTTTGTTTTTATATCTAAAATAAATATTTGTTCAGTGGTTCGGGAAATGTTATTAATAAAAATGATGCTCTGAAGTCATAATTTGATTATGTTTTTCTTATATGAATTTAGTAAATTAAAATGATTAAAAAATTGTTTATTTTTTAATACTTCATTTCTGAATCTCTATTCAATTTCACTGTTGTAATACAGATGTTAACTAAATAATTAATTTTATTTAAAGAATTTACACTATTTTTTAAATATATTAGGAGCAAGGAATTTAAATATACTTTTAATTTTCTTAAAGTTGTTAAGTTAATGTTCAAATTTTATATTTTTAGAAAAGAAGCGATATTATTTAATTTTAAATAAAATAATTTTATCAAAAAAATATTTTTTGTAAATATTTTATGTGTAAATTTTGGTTTTATCTATTAATAAAATTGCACTTTCCGCGTACACCATTTCACTGCAAGTGAAAAGTGGGCAAATGACAATTTTCAAAATAAACATCACATATAGTTTTTATGACTTTGATTTTACATTAAAATAAAGAACACAAAAATAAATTAAAATTTAAATTAATCTTTTGGCGAATATTATTTAAATAATAATAAAATAATTTTTCAAATTGTTTCACAAAATATTTAATTCGGCGCGAGAACTTTCAATCTGTTTTGAAACATCAGGCCTGTCTACGATTGTTTGTTTTGGTACTTTAATATTCTATATTTGTATATCAAAAATTCAATCAAATTTTCACATAACACTTTATTATTCATTTAATTTTTTCTGTATTTTTAATTTTATTAATCAAATTTAAATTTCAAAACTATTGTAAGTTGTTGTGCTTTTAAAAACATTTTTTATCATCTGCTTCTGTTTATTTAGAATATTGTAAAAAAAAGCATCGGGATAGAGAATCTTAATTTTAAAAGTTATAAGTTTGTGCAAAAAAATGTTTTCTTGCAGGTATGCAAAAATTTAGAATATTTCATTGCATTTTCAGAAACTTCTGACAAAAAATGTTAAAAAATATACATAACATTCTGAAAACGCTATGAAATATTCTGAAATTTTGCAAGATATTAGAAAAAGTCAAGCCGTATGATATCAAGATTATTTTTAGGATGTATTTATAAAACTCATTACGGACTTGAAAAATATGTAAAATTTTCAGTTTTACGAAGCGCCTTCTTTTTGGTGTCCAAAATTTTCGTTAATAATATAAGAAGCTTAAAAATGCATAATGGAAAAAACTTAATTAAATTATGCGTTGATTAATCGTTGTCATATTATCATTTAATATTAAAAGTGTGATTAATATAAATAAGTATAAAAAAATAAATAAAAAAAGGAGCTGACAATGCGAAGTTGAGCCTGAAAAAAGTGAATAATAATTTTTTTAAATAATTTCATTTTAAGCAAATTAAACCGTATATTCATTTAAAGAAAAAAACACAAAAAACAATTGAATCAATTAAATGACTTTTTAAGTTTTAAAAATGATTAAAGAATAGTATACAAAGGATTTCATAATAAATTTTAGTCTTTTTAAAATGTTCATCTTTCTCGTTTTTGATAATTTATAATATTAATAATTTATATGATTTTTATTTTCTTGCTGATTTTTTTAATCTTTTTTTTGTATATAAAAATTTGAAATTTTAAAAATATTTATTAGAAGAAACTTGCTCGTATTCCCTGTATATTTATTGTTTCTGGTGTTTCTGCATATTATAATTTGTATTAAATATTTAACCTACTAATTTTACAATAAATAACTTTTTAATTTTTTCATTATGTCTAGTGGTTTTTGATTGGAAACTAAAATTTTTTACTTTGAACTTGTTCTGACGTCCTAAACAGTATCTGGAGCTGCTTAGAGCATATTAGACTTTTTATAATTTCGCTGACTTTTAGAATTATGTTTGTTTATATTTTAATAATAATTTTTATGAATAGCTTTTTATTTCAAGAATTGCCATGTAATAAGGCATAGTGTTTTAATATTATTTGTTTTTTCTTAAAAATAATTTAATGTAATTAATTTGGTAATTTTTTGAATTATTATTTTGTATTACAAAAACTATTTCTATACGAATTAACTCATTTGAATTAAGAGATTTTGTAATTGACTTCTTTATATGTATAAATAAAAAAAAAAATTTTCTATTTTAGGTCTTTGGCTTGACATGGGTATGTATTTTATGTTGCAAGAAATCGGGATTTAAAATCTATGTATTTTAATAAAAGTGTCAAAAAATTTTTAAAATATACAGCAATAAAAAAGGTAAACATAAAAATTTTGTGATTTTCAAGTTTTTATTTTAAGAAAGAAATAATGAATATGAAGTAGCGAAAAATAATTTTATTTGAAATAAATTACCACTTTTAAAAATTGAATATTTTAATAAAAATGGAATTAATTTTCAAACAATACATTTAAAAGTGAATTTCTAATTAAATAATTAAAACTTATTATGCGGTGGACGGTTTCAAAAGTATCAACTTGTTATAAAATTTAATTTGTCAAAAAGCAAAAATATATATAATACTTATGTACAAATTAAATTTGAATTTCATTTAGTGTAGGAAATAGGTTTTAAAATAAAACTATTCTTATTAAAAAAGAAACATATATATTGCAATTAATTTGAAAATAATAATTAGGGAGTAAAATTATATGGAAACCCATATTTTTTTCCTGGACTGAGGGAGGCCTGAAACGCATGAAACCCATGTTTTTAGCTTCGTTTGAAGCTTCTAGGATGAATTTCTATATCCATTTTTTCCATATTTTTCCATATTTTAAAATAATCATAAGAAATCATGCAAATTTCATTAAATAATTATTAGATTATGTTTTTAGATATATTAGGCATTTTCTTATGTTTTAATTAAATTTTAAACTATTTTTTATTTAAGCTTTATTTTTTTCAATAAAAAAAACTGTTTTAATGAGTTATTAATTTTTTAATTTAATGGATCATTTCAGTTGTATAAACGCATTAACCTTTATGGCATAAAAGTTTTAAAGCTGTTAAAAATATTAAAAGGAGATTATTATTATTTGTTAATTCATTCAATTTTTTAATTAAACAATTAATTTACACTTCATTAAATTATTATTATTTACTTTTTTCATTCAATTTTTTAATTAAATAAAATAAATTTACCCTTCATTAAATTTATAATTTGGTCATTTGTTATATTCTAGATTTGTGGTACGAAAAATTTTCCGTTCTAGTTCCAAACTCACTTATGTTGCCTTATATTTATTTTGGTTTATTTCAATCAAATTACAATAATATTGATTGATGTCTATATTTTGATTAATAATCTTATGAGTATTGCATTTTAAAATGCATAATAATAATAAAAATTTTAATTTTAATGAAATATTTGAATTTATCATTTTGATTAAAAAAAAATATTCCTATTAACTTTTAAATTTTTTGCTAGATTTTTAGGGTCCGAATCTTAGTTTTTAAGCCATTTTGTCTTATTTTGAAAAAAAAAAACTTGGCCTCCCTGTATTTATTCCATTAAAAGCCAGGCTCTTGTTTCGAATTTTTAAATAAATATATTGTATAAAAATTTGTTTTAAATTAAATTGAATATTAAATTTGGAAATTCTACTGGTTTTTAATAAAAAAAAATTTTATATATGCCATAATTTTTTTGCCGATTGACGAGGCATTTTTCAAAAATTTGAACGTTTTACGATATCACTGGACAACCATTTGATTTTCTATGGTGAATGAAAATTTTTTGACATTTTTTAAAATTTAGAGTGAATGGGAAATTAATTCTAATTCTTCGTCGATTGATTAATTCAATTTATTCTCTTTATAAATTTAATATTAAAAAAATTCCATGAAGAATTGCGTGTAATTTTGAAATAGTTTTTTTATAAAAATTATTTTTATTTTGGCTTTTATTTTTATTAAAGCAAATAATCATATGTTTTTTTCTCGCGAACCTTCGAAGCAAGTAATTGCTTTCTGAAATCAATGAATATTAAAATTTTATTTTATTAGTTTGATAATTTTTTTCAAATAATTAACTCAAATCAAAAAAATAAAAACAATTTCGTTATTTAGCCATCATAAACTGATTTTTTTAATTCAACAGTATTTTTTGTCCTTCAATTTATGTCGTTAATTTATGTTTTGCATATTCTTGTTTTTATTATTTGTTTCAAGTATACAAAAACTTTAAATGAAAAACAAAACATAAAAATAAATATAATTATTTTAAATAAAAGGGTTCAATAAATTTAAATATTTTTATCTATTTACTTTCTTATTAAATTCTAATGAAAAATAAATAAAATATTCTTTATTTTATTGGGTGACTTCTTTTATTATATATTTATTTAGATTAAGAAAATTAATTTTGATTTATTTATTTATTTTATGGTGCAATAATTCCTGTTTTTTTTATCATTTCGCATAAATAAAATAATTTAAATTTTACTGTAAAATCTTAATGTTTTTTTTAAAAAGAGCGATTTTTTATTTGTTTTAATGAAAAAAATATTCAACAATTCATACGTACAGATTGATTTATTTGTCCAATTTTGAATATTTAAGTAAATGAAATTTATTTTATTAAAAAAATTATTCATTTAATAATTGATATATTAATATTTAGAGTACTGAAAATATTAATTGTTTTGAATACGAATTTAATTTTCGTTAGAATAACATTCATAGTCAGTGCACTTTTATAAATCAAATAAATTGGTCGAGAAAATAATTATAAAATAATATAATTTAGATAAAATTACAAGCACAGACACGCGCAAATTTATAATTGTTCTTTAATTATTATAAATATTACCCTTCTAGGTCTAAAAAATTAAAAGATGTTGACTTATCTTAAAAAGTTAATTCATTCTTTATATTATAAGATTTGAAACTCTATTTTATTATTTTCTTTGCTTCTTTTTTTGTTATTTATATTTAATTTTCTTAATTTTATATAAATTTCGAGCATGAGAAATGTAATAATTTGCATTAAACTTATATTGCTCTTGAATTGAAACGAGGGTATTATGTGGCTTCAAAAAAATATTTATTTTTTCCTTATCCGAATTTTTTGCTTCAGATATAACCAAATTTAATTTGTAAAATATAATATAAATTACTACATAAATATGTCATTTGGTAAATAAATTAACACCATTTTATATTTTTTGTTAAAGTAACAAAATCGAACTCTTCTCTAATTTACTGTTTGGCCAATTATTTAAAATGTAATAATAATTTTAAAATTTTAAATCAACAAATTAATCCAGTGTTATTTGTAAATTAATTTTATTAAAAACATATTAAATCTGTAAATGAAGTAATTAATATATTTTTAGACAGAAAAATAAATTTTAAATATATACGAATTTTAAAATACAGAAAGTATACGGCAAAAAATAAAAAATAAACAAGTAAGTTTACAAATATTTATAAAAAATAATAGTTTGTCAAAAACAAAGCATTTGAATCATAATTACTATACATAAATTCAATATATCGTCCGTTTATTCGTTTTATTTTGTTTAAATAATATTTATTTTGGTTTATTTTTCAAAATTTAAGCAGCTCAAAGAATTCAAGTAATAAAACTTCAAGTAATTTTTAAATTACTTTCTTAATATTTATTTCTTTATTTTTAGAATTTTTATTAAATATATGAAACTCATACAAAATAAATTTTTAGATTTAAACTAATAATCATGATAAATAATCAGCCAAAAATAAATATTATGGAATTTTTAATTAAAATAATATAAAAGGATTTTTTAAAATTGAATTTATTACATTCAAGTAAACAGTGATAAATAAGACTTATTTTAAGTAGAATTAGTTTAAAATATTAATGAGATCAAAAAATGATCTTTTACTAATAAATTATTTTTTTTTTTAAATATTATAAATATGTGTTATACCATACATGATTTTTTTGGGGTATCCCCTAAATTTATTTAATTTTCGACGCTGAATTTAAATTATAATACATACAATATTCCAAAACAAAATTTAATTAAAAATGATAATAATTTTCAATTATTTCTTTAAAATATAAAACAGTATTTCTGAAAAGTACCAACAAGAAATAATCATACTTTTTTATTTTCCTAGTTCAATTATTTAACACTAATTGTAAGATATTTAACAAAATAACAATTATAACAAATACTATGGACTAAAAAAATTTAACAAAAAAAGGTATACTAATTTGTAAGCAAGAGTATTAAAATATTTCTTATAAAATTTATTTGATTTTTGAATTATTTACTGATTTAAAATAATAATAAAGAATTGGATTTTTTATTTTATCTAATTGTAATTCCTTATATTTGATTATTATTTTTATTGGTTCTATTTCGAAATTTTTCAAAATCAGGACTTCGGGCCCAAATCAAATGATATAAAATTGAGTTTTTTATTTTTAATAAAATTGTGAATAAAAAAATTTTCTGTTGTAAACAAACCAAAATATTCAAATCAATCGCTTGCATTTATAAGTAAAAATTTTTTTGATAATAATAATTTATTTCTTAAAAATATTTTAGAACCGTTCCGTTTTACATTATTAGCTTAATATATATATATGATTTAAACATTTAGAATTTCTTGTTGAATAATAAAAGATCATTCAGGAAAAGTGCTTCATCATTTTTAATAAACAAATAATTTATCTATTGAGAAGCAGATGCAAAAAACATTTTTCATCCCAATTCCAATTTCAATCAATTATTTTGAATTTCATATATTATAATTATAAAATTGTTGTTATGAATATTTTTTTAAACGGGTGAAACTGAAAAACAAAGCAGTTCAGTTAATGTTCGACAGATTGGTATGATGGAACATGGAAAATTTTTCAATGAACTGACATTCACTCAAACCAATTTCCGGTAGAAAATCCCGCCTTTCCTCAAATTTCTGAGTGTTGATTTTGAACTTATCTGTCTTTAGAAATTCAGCAACAGCACTTTTCGACTCTGGCGCTGAAACTGTGAGTGGAAAAGACGAAGAGGCGTCACTGAAAAAGTTGGGTGTGATCGAAGTTTTTATATATTTTATTCAATTATTTTTTTCAAAATTAATATTGATTTATTTGGATGTTTTATTTGTACTAGTATTTAATGATTTTGAGTAAAAAATCTCAAAAGATTGTTGCAAGGAAATCCACTTTTTTGCTATTTTAATATTCCCATATTCCTCTATGAAATCAAACTAAAAAGTTTTTTCAACTTTTTTAAACTGTTGGGAAAATAATTTCTAAAGCGAATGCCAAAAACCACATTCGAATTCATGAACTTTTTGATTTTTTATGATTTTTTTAAAATTGGCTTGAAAACTACGATAACTAAAATCAGAAAAGAAAGGATGAATGTGATGAATGTTTACAACTACAAAATAAATTTGCCGAATATTTGCCCCGTCCTTCTTTTGAATTTCAAAAATCTCGCCCAATCGCCGTCATTTATATTCATTACAAAAAATTTCTTGGCAGTTCCGTCCAATTGGGTTCATTAAGCCCTATGTGTGAACATTTTACAAGACGATACATTTTTTCACCAAAACTCATTAAGTAAGCATTTTCCTAATTATGTCAGCTCGGTAAAAGCTGATGTTTCGCGGCATCGGTTTCTCTCAAAATCGAAGTGATCTCGGCTTTTAAATTTTTGAATGGGGGTCGGGACCAAATTTTTAAAGGGCGATATTCAGTGCTTTTGCTCTCAGCCTCGTTGTCAGAACATTAACTTGCTTTTCGGGTTCCCAACCAGCCGTCAACGTCTCAACCGTCAGTAAAAAATCATGAATTTGGTCGCGACCCTCAGTCCCCTCAATTGTTGGAATCTCCATCAAAATTCTTGCATATTGTGTGGCCAATGACATCCGGTACATTTGCAGGGCCAATTGAAAGAAACAACAAAATTCAAATAACTTAAAAAAGATAAATTAATAGTTAATTTTCTAAAATAAGATTAAATTCATAAATATACTTAATTCTTTTGCTTTTTCAACTTTTTTGTTAATATTATAGGTAAGAGATTTATTTTCTTAATTTTTTAAGTTAAAAATCTAATTTTTTTAATTGTATGAAATTCGATTTTATTACTTTTATTTTATTAATCATGTAGTCTTATCCGAATAATGTTCAAAAATTGCAGGCTGCTTCTCATCTTAATTAAATGTATATGTTTGATAAAAATTATGAATAATGAAGGGACAGTTGATTTCTTTTATAATTATTTTGATAATTCATTTGAAACCGATTGTGTATTATTTAATTCCTTTTATTTTATATTTCAATTTTAGTAAATTTCGTAGGTAAACTTTCTATCATTTTTATTCTATTATTAATTTTTTTATATTTCTTTTTTTCTTTTTCTATATCTCATGTTACAACTTCCGCTTTATGTTAACAAATAAGCAAAGCTCGGATTACCAAACTTTTGAGATATTAAATAATTAAGAACGTTTATTAGTCATAAAAGAATTTAAGTATGCAAGCTAAAATATCAAAAAAGAAAAACGATTTTTCTAATAGAAAAATTTGTTTGCTTCCTTTAATATACAAAACTCCCATTTCATTGTTTATTTCTATATAAATTTGTCATTTTTTTTTCACAAGATAAATACATCTTTTTATTTTTATATTTTATTGGTCTACATTACTTCAATATCAATCAATTTATTTGTATAGTTGCTAATTAATTATTTTTTATATTAATTATTCAAACATTATATTGCATTCCATTTACTAATAATATTATTTTATTTCTCTATGATATTTTAAATATGTATTTTATAAAAATAGCATTAGAAGCCGTTTACGTTTCATATCATTTGTTTTAATATGTAATTTAAAAATTTAAATTTTGTTTTGCATAATAAAACGATCCTTCAAGAAAAGTGCTTTATCATTTTTAATAAACAAATAAATTTATCAATTGGAAGGGTATGCCAGTAGTATATAGTGTCAAAACGGCGCGGGTACAGGAATGACCCCTCAAAAATCCCAAGCCTATTGAAGGGCTGTTTCTCTTTGAAGATGCCGCCCGCGCATAATCCCAAACCTATTGAAGGGTTGTTTTCTTTTGAAGTGCCGCCCGCGCAAAATCTCGAGCCTATTGAAGGGTTTTGAAGTTGCCGCCCTGTGGTATTTTCGCCCAAAATCCCGAGCCATTTAAATGTTTGAAGTTGCCGCCTGAGCAATTTTTAAAACCTATTGGAGTAACCCTTTGAAGATTCCGCCATAAAATAAAGTTGATATTTTGTGAGCACAATCCAAACCCTTTGAAGCAGCCGCCTTACAAAATAAAAATATTAACCTATTTAATTTGCCGCATAATTCAAAATGTTGCGGCTATTCTATCATTAAATTCAAATTTAACCAATATTGATCTGCACTTTTGCCCCCTCCCCTCCACCACCCTCTCTCCGTCGGCCGCCCCTCCCTCCCTCCCGCCGCCCATTAGGTCGGCCGCCGCGCAAAGGTCATTAATCATCAGCTGTCAGCTTAAATTATGCAAAACAACTCTAAATAAAATTTTATTTCTAAATAATAAAATAAATTTTGTTAATCTTTAGTAAACTTTAAGAACAATTTAAAATACGTAATTATTAGGATGAATTTAAATATTAATATATTTTTACGTCTACCCCCCCCCCCCCCAAGCCATCCCATCCCTCCCTCCCGACGCCGTTCCATCTCCGCCGCGAAAAGCTCATTAATTGTCAAATGGTAATGACGCAAATTTGCTCTAATTAAAATATAATTAAACTTCATTTAAAAAGACAAGTAAAATAGAAGGAAATTTGTTAAGAATTTGTAATTGTTAATCACCGATAAAATTATGTATTTTTAAAATATGTATATATTAAATATTTTTGAACATATTTACCCCCCCCCCCCCCCCGCCCCCGCGTGAAGGTCAAATGTTTGTGAGTGAAAACTATTGAATTTTTAGTGGTGCATTTGGAATGTAATTTAAGTACATGTTATAAGGTCATAATAAAAGCATTTTACCTAGCAATTTCGTAATTCTTTTTTTGCATGACTCACTTTTTTTTTGCCTCTTTAAAATAAAAAGCTGTCAAAAAAAAATGATTGATGACTCAAGAAACAAGGCATTAAATGTGCATAAAAAATTTCGCCAGACGATTTTTGGCCCGTTTTTGAATAAAACTGTCAATAAAAAATGATTGATTGGTTCCTTATTTCGCAATTTCCTCCCATTATTTCGTAAGGTGCACGTGACTTATGTTTTTTTTGTCCAACTATTTTGCAATATGCGCATTATTTGGGTCACCTGTCACAAAAATGATTGATGACTCTTAAAATAAGGAATCTCCAGACGAGTTTTTGCAGTTTTTGAATAAAATGTGTCAGCTGTTTACTAATATGATTAATGACCCTCAAATTAAGGCAGACCCAGACAGTCACGTGACTAGACCCCTCCCATTTTTACCCATTTCGTACACCCGGCCCAAATCGCAAATCATTCAACTAAATAGTTGGATTTCATTAAACTCCCTTCGCGCTCTAATTTATTTTACTCCGCTCTATTTTTTCTACATTTTATTTCTAATCTACTGCTATTTTCCTTCGTCAATTTCTTTTCAAATACCTCTGCTCTCTTTAATTTTTTTGCTTCAATTTCGCGTTTTAGTTTTTAAAATGTCTTTTAAACGCGTTAACTCTGACCAACCCGCCGTGCCAATGGCCAAAAAATGGGACTTCCGCTCAATTGGGTAAGTTTAACAAACATTAATGTATAAATAGCTAATTCCTTTAAGAAATAATTTCCCGATGGAGCCCTTTAAACTTATTGACCATCAAACTTCAAAATGCGAAAAATTTGGTTTTACGAAAAACATAACGGAATTTGTGATCAACCCGGATGTGGAGCGCCCCGATGAAACGCTGCGAGAAGCGATCGATATGATGATAAAGAATTCCATATCGAAGACGGAGGAGACAATGGGGCGCAAAGTGAAAATGTTTGGCGTGGCATTGACTGGGGCTGGACTTGGACACCCGATTTGGCTGCCGTACCGACCCTTCCCCCAAAACAACGCGGATGTTGTCATGGAGGAAATCAATAAATTAGGGCAGAGCGGAGGAGAAGAAGGGGAGGAGGACAAAAGAACAATTCTGCTTTCGGAATCAATAAAGATGAAGGTCACCTGTGTAGCGCTGCCAGCTGGAGAGGGTCCGCGAAATGTGCATAAATTCGATTTTGGATTCAAAGAACAGCAGCGGATTAGGTAGGTTTGAGTGATCTTAGATTAAATTAAATGAATAAAAACAAAAACAAAAAAACGAAAAAATTAAGGATAGAGAACAATGACAAATTTTGCTTGTTCTACGCACTGGTCGCGGCGAAAAATTATCTAGAAATGCAGAAGGATAATTTTCGCCGTTTTATGAACAACATTTCGAGGCAGAGGGAGGCAGCGTTTGAACTTTTGCTAAATTCGGGAGTGCAGAGGAATGAAAGTGGCTATGGACTTGAGCATTTGGTGATGGTTCAGGCTCATTGGGTTAGTTTTGGAGAATGATGAGAAAAATAAAAGTAATTTTAGGACGATTTGAATCCGGGAAAGTACAGGATTGTGGCATTTGAGAAATCTGCGGATCCGAGGAAATCGATTCGTGTGCTGTGGAAGGGACCGATGGCCCGGAAAAGGTGGTACCGATATTTTGGAGGAAAGCACTGGGATGGCTGAAGAACTACGTGAGCTTCTTCAACCGGGGGAGAAAGTTTTGCGTGGACTGCGAGTGTTTTTATTCGATGGATATCTATCACACGTATGAGTGCCGCGCAAGGTGTTATTATGCAACAAGTTGGGGGAGTGCCGTGTGTGAAAGATGTTGGAGTGAAGATTGAGTGTTCCCATTGCCACCGCTTCTTCTATAATCGGCAATGCTTCGATTACCATCAGGGACACCAAACTTGCAAACTGTGGAGGCGATGTGTTATATGCAGCAAGACCTATCTGCATAACCCGAAGAAGCTGCATGAATGTGGTGAGATGTTTTGCGGCTGTGCAATGTTTGTCATGACGTGGAGAGGGGATGTTACATCACACCGATCAAGGAGAGGGAGGACAAGGACATTTACAGAATTCTTATTTGGGTACGAGAGGAAAAATTTTTTTTTCAGTTTTCATTTATTTATTCAGGATTCGGAGACTTCACAGGACACAATTTACAAGGAGGATCAAATGGAGCATGTCATCAACTACATTTCGGTTCGAGTGACATGTACGGAGTGCTGCGACGACAAGGAGAGGACAAATTGCAACATTTGTGGGGAGGAGAGGGAAAAGGATTGGAGCGAGGCTGAGGGGCATGAACCGACCAAGGACTTTGTGGAGTGGATTTTGACCGCATTTGTGAAATACGACACCTACATTTTTGCTCACAATGCTGGGCGGTTTGACGGTAATTTGATGATTATCCTGATTTTGAAACCCTCCATTTTAGGGCATTTTGTGTTTAATTATCTCTGTCGGACCGGCAGGACTCCGATACCGCTAATTAATGGGATGAAGATCTATGAGTTTAAAGTGAAGAATTCGAAGAAGCATTCTTTATTGATATGGAGGGATTCATGTTTGCTGATGCCCGTCAAACTTGAATCGTTAAAGTCGACGTTCAATTTGCAGTGTGAGGATAAGCCGTTCTTCCCCTACTATTACAACAGAAGGGAGAATTACGGAGTTCATTTGCCGCATTTGCCACCGATGGAGGATTATTCGCCGGGATCAATGAGGAAGGAAAAATTCGAAAAGTTTGAGAAATGGTAAGGTAAAAATGTGAATATTGATCTACAAAACCTTTTAGGTATAATGAGAATAGGGAGACGCCGTTTTACTTGCCCGAGGAGTTGAAGAATTACTGCAGGAATGATACGGAAATCTTGTTGGGTGCGGTCGTAGAGTTCAGGAGGATATTGATTAATGAGATAACGAAGGGATTTGACCCGTTGCCGTGGAGCTGTACGAATGCAGGCATCGCCATGAATATCTTCAAGGCAATGTTTTTGTTGGAGGAAAAACTGTCGATTGTGCCGGAGCGGGGGTATGAAAGGAACGATCGCGCGAGTGTAATGGCAATAAAATACTTGGAATGGCGGAGTAAGAGAGATGCTGTGGAGATAAAGCACGCGGGCAACGGCGGGGAGGTGAAAATGGGGAAGTACAAGCTCGACGGGTATATTTCGCAGATGGAAGGGAGAGATAAATGTATCGAAGTGATGGGTTGTTACATCCATGGTTGTTTGAGCTGTTATGACCCGTCGGCGGACCTGGTTGGAGGAAGAACGGCGCAGGAGCTGAACGATGAGACGCAAGAAAGGTTGGCGGAATTGCGGCAAATTATGGAAGTTGAAGAAGTTTGGGTGAGTAATGAAGATTATTAAAAAAACAGGCCAATAATTTTAGGGATGCCAAATTGAGAAAGAGCTGAAGAGGGACGAAGAAATGCGGGAATTTTTCGACGACAGGGGGAACGAGAAGGGGCCAATCGATCCGAGGATGGCGTATGCGGGAGGAAGAACTGGGCCACTGAGATTGTTTGCGCAGTCCGACGAGAAGAAGAAGATCTCGGTGTTTGATATTGTCAGCTTGTATCCGTCGGTGAATTATGGGACAGCGTACCCGATTGGAGTCCCGGAGATTGTGGTGCCAAAGGGGGAGGAGATCAACGTGGAGTGGACAAAGCCTGAGGATTTGAAGTACAGAGGGTTGTATAAAGTGAGGGTGATACCGCCAAGGGGGTTGAGAGTTCCTGTCCTGCAGTTGAAGTGTGATGAGAGATTACTATTTCCGCTGTGCTGGAGGTGCGCGTCGATGTTTAAGAAGGAGACTACGAGATGTGGCCACAAATGCCCCCATGATGACGCACAGCGGAGATATGTGGCAACGTATACGAGTTTGGAATTGGTAAAAAATACCCATTAAACTTATTTACATATTTATGTTTAGGCAAAGGCATTGGAATGTGGGTATAGAGTGGACAGATTTTACCGGGCATGGCATTACGAAGCGTCGGATGATGATTTATTCAAGGGATATGTGCGGCTATTCTTGAAGTTGAAGGAGGAGGCGAGCGGATTTCCGAAAGGAGTTGAGAGCGAAGAACAGAAGAGGCAATGGGTTGAGGAATACAAGGAAAAGTACGGAATTGCGATTGAACTGAGCAGGGTGCAGAAGAATCCAGGGTTGCGGTATATCAGCAAGCTCATGCTGAATAGCTTATGGGTATGAAATTTGAAACATTAGACTTTTTTTATTCTTTTATTATAGGGGAAATTTTCGATGAGGAATTCGTTGAGCAAGAATGCGGTGATTGACAGGGAGTCTGCCTTTTACGAGTTGGCTTGTGATCATAAGGTGGAGCTGTGTGACATTGTGGAGTACTCGGACGACGCGATGCTAGTGATTTACAGGGACAAGGAGGAGTTTGTTACTGAACACAAATCAAGCAATATTGTGGTCAGCTTATGGTAAAAATTTTTTTGTGAAAAAGCAAGGACATATAATTTTAACAGGACGACGAGCATGGCACGGTTGAAATTGTTGGAGTTTATGATGGAGGCGGAAAGGAATGGCGGGGAGATTTTGTACACGGACACGGATAGTATATTCGTGTTTCAGGGGTGGAGCCGATAACGACGGGTAAATATCTTGGAGAGATGAGTGAGGAGTATGGCTGTTACGAAATTGAAGAATTTTGTTGTGGCGGGGCGAAGCAGTATGGGTTAAAAATCAGAAGCAAGGGGACGGGGGAGGTCGATTACGTGATGAAGATTAGGGGTGTGACGTTTGATGTGGACAACCGGAAGGCGCTGCATGACGATACGTTTAAGGAGATGGTGCTGAATTATGGAAAGGGGGAAGTAGACCCCGCATTCTTTGTCTACAAAAATGACTTTGGGTATATTTTATTTTTTATTTTTAAACAATCTCATATTATTTTAGTCCAACGCGGGAGTCGAAGGTCGTGACGAGGGAGAGACACAAGATGTACAAGCCGGTCTGTCAGAAGGGGATTATTGATGAAGAATTAAATGTGATGCCTTTTGGATTTTATTGATTTTTTGTTAATAAAGTTAAAATTTTTTAAAATGATATTGGGACTAGCAGGGGTGGAACGGCCTAAAGTGAAGGCCCGCGCCTGTTAGCCGTAATATTTTTGTAACCGTAGAATCCGAACCAATGATTCCCCTCGTATTGGGCGTACGCCCAATGACTGCCACTAACAAATGTTGGTTATTTTAAAATAGCTCCAAGGTCTCTAAAGGAAAATAACTTTTATGCCGATAATTTTCGCACATGACTATGCATGGGAGTTGAGGGAATTGTAGCTTGACCCGGTGTCTTGAGTAGAGATGCTGTTCAACAGTAACGCCGAGGAAACCTCGGTAGGCAAAAAGTCTATTAGAACCGTTAAATATGATGTCATCCGGTGAGATAAACTGATTGTACCTAAGATGTCTCGTTATTAGAATCTGTCTTCTTAGAAATTTCAAATTCTTTTTCTTCCGCAGTCGTAGAATTTCAGATAGCTCGTGAGGTTGGCATTCGTTAAAATCGCATAGAATTTCAACGAGAGAATTCATTTTTTTTTGAACACCTATAGCCATTTTCATATTCGTTGCAAATCCTTATATACCATTGTCTCACCACTATATGACGAATTTTTGCCTTTTTTCTTTAATTTCAAAATTCTGAGAACTGAAATACAAATGATGACCACTACCAAATCTAAAATTGACAAAAAATACACCCAAATATTAGGATTTGAAACTCTAATTTTCTCTAATTCTTTGAACACGACAAAATTAAAAAATTCACTATCCGTGTCTGACACATATTTGGGAAGTATCTCGTTTGAGTCAAATCGATCTTTGTATATTTTCTTCTCTTTAATTAGATAAATTTGTCCCTCAATTATTAGCAAATCGGTGTATGCCGATGGCATTGACCCGATCGGTTTAGTAATAATCTCGGTTTCGTTATGTTGTGTCCATAAATTCTCGATTGTTCTAATGTCAATCTCATTTATCTGATCGTTTCTGATTATGAAAAGTCGACAATCAATATGATCAAATCTAAGGTCCCCACTCGGAAAATTCCTGACAACCATTTCTTGACTCCCTCTTGTTACCGAAGTTTCATTTGTCTTTTCGTTTTGAAAAATTAAATAACTATGAAAGTTGTAATAAAAACAAGCTCGGGGTTTTAATTGTCGAAAATCCCGGTAAAGCTTGATATTATTGGATCCGCTCTTATCAATTGAATTAATTTCTTGGATTGAAAGGCTCCACCCTGAAATCAGATTACTATTTATCTTACATAGTCTCGACTGATCGAACCCGAACAGTTTTTCATTGACCGAACTCTTTGTCATAGTGAGATACCTGTCGTCAAAAAGTTGTGTATTAGAAAGAATCTGAACCCTTTCTGCAGTGATATGACCGACGATCGTTATGAGAACAATTAAACTAAACATTATTGACAAATTTCTTAACTAATAAATCGGCTCTCTCTCGAACCTTATATAGACCATCAATGACCTCACAATAAGGGATTCCGGAGCACCGATGTGTCAAGAAATAAATGCAAAATTGGCCACACGCATCAGAGAATTGGTGTTGGACAATGCGATCGTTAAAGAGGATTCGTTCGAATAAGTTAAGGTATGAACTTAAATCTTCATTCGGATAATCGCCCAATGAATCAAAATATTCTATTTCTGTCAGCGAATTTACAAAACAGGCGACCCAGTGTTCACCTATTGTGCCCGCCCGGTCGGTATTTGCCACAAAACAGTACGGAAAATTCCTGTCCTTCAATTTTGGCACTTTGTCGGAAGCAAAAACCCCGATAAAATATTTTCGGGTTGTCGG
Organism: Heterodera schachtii; assembly: GCA_023374025.1. Classification (NCBI taxonomy): domain Eukaryota; kingdom Metazoa; phylum Nematoda; class Chromadorea; order Rhabditida; family Heteroderidae; genus Heterodera; species Heterodera schachtii. Next base: position 22,239 of record SIJG01000061.1, on the reverse strand, counting down.
GTGTTTGGACAAAAATATTTCAATCTCTTGAGAATTCATCATATGCTTCCGTCGCTACTGAGCACACGATTAGAATTAATAGATAGAATCGAATCAAATTCCCCCAGAACGATCATTTCATACCCTCCGTCCTTTATAGGCCCATTAAATTGCACCTTGATGCTGGTCGTTCCGTTTCGAATCAATTCAAAACCAGGGGTATCTTCTAGAGTCGAGGTCATCGGGATAACAAAGAAACACCACCCGTTTACAAATTTTTGCATATTGATCGACATTGTTCTTTCTCCGTCGTCCATCCCGAGTCCCGTATACATGTCCACAAATGCTCTAATATATTTATTTCTATCAAAATTAAGAGAATATGGTGACCCGGGGAAAATGTTTCCATTCGCTTCGACACTGATAGATCGTATTTTGGCATGTTCAAAGACGAAGGGTGAATCTTTTGGATTTCCTGTATACGCTCCGGTTGAAACAAATCCTACGATTAAACGTCTCGGAACAATGCTTGTAAAAACGTTGTGCGAAAGATCGGAAGTGCCCCGCGGAATGAAAAGACTCCTGATCTCAATTTTTCTTACCGGATATTTGGCTGGTGTGGTTTGTAGCTGATTGCTTATTACATTATTTAATGCTTGGCTAACATCGACTGTTTTTACATAAATTCTAATATCGTGTATGTTAATACGATATGTGTGCGGGTTCGTTACGGTTGCATTTCCGGAAACATAAGGTGGTGCCATAATTAGAAAATCATCGGTGTTTCGGTGTATGCTAAAAATTACATCAGAGTTATTAAGCAATAGGTTGGGCTGCCGACCGAGATCAAAATTAAGTTTCACCATTGTTTCGCATTTGGCTCCATCAGCAAAACGTGACGCTCTGTTTTTAAAGCCAGTGTTTGTATAACTATTCTGGTCGACCTCATCGATGTAATAGCAGGACGCTTCACAGAGTCCCTTTTTACATCTTCTGAAAATCCCAATTCATTCATCATATATGCCCTAAATGCATAATATATGCCGGAATCATAAGACTCAACACCGGAAATTGACACCTTTAAGGTTTTGATAAAACTGTGTCCAAAATTTTGAATGACACCGACGTGTTGGTCAGCTTCACTATCTTTAGTAATTGGAATCCAATTGCTTTTGTCTTTTCTCTCTATTGAAGTTGACAAATAAAGAAAAGTTTTATTAAGATCACAAAACTGATTATCTGAAAAAAGTCTAAAGATATACGGGCCAGATTGATTTATTGCTGAAAGAGGGAGTAATTCCCTAATACAGGATTTATTAATTGCAACGTTCGTCGGAGGGATATCGAACAGCGAAAGGCCCCCCTCGAGACCGTCCTCACTCGTCTTATCGATTTTCTTGAGAGTTGTCATTTTTAATTCTTAGTGTTATTTATTCTATTTATACCTTTAGATGAAACTTAACTGATCATATACACGTTTCCGGTTCTTATTAGTGATCAGAGTCCTTTTTCCTTTCCCACATTGTTGTAACTTATCGGTAAGGTTAGTCAGCCCCTGTTTTGAGTGCTCCCTGACGGAATCCCTTAAATCACGGCCCTGGGCGATGTCGCTCAGAACTCTCTGCCCCGCGGCGAGTCCCTCATGTCCCGCACTCGAGGCAATATTCTTCGCAATAGGGGTCAAGAAACGTGCCACATTACTGAGGAAACCGAACCCCCGCTGATACTTGCTTCCGACAAAGTATTGTTTCTGTCCCCTCCCATGTTGAGAAGTGAAAAATGATGACCAATCAACCGATTCTGGATCAAAAAACACGTGTGTCATTTTTAAAATATACTTTTCTTAAAATGTAATGTGAGAATACAACTTCCCCAGTGAAATTTAACGAATTCACCAAACGGTGTGTGAATTTCAATTGTAATTTCTGAAATTCGTTTTGACTGTAGACGATGAAAGTACTCGGTGCTATATATAACTTCACTAATCGATCCCGGGTCATCGACGACGTTAACTATTCTTAAGAGTGGTGCCATCTGGTTGCCGATAATTGTGTTTTCTATTAAATTTGGTGCATAAATATATAGCTGCCTTACGCCGCCTGTCAAATCTGGCATATAAGTCGCCTCTTCCGCATGAAATAGCCTTGTGTTCTTAAAGCCAAGCACATAGGCGAGGTGTTTTGACAAATCTATGTGGGAGACAGCAGAGGAAAGATAAACAATAAATTTTTGATCAATGCTGTCATAATGAAATTGAACATCCTCATTGGCTAGTCTCTCTCTTTTTTGTGGTCCTTTCTCAGCTTCAGATACTTGTCTATTTTCAATATCCTTACGTTTAAAATGTTCACCAAGCGCCAAGTTAAGCCTATCCATCATCCCGCTAAAACCATTTTCCGATTTATCATTATACTCCTCGAGAGTTGCTGTATATTTGGTCTTTGCCTGTTTGGCGATTCCCTTTGCGACATCGGCTGATTTCTTTGCTTCTTTCATGTCAATCATTTGCCACATGTTCTAATGTTAGGTTTTTGGCCTTCTCTACTTCTTCTCGAAAAGACTTAAGTTCATTTCGGGATGCTTGAATTTCGGTTCCCAGCTCTACCATTTTGTCAAACCACATTTTTATACTAGGCTCTTCTAAAATTTGAGGATTTGTTTCTCTTAGTGTGTTTATTTGGGTTTGGATGGAATTCGATATGTTGTTGATCTGATTGAAATGTCTTTCTACATCTCTCCCGGCGCGTTCAGCGGCCCTCTTTGCGATATCAATTTTTGAGTCTTTGGTATCTTCAGCCTTGGCTTCTCTCTTTCCACGTTGTTTTTTGATTTTGTAATGATGAGTGAATGCTTCGTTAATTTTATTTCCCAAACCCCCGGCGGTTTTAAAACTCATGTCCGGTAAATAAACTTGAGTGGGAACACTGCTGTCATTTTCCCATACTTTAATAAACTCTTGACCATTTATACCGAGAGCGGTGAACGAGTAGGGATAAATAATTGATGAGAGAGCTACTGACCAATTTGTGCCCAATTCCAAAGTCTCGGGGAGTCGTACTGTGAACTTTGATGTAGTGTTCCCCTGCCCCGGTGTGTTCGAAGGTAGTATTATGTAAAAGTCATCCATCTGTTTTTACCAACTCCTGGTTATAAAATATGCCTTTTATTAAATTTCCTTCAAAATCTTCAATCTTGTATGAATCAGGTGTCGTCGGATTAACAACAACGATCTTAAATAATTCTTCGGTAAAGTTTGGGAGATACCCCTTTGCAAATTTACCCTTTTCCTTGGTAATACGAACGATATCTCCAATATTAAATTTTTTCGATATTTTAACTTCCTTCGCCTTATATAATTTTTCCCAGAGCGCACGGGCATTTTCGAAAGTAATTGAAGACGGTTTGACCCCCAGTGTCCTATTCACACTGTTGTTAATGTTTGTGACTATTTTGTCTATTACATCGACCCATCGTAGAGTGTCTTTCTTTGAAAAATATCTATACAGCCGTTCTTTTATTGTCCGATTTGCCCTTTCAACGACTCCGGCGTGAAGATCAGGACTATACATCACATTTTTGATAATAAATTTTTCCTCGAAATATTTTTTCATTTTTCCCGCCTGAAACTCTAAACCACTGTCACTATATATTTTCATCGGGATAATTTTCGACTTTTCGAAAACCCGATCAAAAGCCTCAATCATGTCCTCACTCTTCTTTGACTTGGCGGGAGAAGCAAAGATCATTCGACTCAGCACGTCTATGCAGACTAATAAATACTTGTAACCGTTGTTATCTTTTTTCAGCTGGTCAAATATGCACAAATCGCACTGCCAATCGGTGTGGAAGCCACTCGGTACCGTTTTTAATCTCGGAAATTTTTTTCTTATGGGTTTGTGAATCGTATAGGTTCTCTGTTTTTCTAGAAAGGCATTAACATCACCGCTCGTTATTTCCGGGTCAAATTTTTTCGCCTCATTTAAAATTTTTTGAATCCCAGCAAAACTTGCCGGAGATTTTAAATTATAATATATTTTTGATAAAATTTTCTCTACAGTCTTGCCCATATTATAGGTTTGAATGGTTTCTTCTCTCGCACTATGCCCGGTGTTTTTATAGATTTACTTGCCTTTTTCCTTCCACGCCCCCACATGACTTTTGATTTATCAACTATATCTTTTACTGTTGGATCCTTCAGTAACCGATCTTTAAGAAATTTTGCACCGCGGGGCGTTTCATCTTTCTTCCCCGCGAGATACACCAAAACATCTCTATAATTACTGTTTTCGATCGGTAAATTCATGTTCGACTGTACCTTTCCAGCCGCGGTAATTTTAAATAAATCTTTATTGTCCTTTACGTACCTAAAAAGGTCATTTAAAAGGGTCGGGTGTATAATAGGTGTTTTGATCGGAACGGGTGTTTTGAGTGTGAGTGTTGTTTGGGGTTCCGGAGTTAACTCCTCAAGTGTATCATTGGCTACCAGACATTTGCGGACGGACATTTGCGGACAGACATTTGCGGACGGACATTTGCGGACGGACATTTGCGGACAGACATTTGCGGACGGACATTTGCGGACGGACATTTGCGGACGGACATTTGCGGACGGACATTTGCGGACGGACATTTGCGGACGGACATTTGCGGACAATTTCGTGAAAAAATAAAATATTCTTAAAAAATTTAAAAAAAAATTCTGAAAACATGGAATGGAGACTGCAAAACTAAATAAAAATTTATTTTTGGCTTTTAAAGGTATCATATTTTATTTTTACACTTCAAAGAATTAATTTCACTGGTCAAAGTGAGATGCTGGTCCTTAAGTGATTAAAGAAGAGTTGGTCGATCCCCAACACCGTTCGGGGAATTCGAACGTCGTCTGTTTCACTCTCTCGGGTGAGAGTGCTCTTTTTATTTTTAGAAAAAAAAAACATTTTTTTCTATTTGACGACCAAGTTTTTGACCCCCCCAACATTTAAAAAATTTATTTAGCCCTATAGATAATTCTAGTCGGGGAATTTGATACCAGCTCCCCGACTTTTTTCCCAGATAGTAGGGGAAGAACCCTAGATAACTCTTGCTCTAGTGTTCAATTGGATAGCATTTAGAGAACCCAAAAATTTTCGGAAAGGAAAACCGAAATTCCAAGGCTAGCCCTTTCTTTTTTCTATCGAATACATTTTGTTTCAGAAAAAATTTGTCTTTCATGGTCATATTTCTGATCAAAAAAGTGTCTTTTGCACCAACTTGATCAGATCACTCCTTCATGGTGATCTGGATAACCCAAAATACACTGAAAATCGGAAAATTTTTCAAAAAAAATTCGTAGGGGGTTTGAATTTTTTTTTGGAAATTTTGAGTAGGCACATTGGAAAGAGCACAAAATTTACTACCGATTTGCATTTTGAATGGTGGATCTATGACTTATAGCCGGCTGATGTAAAAATAAAATATGATACCTTTAAAAGCCAAAAATAAACGGGCCAGGACGTTTTCGTACCGCCGTTTTCGTACCGCCATTTTCGTACCGCCGTTTTAGTACCGCCGTTTTCGTACGAGTGGATATGCAAAAAAAAAATGCATTCAAAGAATTGTTAATCTTTTTTAATTACTTTTAATGTTTTGACAGTTAAGCTTTTATTAACTACAAAATGAACCAGCAGCAAGTAATTAAAACAAAACTAAATAATGATAAATTGGTGCATGATGGTGCACAGAAAAGGAAGTATCGCGATGCCGACGCACGGATTCTTCGTCTCGTCAAACGCTATAACGATATCAATAACAATATTGTCCCTCAAAATGATCACAATTATGCAATGCCAATGTCAATCCCGAAAACCTTAACAATTTTCTCGCTGGTATTTTCCGAAACTATGAGATGCGACCTATTTTGTCCCGGATTTTGTTATTTTTGTTAAAATTATGAATTTTCTACAAAATTTTATGAATGGGAAACAAAAAATGATAAATTTTGGTTTTATTAGTTCTTAAGTTTTTCTAATTGAATCTGACGCTTGTACAAGAACTCGTACGAAAATGTCCCCGTACGAAAACGGCGGTACGAAAACGGCGGTACGAAAATGGCGGTACGAAAACGACCCTGACCGAAAAATAAATATTTATTTATAGGGCTGCTAATTTTATGTAAGAAAAATCGCGAATTATGTAAATAAAATATGTATAAAAAAAGCTAAAATATGTATGAAATATGTACAAAAAGCCCCAAATATGTACTAAAATATGTAAATAAAAATTTTTTTAAATGGTTATTTTTTTGAAAAAATTCTTCGTAAAAACTAAAATAGGAACAAAATGCCATAAAAGTAAGCAAAATAGGCTTAGAATCATATTTTAATGTTTATCAAATTAATTTTTGATATATCAGTTTTTGAAAAAAATTCGATTTTTTAGGGATACATTTTCAAAAAAAATTTTTAAATTTTTCAGAAAAAATTTCTATAAATTCTCAAAAATCCTCAAAATATATTAAAAAAAATGAAAAAATGTACGAAATATTGCGAAATATGTATGAAAAAGTCCAAAATATGTATAAAAATATGTACATATGTAATATGTAGAAAAATCCCAAAATATGTAAAAATATGTAAATAAAAGTCCCAACTTTTGTACGCAAACACAAAAAAGAAAGTGTTTTTTCTACTATTTAGAGCATGGAGAATCCAGGAAAAAAATATGTATTTACATAAAATTAGCAGCCCTATTTATTTATTTTGCAGTCTCCATTCCATGTTTTCAGAATTTTTTTTTTTAATTTTTAAGAATATTTTATTTTTTCACGAAATTGTCCGCAAATGTCCGTCCGCAAATGTCCGTCCGCAAATGTCCGTCCGCAAATGTCCGTCCGCAAATGTCCGTCCGCAAATGTCCGTCCGCAAATGTCTGTCCGCAAATGTCTGGACGCGGTATCATTATCTGATTCTGAATCAGGAGTTTGCTCTTTAAGTCTTTTCCTAGGAATAATTATTTTCCGTGGTTCTTCGGTCTCCTGTGGTTTGGATTGATTGTTGAGGCCCAGATATGGTGCAACGTTCGGACCGGGTACATGATTCTCAATCACCACCTTCTGTGGTCTATTTTCAAGTATCCCCTTTACCGTACGCCTTTCTTTATAGAGCCAATCGTGTCTCTTCGCCTTGAGGTCCTCGCTTATGCCGGGGTCTTGTAAATTCTGAGAAATCTTTGCGTCTAAACTCGCTTTTTCATTTTGGAGATAATCACCACTATTCATTACCCTCCGTAGAGCCAAATATTCCGCCTCGGGAATCATTAACATTTTCTTTGCAAATTTCATGATGTTATTTTTTCTAATAAATGTTGGGCTAAAACACTCAGTACCGGGATCAACACAGCTCCCAGGGCTATACCACTCCCCTGTTGTATCTTTTTCCTGGCCGTTTTCTCTGTACGAGATTTGGCAATTTCTCTATAGAAATCGGCGAATTGTGACAACCTTCTTTTTTGTTTGCTCGTGAGTTTAAAACTAAAACTCAATATATTTGCACAAATTTCAACGATTGCCAAAATTTGGTCAGCTGTGGCGCTTTCGATTAATTCGTTCTTCTTTTTTTCTGATCTGGTGGAGGCAAGCTTTTTAAGGAATGCTGTATTCTCCTTCACTTCGGAGCTAAAATTATACATTTTTAATTTAATTTAATTCCTTATCCTTATATACTATTCAATTGGTAAATAAATTTCCAGAGTTTCATCTGGAAAAATGTTGCTACATAATCTGAATTCCTCACCAGAATTTGGGTGCATGTTAATCATTAGATAACTGAATTGATTGCTGGTCGCATCGTTATATGCATCCATGAAATAATTCAGTCTTTTTGGGAACAGTTGTGACCCCAATGTTCGCACTTGTAACTGACCGGAAGGGTTGCGCATTAATACCATATAATGGGCGTTAGCTCTTGCGGTTTTAATGTCACGACCATAGAGACTCTGGGTTACAAAAATTACGCTTACGTTCCAATTATGGGAACCCCTGGTAAAGAGTATATCGAGGAAATTGTTCTGCATGTTAAGCATTAAATCGTCAAGTATCAGTAACAGGGGTTTTTCCTGCTCTTTAATCTTATTCATGTCCGGAACCCCATTAAAAGTCTCAACGCCCTCCCCGATTAATCCTAAAATACTATCATTTATCTCACCATAACAATAAAGAATTTTTACAGGTGATGGTTCAATTAGATTCTTATGATGTTTTAAAAACCGTAATAGCCAACGGGTCTTACCACTCCCGGTAGCCCCCGAGAGAATTAGTGTGAACGGACCGCCAAACATTTTTAATGCCTCTTATTTATTTGAGCTATTTATATTTTCATATGGAACATGTTTCGCGCATTTGGGGCATAGCCAGAAATTATCAAAAAATGATGTACCGAAAATGCAAAAGACTGTGCATTTTACATCTCTTACAAATTTCGTAATGACAGGGACAGTAATGACAACACTTAATTTTATGCGGGCAGTTCATTTTTTCAATTTAATTTTATTTTTGGTTGCTATTTATAGAGAGGGTATATAAAGGGGGTGAAATTACCATTTGATTGTTACATTGTAGCAAAAATGCAAAAACCGATCGTCGTAAATATAATTGCTCTCGCTAATCTCGGTACCGGGATTAAACTGAACTCTCTGACGATCACCGAATGCCAATTTAAATATAACCCTAGAAAATTCAATGCCGCGGTTATCAAATGTGCAAGCCCCATCAAAGCCACCGCATTATTATGGGAATCCGGGAAAATGATATGTCTGGGGACGAAAAGTCTGATAGACTGTGAAAATGCTATAAAAATTTTTATAGAAATAATTAAGGGTTCGGGGTGTCCGGGGGCTTCTTACGGCGGACACACTGTTGAAAACATTGTTTCGACCTTTAAATTCGGTCATGAAATTGAACTGAACGAATTTCGAAAAAATCGTCGTGCCTTTTATGAACCCGAAATATTTTGCGGATTAAATTTTAAGAGGGGTAAAAGCATGACTGCGTTAATTTTCTGGACCGGTAAAGTCGTAATTACTGGAACTAAAAGCAATTCAGAAATTGACGAAATGTATCATTATATACTTCCCTATTTGAAAATGGCACAAAAGAAGCTAGGGAGACGATAAAAATGTTTCATTTATTGAGATGGTCCCCCAATTTATGGTTCTAAATTCATTTTTATTAATAACGATTAATTTGGTAATTATTGATTGCGTGGCGCGGGCGGGCGAGGCACCTGCGGGGAGGGTGGGGGCGGTGTAATTACCGATTTTTTTTTTTTTTTTTTTGCGCGAACCGCACGGTTTTGGGTACTTTAAAATAGCACCTTTTTAACGAATTCAAATTTCAATACCTGTCACATTTGTGACAGGTGGATGATTGATGACCTTCCGCGGCGCTGCGCGGCGCGGGTGAAAAAATAACACCCGCACGGATTTGGGGAAATCCAGAAGATGGCAGACTTAAAAGAACAACATCCCGAGGCTCGGGATTGGAACACTTTGGTTTTGAGCGGCAACTTCAAAGGGCTGTGCCCCTCAAATAGGTTCGATAAAACCCGCGGCGGTAACTTCAAAGGGTGGCACCCCTCCCATAGGCACGGGTTTGTGCGGTAAACACCCGCTCGGAACCCGCTCGCTTTCGGGGTCATATACTACTAGCAAATCTGGAGTCAATTGCGAGGGCGGTTGTTGAGCATAGAGCAACACTAAAGAAATCAAAACCAATTAATTAATTATTTTTACATTTAAAAATTACCAAGGTAAGAATAAGCAAAGCAACAAAATAAATTTATCATTTAATGAATCACTGAAAATGATTTACAAATTAGCATTAATAACTAGGGCTCCAATTTTTAGGTGATAAAAACTGCCAAAATATTTAGGGGTCCCGGTGCCGGTTTTAGCCAAAATTCCTGGTCCCGTACCACTATAGAGTGAACCGATTTGCTAAACCCGATATATATTTTTCAATATTTTAATCAAAATCCGACCTTTTTATAGCATTGCCCATGGCCATCACTGCTTTACGTTTATTGAATTTTTAAGTGAATTTTTTTCTTCAGGGATGGACGTACATATATGGGTTACGACAATACTTCGTCATCAATTACGGGGTTTGGCAATTACACAAATCCGTAGCCCGTTATAACGACGGGGTTTTTCAGTTACGAATCCATTGTCCGAAATTATGGACTTTAATCCAAAATGCTTTATTTTTCGCAAAAAAATAGAAATCAAGAGCATAAAAATTATATATTAATTTATTGGGTATTTTTGTTCAATTAAGGTCCATCGTTTTGGTTCCTTTATAGTTTGGAAGAGAGACGTGCCCTTTCTGAAAATTAAATTTCATAATTTTTTTCATATTTCTTCCATCAATTATCATTGATAAAAATTACTAGCGAAAAGAAGTTGAGGAATTCATGAACATCATAAGATATGACGTACTGCAATTGGTAATTAGTGAACTTTATATAATTAATCATTTTCCAACAAAATATATTCAAAACACATATTTTGTGTATCGGAAGTCTGTTTTTTAAATTTTATATTAAATAGAATAACAAAAATTCGAGAGTTAGTTCGGTGATATTTTATGAACAAATGTTTCAGTTGACTTTCGGTTCCATCTGCGCCAACATCACATTTGAAGGTGAAAAAGCAAGAATGGATTGGTATTTGGGGCATGAATGTTTGAAAATCCATTTCCCATCAATTCAGCATTCATTCATTCATTCACCACATTATAATATTTATTCTCATTAAAATAAGTAATAAATAATTTTAAAAAAGGTTTATATATCTGCCAATGAAAGGGATCATTTCTTTTTTGGTTTATTTGTCATTGCATCAATAAACGGAACAAAGCTCGGCAATGAACTCAATGTTGTAAATATTGTTCAATCAGAGATCATTAACAACCTAAAAAACGTATTGGGAAGCTAATTCAGTGTTATTCGGAGGCAATGTATGGATGGCATAAATGGTTTTTTATTTTCATATTTCGACGAAATTTGTGAAAACATTAAATTTATAAAAATTAAAAAATAAAATTTACAATATTCGAAGAGCAGCAAAATTTTCTGAATATTTGGTGCTTTTTCATGTTTTTCCAAGTTTGTCTGAAAATTTTTAAATCAGATTTTTTTGCAACAGTTCAAAAAGATTTGCCGATTTTTATTTTAATAAGAAACCCACAGATTCCGGATCCTCAAAAACCAGTATCAGGTCCCCAAAAGTTGGGTCCCCGAATTTTAAATCTACAAACATCACGCAGGATTTTAGTACCTATTTTGCAGTTTCTATTACCTAAAATCTCTTCGCTGTTTTAACTAAATCATTTACGAATAGGAAATATGCTAAATGGGAACATGCAATAGTGTGCAGCAATAAAAATGTCCAAATTGGTCCATTAAACAAGTTTATTGACCTATTTTGTACTGCTATTGTTGGCAAAGATTGGAAAAATGCTAAAACGAATTTTACCAAAGCATTTGGTGAGCAAATGTCAGTGTCACAAGCAATCCGTGAATCATTGAAGCAAATTGCAGCGAAAATGCCGTCAGAAATTGATTTGGAAACATTTTATGAGCACAACAAACTCGAGCTAGGTCAAGACCGGTCGAAACAAGTTCCTGGGACAGCCCTCCAAAAATTCCTGGCTCTGTGCTACCACCTGGAATTCCCAACAAATAATGCAGCCAAGTGACATTCTTGGACCAATTGTCCAAACTTTATGGCCCAAAATTCGAGCTGATCACGGCCAAGCAAGCAAAAGGATTTAGCGTTAGAGGCAAACCCAAATTTGGCATCAAACAAAAGAAAGAAGCGCCAAATGGACACGATCATTCTAATGTTGGCATTTTTGCTTCGCGGCTCCTTTGTGTTCGGACTTGCCATTTACCTAATCTCAGTTCTCATTGAGTTTTTGTTGGTGCCATTAATTCTTGTTTGTCCATTGGTTGCAATCATTTTTATTTTGTTATTGCAATTGGTTTGAGATTATTCAATGTGCGATAATTTTTTGTTTATCAATTTGTAATTTAGATAACTAAATTATTTTTTTATTTAAATTTTAAAATCTATTTGTCGATTAAAATTATAACAGCGAAACGAGCATCGTTATTTGATAGTTGACTCTGAAATTCCTATTCTAAAAAAATTCTATTATTAATAATACCTCTTAAAAAATCATTTATCGATTAAAATTTTAACACCCAAAACAGAAAATTTCTTCTGATTAATATTTGTTTCTGAGATTTAATGTTATTCAAATCTTATGTTATTTTCCCTCATCATTCAATCATTTAGGATAAAAATGTACAAAAATCCTCAAAATAATAAACAATTTAAGCCAACATTTTTGTATCGTTGTACACAGATGAAGCTCAACATGTGGAAAACCAAAAAGATCACCATTGCAGCGCACTTTTTCAAAAAACTATTGGGGAACAGGAGGTCCTGCGAGAGTGCCCATAGCATGGATGGTCGTGATCACGGATCACGGAAATCACAGGGCTTTTCAGGTGCCGTGGTCACGGCTTACGAATCTTTTCAATTTTTCTTTATTTTTTAAAACAGCATTAGAACCATAATTAACAAGTGATTGGAAAATTTTTGGACAAAATTTGTAACAAATTTCACGGCGGCGACTTCGGCACCACCTGCCCCCATGTACTCGAAAAGTTTTTTGGAAAAAGCACGCCACAAAAAAAGCGGTTTTGAAAAACAAAAATTTTTTGATTTAAATGAATAGAGGAATTGTAAATTTTTGGTCTCCAAATCACGGATTTTCTGGAAGTCCCGTGATTACGGATCACGGGTTTTCGTGATTGAAAATTGAATCACGGCCAGCCCTGGTCCATAGGCGCTGAGGCCAAATATTGGCGTAATTTGCTAGTAAAATTCCACCAAAAATTGTGGTTATGAAGAAATTTAGCAAAATTTTGATCATTGATCACTCTTTGTTGGCTGCACATTTTTCTTAGTTTGTTCCAAAATTTGCCCAAAAGTTTTGACAACCATATGTATTATTATTTACTTCCATCAAAATTTAGAACAAACGACAAATTACTCTGCAAAATTTGGTAATTCTGATTGTACGACAATTTGGACGACAGAGACAAACGACAAATGGCAAAACGATATATTTGTACGACAAACTATATATTTTTTTTTCGTAACGACAAATTAGGAGACAAACAACAAATTTGTCGCTTGTCGATCGATTTGTTGTTCGTAATTGGAGGAATCCTTCCCCGGGTATTCCCCAGAAAACCAAAAACGCTTATGCCGTTCCGCGATCGTGCAAAGTTTAGAAATATTTGCAAAGGTTCTAAATTCTCGCCATTGGGGCGCCAAATTCTTTCATGGATTCATTTGCCACGAATATACCCGCAGCTAATGGTAAAGCTACCAGCAGGTGTAACCTTATCCGAGTAGCCTTACCTCATGCTTTACAGGCTCGGGGAGTGCCAATGGGCGCACAGAGCAAAATTGACGTGTTTTTCTAATGGATCTCTTAAAAATTGTCTTTTTGGATCTTGAAGAAATTTGCATTATTATTAAATTTGTTTGTTCAACTTTTCTAACCCTTTATTCGCTTACATTTTACATATCTTTTTTATTTGTAAAAAAATTATTTACCTTAATTCATAAAAAGTGGCATATTGCCTTTTTATTGAATAGCGTCAATCGATTTACATTATTCGGAAATTTCTTTTTCATGTCAATTTTATAAACCTTATTGTGCATATCATATTCATTATTATTTTTTGGCTAATAATGTGAATTTTCCTCTTTTTAATTTTAATTTTAATAAACAATCTTTTATTTAATAAAATAATAAATTAAGATGTATTATATTGCAATTTTTCTTTTGCCTCTGATCATTTTCTTCATTTTGTTGATGGCATGGGTGAACAACGAACATCAAAGCGTATTAAAAAGGTGAAAGGCTTCAACGTCAAACCGCTACCAATCTTTCGTGTCCGTGCTCTGAGCAGAAAATTGAGAATGATTGACTTTGTGAATCCAAATGAAAAATGGCCTTTTACGTTGGGAAGAGGATTTACAGCTGAAGATAAAGTGCCAATTTCTGATGCCAAAATCGCTGCTGATAAAGCAGTCAGTGCAGATATAAAAATGACCAACCAAATGTGTAAAATGCAAATCATGCGTGACAAAAATGCAATGATTTCTAACAAAGTGGACATTTTGCCAAAACTGGATGCCAAAGAAGTGCCCATTAGCATTGACCAACAAATTGCCAATAAACTGCCGAAGAATGCACGAAAATCGACTGAAATAAAAATGCCAATTTCGGACGCCAAAATCGCTGCCGATAAAGCAGTCATTAATCAGTATATAAAAAAGACTGATCCAGTGCAAAAAATGCCAATCATGGGTGCCAAAAGTTCAAAGTTTTCTAACAGAGTAGACATTTTGCCAAAATCGGATGCCAAAGAATTAAACATTAGCAACGACCAAAAAATTACAAATAAACACAAACAATATGCCAAAATCGGATCCAAAAATTGCCATCAAGAAGAAGAAAGATTCTTCTGGCAAGAACTCAAAAGAGGAAAAAAAGAAAACAACAAACTATGAAGAGTCGATGAAACTGATCAAGTTTTAGTGCAACATTCGATTTTCTTTTCAGTCAGACACTTCCGACGACAGAATTTAGTGTTTTTTTCATCTAGTAAATTAAAACTTTAACATCCGTATAAAATTTATTGAGCTTGAAATTTTAGCTAATATTGGATTTGTTACGCACTTAAGAATGATACCAATTTTTAAAAATGGTGGACAAATAAAAAATGTTAAGTCATTTGACGCCGAAATGTACATGATCATTTTTTTACACGACATACATACCAGGGATGTGCCAAATCGAAAAATAAAATGCGAAACGCGAAATTTGCAAAAGAAAAAAGGCGAAACCAAAACAAACGTGAAACACGAAATTCAAATAAAAAATGCGAATTATTCCCACCCTCAACAGATTCTTCGGCATTTTTACAAAATGCGAACACTTATTTACATAATCAATAGTGTAAGGAAGAAGCTGGCTGGGCGGTTAAAACGCAGAAAGCGGGTGTTGATAAGATCTATAAAAGAAAGGGCGGATGTGCCTCGGTAGCTTAATGGTAGAGCTGCCCACGGAAAGGGTGCATGAGTGGGTTCGATTCCCACCCGAGGTTTAACATTTTGCCCATTGCTTATTATAGGGACCGGATTTATATGGACAAAAAACCCAAAATATGGACAAAAAAACATGAAAATATGGGCGAATAATTTATTTTTGAACTTTGTTTGAAGAAATTTTTTAATACCATTTTTCTCTTTTAAGGTAACTTTTTTTTAACAAATTTGGGTAACTCGGAACTTTGAAAATTTAATTCTTAGCAAATTAATGTTTAAACTCAACAAGTGTTTAAATCATTGAAATAATTAGACGATCAAAAGAATGAAATATTGTAAATCCGGCGCTTCATGTTTTTCTAAATCTTATAAGAGCCTTTTGGGTATTTGAAGACCGGCCCAAAATTGGCCTCAATTTTGTCACCAGGCCAACACAAAGAAATACAAGGGAACAATTCGACCGAAGAAACATTGGCTGAAATGTTGATAGAACCTGGGAAAATTAAAAATTAATTAGGGCAACAAATTTAAATAATCCCAGGCAAACTTAATCCAAACTATTTAAAAATTAAAAAAGTTACTAAAGAATGAAAATTTTCTTCATAAACCATTAATTTAAAATTATCCTTCCCAAAAAAAAATTATTCAAATTTAATAACATTAAATACTTAAAGCAAAAATAAATACTGCAAGAATTGAATTTCAAAAAATTTTGTGTAACTTATTTTTATGCAAGAAAAGACCGAAATTTGCATTTAAACGGACCCGGAACAAAATCGGGATTTTTGTCCAAGACAAAAAAAAGGAAAAATTAAAAGATTTTTTCAGGCAAAAAATAATAAATTAAATTAAAATTGCTTGCCTTTATTTAGAAAAAAAATATTTGTTTGTATTAGGGTCCTAATAAATTAATTACTATAATTAGGCTTGCAAAATTTATTTTCTGTGTCGCTGTTTTATTTATTATTTACATATTTTTAATTCGATTTTAAAATATTAATTGCCCTTCCCCTATTCCATTCACATACCCAAATGTTTTCCATTCAGTGTGTAAGTGATTCGGCCGCCAACTCGGTTAACACCACAGCCAACAACATCACCGACATCCAACGAGGGTGTGCCATCAATGGCATTGGCATTATCACGGCTGCTGCCAGCTGCCGTTTTGCTTTGCCCACTCGTGCCAGCCGAAAATAAGTCGTCGTAATAAAGTGCTTAAAGCTTGCATAAATTTTGGGTCAAAAATTTGAAAAAGCTTCTCTTAGAGAGAATTTAATGGATAAATTTAAGAGCCAATTAATCCTATATGATTGAGCAGCATTTGCCCGGTTTTGGGAATTCGTGCCGGGTTTTTGCTGGATTTTTAGGTTCGTGAGGGTAGTGTGCAGATGCTATGGGCACTCTCGCAGGACCTCCTGTTCCACAATAGTTTTTTGAAAAAGTGCGCTGCAATGGTGATCTTTTTGGTTTTCCACATGTTGAGCTTCATCTGTGTACAACGATACAAAAATGTTGGCTTAAATTGTTATTATTTTGAGGATTTTTGGCCATTTTTATCCTAAATGATTGAATGATGAGGGAAAATAACATAAGATTTGAATAACATTAAATCTCAGAAACAAATATTAATCAGAAGAAATTTTCTGTTTTGGGTGTTAAATTTTAATCGATAAATGATTTTTTAAGAGGTATTATTAATAATTAGAATAGGAATTTCAGAGTCAACTATCAAATAACGATGCTCGTTTCGCTTTTTTTTCTAAATAAAGGCAAGCAATTTTTTTTAATTTATTATTTTTTGCCTGAAAAAATCTTTTAATTTTTCCTTTTTTTGTCTTGGACAAAAATCCCGATTTTGTTCGGGGTCCGTTTAAATGCAAATTTCGGTCTTTTCTTGCATAAAAATAAGTTACACAAAATTTTTTGAAATTCAATTCTTGCGTATTTATTTTTGCTTTAAGTATTTAATGTTATTAAATTTGAATAATTTTTTTTGGGAAGGATAAGGTTTTTTAAATTAATGGTTTATGAAGAAAATTTTCATTCTTTAGTAACTTTTTTAATTTTTAAATAGTTTGGATTAAGTTTGCCTGGGATTATTTAAATTTGTTGCCCTAATTAATTTTTAATTTTCCCAGGTTCTATCAACATTTCAGCCAATGTTTCTTCGGTCGAATTGTTCCCTTGTATTTCTTTGTGTTGGCCTGGTGACAAAATTGAGGCCAATTTTGGGCCGGTCTTCAAATACCCAAAAGGCTCTTATAAGATTTAGAAAAACATGAAGCGCCGGATTTACAATATTTCATTCTTTTGATCGTCTAATTATTTCAATGATTTAAACACTTGTTGAGTTTAAACATTAATTTGCTAAGAATTAAATTTTCAAAGTTCCGAGTTACCCAAATTTGTTAAAAAAAAAGTTACCTTAAAAGAGAAAAATGGTATTAAAAAATTTCTTCAAACAAAGTTCAAAAATAAATTATTCGCCCATATTTTCATGTTTTTTTGTCCATATTTTGGGTTTTTTGTCCATATAAATCCGGTCCCTATAATAAGCAATGGGCAAAATGTTAAACCTCGGGTGGGAATCGAACCCACTCATGCACCCTTTCCGTGGGCAGCTCTACCATTAAGCTACCGAGGCACATCCGCCCTTTCTTTTATAGATCTTATCAACACCCGCTTTCTGCGTTTTAACCGCCCAGCCAGCTTCTTCCTTACACTATTGATTATGTAAATAAGTGTTCGCATTTTGTAAAAATGCCGAAGAATCTGTTGAGGGTGGGAATAATTCGCATTTTTTATTTGAATTTCGTGTTTCACGTTTGTTTTGGTTTCGCCTTTTTTCTTTTGCAAATTTCGCGTTTCGCATTTTATTTTTCGATTTGGCACATCCCTGGTATGTATGTCGTGTAAAAAAATGATCATGTACATTTCGGCGTCAAATGACTTAACATTTTTTATTTGTCCACCATTTTTAAAAATTGGTATCATTCTTAAGTGCGTAACAAATCCAATATTAGCTAAAATTTCAAGCTCAATAAATTTTATACGGATGTTAAAGTTTTAATTTACTAGATGAAAAAAACACTAAATTCTGTCGTCGGAAGTGTCTGACTGAAAAGAAAATCGAATGTTGCACTAAAACTTGATCAGTTTCATCGACTCTTCATAGTTTGTTGTTTTCTTTTTTCCTCTTTTGAGTTCTTGCCAGAAGAATCTTTCTTCTTCTTGATGGCAATTTTTGGATCCGATTTTGGCATATTGTTTGTGTTTATTTGTAATTTTTTGGTCGTTGCTAATGTTTAATTCTTTGGCATCCGATTTTGGCAAAATGTCTACTCTGTTAGAAAACTTTGAACTTTTGGCACCCATGATTGGCATTTTTTGCACTGGATCAGTCTTTTTTATATACTGATTAATGACTGCTTTATCGGCAGCGATTTTGGCGTCCGAAATTGGCATTTTTATTTCAGTCGATTTTCGTGCATTCTTCGGCAGTTTATTGGCAATTTGTTGGTCAATGCTAATGGCCACTTCTTTGGCATCCAGTTTTGGCAAAATGTCCACTTTGTTAGAAATCATTGCATTTTTGTCACGCATGATTTGCATTTTACACATTTGGTTGGTCATTTTTATATCTGCACTGACTGCTTTATCAGCAGCGATTTTGGCATCAGAAATTGGCACTTTATCTTCAGCTGTAAATCCTCTTCCCAACGTAAAAGGCCATTTTTCATTTGGATTCACAAAGTCAATCATTCTCAATTTTCTGCTCAGAGCACGGACACGAAAGATTGGTAGCGGTTTGACGTTGAAGCCTTTCACCTTTTTAATACGCTTTGATGTTCGTTGTTCACCCATGCCATCAACAAAAATGAAGAAAATGATCAGAGGCAAAAGAAAAATTGCAATATAATACATCTTAATTTATTATTTTATTAAATAAAAGATTGTTTATTAAAATTAAAATTAAAAAGAGAAAATTCACATTATTAGCCAAAAAATAATAATGAATATGATATGCACAATAAGGTTTATAAAATTGACATGAAAAAGAAATTTCCGAATAATGTAAATCGATTGACGCTATTCAATAAAAAGGCAATATGCCACTTTTTATGAATTAAGGTAAATAATTTTTTTACAAATAAAAAAGATATGTAAAATGTAAGCGAATAAAGGGTTAGAAAAGTTGAACAAACAAATTTAATAATAATGCAAATTTCTTCAAGATCCAAAAAGACAATTTTTAAGAGATCCATTAGAAAAACACGTCAATTTTGCTCTGTGCGCCCATTGGCACTCCCCGAGCCTGTAAAGCATGAGGTAAGGCTACTCGGATAAGGTTACACCTGCTGGTAGCTTTACCATTAGCTGCGGGTATATTCGTGGCAAATGAATCCATGAAAGAATTTGGCGCCCCAATGGCGAGAATTTAGAACCTTTGCAAATATTTCTAAACTTTGCACGATCGCGGAACGGCATCAGCGTTTTTGGTTTTCTGCTGGATACCCGGGGAAGGATTCCTCCAATTACGAACAACAAATCGATCGACAAGCGACAAATTTGTTGTTTGTCTCCTAATTTGTCGTTACGAAAAAAATATATAGTTTGTCGTACAAATATATCGTTTTGCCATTTGTCGTTTGTCTCTGTCGTCCAAATTGTCGTACAATCAGAATTACCAAATTTTGCAGAGTAATTTGTCGTTTGTTCTATATTTTGATGGAAGTAAATAATAATACATATGGTTGTCAAAACTTTTGGGCAAATTTTGGAACAAACTAAGAAAAATGTGCAGCCAACAAAGAGTGATCAATGATCAAAATTTTGCTAAATTTCTTCATAACCACAATTTTTGGTGGAATTTTACTAGCAAATTACGCCAATATTTGGCCTCAGCGCCTATGGACCAGGGCTGGCCGTGATTCAATTTTCAATCACGAAAACCCGTGATCCGTAATCACGGGACTTCCAGAAAATCCGTGATTTGGAGACCAAAAATTTACAATTCCTCTATTCATTTAAATCAAAAAATTTTTGTTTTTCAAAACCGCTTTTTTTGTGGCGTGCTTTTTCCAAAAAACTTTTCGAGTACATGGGGGCAGGTGGTGCCGAAGTCGCCGCCGTGAAACTCCTGTTCCCCAATAGTTTTTTGAAAAAGTGCGCTGCAATGGTGATCTTTTTGGTTTTCCACATGTTGAGCTTCATCTGTGTACAACGATACAAAAATGTTGGCTTAAATTGTTATTATTTTGAGGATTTTTGGCCATTTTTATCCTAAATGATTGAATGATGAGGGAAAATAACATAAGATTTGAATAACATTAAATCTCAGAAACAAATATTAATCAGAAGAAATTTTCTGTTTTGGGTGTTAAAATTTTAATCGATAAATGATTTTTTAAGAGGTATTATTAATAATAGAATTTTTTAGAATAGGAATTTCAGAGTCAACTATCAAATAACGATGCTCGTTTCGCTTTTTTTTCTAAATAAAGGCAAGCAATTTTTTTTAATTTATTATTTTTTGCCTGAAAAAATCTTTTAATTTTTCCTTTTTTTGTCTTGGACAAAAATCCCGATTTTGTTCGGGGTCCGTTTAAATGCAAATTTCGGTCTTTTCTTGCATAAAAATAAGTTACACAAAATTTTTTGAAATTCAATTCTTGCGTATTTATTTTTGCTTTAAGTATTTAATGTTATTAAATTTGAATAATTTTTTTTGGGAAGGATAAGGTTTTTTAAATTAATGGTTTATGAAGAAAATTTTCATTCTTTAGTAACTTTTTTAATTTTTAAATAGTTTGGATTAAGTTTGCCTGGGATTATTTAAATTTGTTGCCCTATTTAATTTTCCCAGGTTCTATCAACATTTCAGCCAATGTTTCTTCGGTCGAATTGTTCCCTTGTATTTCTTTGTGTTGGCCTGGTGACAAAATTGAGGCCAATTTTGGGCCGGTCTTCAAATACCCAAAAGGCTCTTATAAGATTTAGAAAAACATGAAGCGCCGGATTTACAATATTTCATTCTTTTGATCGTCTAATTATTTCAATGATTTAAACACTTGTTGAGTTTAAACATTAATTTGCTAAGAATTAAATTTTCAAAGTTCCGAGTTACCCAAATTTGTTAAAAAAAAAGTTACCTTAAAAGAGAAAAATGGTATTAAAAAATTTCTTCAAACAAAGTTCAAAAATAAATTATTCGCCCATATTTTCATGTTTTTTTGTCCATATTTTGGGTTTTTGGTCCATATAAATCCGGTCCCTATAATAAGCAATGGGCAAAATGTTAAACCTCGGGTGGGAATCGAACCCACTCATGCACCCTTTCCGTGGGCAGCTCTACCATTAAGCTACCGAGGCACATCCGCCCTTTCTTTTATAGATCTTATCAACACCCGCTTTCTGCGTTTTAACCGCCCAGCCAGCTTCTTCCTTACACTATTGATACTACATAGGAAGACCACTTGAATTATCGATTGATTTTTCCCCTCTGAATGGAGTGGATGAGCGGGGGGAGGGGGGGGGGGGTCGGTGCCTATTGGGTGGTGTGGTGGGAGGGGGGGGGGGGGGGGGGTGCGTCGGGAAAGGCGGGTTCGGGATGGTGGTTGGTGCGCGGGATGGTGTGGGGTCGGGATTTGGGGGGTGTTGGATGGGGGTTGCGCGAGATTTTGGGTTGTTGGTGTTAAATGCGCGGGAGTTTCGCCGCGCGGGATTGAACCCGAGATGGTGGTTGGCCCGACGCGTTAACCAGTCGGCCACCGATGGAGTGGGCGGGGTCATGTTATTTGCGTTTAAAAGGCGCGACCCCCTCCCCGCTGGACGCCGCCGCCCTTTCGCGGTAGCGCGACCCATCTCTTCCTCGGACCCCCTCCCTCCGTCGGCGCGGACCCTTCCCCACCATTCCTCGGCGCGGACCCCTCCCTCCGTCGGCGTGGACCCCCTCTCTCCGGCGGAGCGGACCCCCTCTCTCCGGCGGCGCGCCTGAGGCGAAATTCTTTCGCCGTTCAGCTTAGGGGATGGTGGAATGAAGGCTGTGTAAAATTTGAAGTCAATCGGAAAAGGGGTGCGCGAGTTTTGCTG
>SIJG01000060.1:910719-952973 GCA_023374025.1 Heterodera schachtii | reverse complement strand
TTTATACAACGGCGATGAATATGAATGAGATTTCACAAATATCGAACAAGCGAAGCACACAATATATTAATGGGTATACAATATATACATATTCAGATCTGTTATGTCCGAAGATAACAAATTAAATAAGTTTATTGCCGAAGAAATAAATAATAAAATAATGCAGACAATAAATTGGGAGGTCAATTTGGTGGGCACAATTAACAACTGAAAATCAGGGGAAAGGAGGGGGAGAAGATGGTGAAGAGGCGTGGGGTCATACACCTAATCAATAATCATTTGAATGTTATGTCCGAAGATAACAAATTAAATAAGTTTATTTGCCGAAGAAATAAATAATAAAATAAATGCAGACAATAAATTGGGAGGTCAATTTGGTGGGCACAATTAACAACTGAAAATCAGGGGAAAGGAGGGGGAGAAGATGGTGAAGAGGCGTGGGGTCATACACCTAATCAATAATCATTTGAATTGTTCTTTTCTCTAACACCTCCCCTCTTAAATTCGAACCCGTAGGGTTTAAGCCAAAAAAAATTTTCTCATTTTGATGGCGAATAAAATTGGCGGGGCTTTTTGACTCGGCTTGATCGGCGGACAAACAACGGTGAATTGGCTGGCGGAGGCTGATTTTGTTGGGGCTGACGAGGTGGTTCGACAACCGGCGGGGGCTCTTCCACTTGAGTTGCCTCCTTTTCGGCT
This sequence comes from Heterodera schachtii, assembly GCA_023374025.1. Lineage (NCBI taxonomy): Eukaryota > Metazoa > Nematoda > Chromadorea > Rhabditida > Heteroderidae > Heterodera > Heterodera schachtii. Next base: position 952,274 of record SIJG01000060.1, on the reverse strand, counting down.
TCGTCTTCCAAAAGATGGCGTCGCCTTAGCTGATTTGCGTGCCGATGAACAACGCGACGCAGAACAGGCACATAAACACGATATGTGGGCGAATTGTGAAGCCTTGACCAATTCCGAACCTCGGCTCTTGATTCAAATGGTCAAATAAATTGAGTTTTATTGAAAATGAATTTTTGATTAGGAAATTTGTTTAGAGCGCGGCTTCTACTTTTTATAGGGTTTTAGAGGTCGCTGATCACGAATCTGAAACCCATTTTGACCAATTTCGAACCCCAACCCGAACAAAATCGGGAATTATTTTTTACCAAAATTGACTTTTATGTTAGAATATTACAGAATTCAGGTCCGGGATTCGAAATGGTTATCAGATTCATGATCAGCGACCTCGAAAAGCCCATAAAAAGTTGTTGTTTTACACGATTAAAAATTTTTTTTTTTTTGCAATCTGAACACAGATATGTAGGTTATTACAAGTACCCCATTTTTTAAGATGCTCAGCATCGTCATGCTGTTTTCGTCCGTCGTCGAGATGCTCTTCAAGAACAAGCATTCGCTGGCCCGTGAGTGCTTCTACATCTGCCGAATGTACAAACACCTGCAGGAACAGCAGAAGATGAACAAGTGCGGAAGTGCCATCGTGTGGACGACTGAAGCAGAAGAGACGAATGGCAACGATGCTGGTGCCAACAAATACAATATATTAATATATACATCATACATGTGCAAGGGGTGTCTCGACACCCCCCCCCCCCCCCCCCTCGTCGTAAGAGGCCTCGGACACCCCCCGCCCTCTTCGTTCGTCGTAAGGGGGGCGGCTGTAAAAGAGGGAGGGGTCGTCGTGGGAACGGGGGGGGGTCGTCGACGACGGGGAAAAAATTTAAAATGTGAGCAATTTCCGCAGCTAATGGAGGTCCCAATCCGTCGTATGGCCTTTGCGCTGAGACACCCCTTGCACATGTATAATATATATTAAATCAGGATAATCTATTCCTTCCATAAAATGCTGTGAATGCTTTTCATTTTAGGCCATTGTCGCCACCAGCGGATAAAGAAGAAGTGGATCAAAGCAATGAAAAAGTGTGCTCGACGATTCATGGGCCCAGTGACCATCAGCGGAATGCAGCGGATAATGAAGAAGCGGATCAAAGGTTGCCGACCTCCGAATTGTAATGAAACACTGAAAGGCGAGCATCGATGGAGCTTGCCAAATTGGCATTGCTCAAATTTGCTGGTGCGGCGTTTTGTGGCACGGCATTTGTGACCATTTGTTGGAGTGCATTGAGCAATTGTTGTAGCTGTTGCGCGTCCATGGCCAATTGAAGAAAACTGCACACGGCAGACTTTAATCTCACACGGAGAGAAAAGTTTTGAAGTTCTGCGAAAATTAGAAATCAACACGAGATTTCTAATTTTCCACCACGAGCAATATCAGCACGAGATAAAGCTCGGATTTGTTGCTTTGCCGGTGATGTGCAGTTAATTGCTGACTGCGCCAAAATTTGTTATGTCCGAAGATAACAAATTAAATAAGTTTATTTGCCGAAGAAATAAATAATAAAATAAATGCAGACAATAAATTGGGAGGTCAATTTGGTGGGCACAATTAACAACTGAAAATCAGGGGAAAGGAGGGGGAGAAGATGGTGAAGAGGCGTGGGGTCATACACCTAATCAATAATCATTTGAATTGTTCTTTTCTCTAACAAGATCACATAAGGAAGGATCACTGTTCCACAAGGGAACATTTAGGAAGCATTGGAACAGACAAAACACAGCAATCGGACGGGAAGGGAATGATCGAAAGCAAGGGACGGGTGGGTTGGTGTCGCGAGACGTCGTCGTCGAACACTGTCATTTGCACGCAGCACGCCTGGCATGGCTATTCCTCTGCTTGGCTCGTCTCCGCTGTGCTCTGTTCTCCCAGCGCTTCGTCCACGGTGGATGCATCGGCGGTGTCCTTCTTCTTGCCCTTCTTGTCCTTCTTCCCGTGCTTGTCCTTCTTGCCCGCTTTGCTGTCGTCGGCACCAACTCTTCACAGATGGGAGGACACGGCAGAATTCTTCTTCGCCCTGGAACGCTTCGTCAACGACACAACGCCGCGCACCGTCCAGGACCTGGTCAGCGAATTCACCGAACTCAACGCAGCGCCACGACCGGAGCCATCGCCTGAGTTTACACGGTGGGTTTTGGCGTCGTTTTCAATTTTTATGCATGTCTAATCTTCCCAATTCCAATTGCAGGAACTTGGAGTGCAACCGCTACCGAGATGTGATCTGCACGGAAATCAATCGAGTGCGACTCCACAGCGGACGCTACATCCACGCCAACTGGATCAGCACGTTCGGCGAGAACCGCTTCATCTGCACTCAAGGCCCGCTCGAGACGACCTGCGACGACTTCTGGACAATGATCGTGCAGGAGAACATCGAAGGCATTGTGATGCTCTGCGACACCATCGAACAAAATCGGATCAAATGTCATCAGTACTGGCCGACCGCGGACAACAAAGTGGGTTTTGAAATTTTACCCAATTTAACCAATTAATCATTTCCCCTTCCCTCCTAGCTCATGCGCTTCGCCAACAACCAGATCATGGTCAAATTCTTGCGCGAACACCACGTGGAAGGCGCGCTCTACAGGACGGACCTCATCGTTGGAGCACCGCAGATGCGACAGGGCCACTTGCGCGTTCAACACTTCCACTGGCGACAATGGCCCGACCGCGGAGTGCCCCACAGCGACCTGGCCCCGCTGCGCCTGCTGTACCATGTGATCGGCGTCCCCCGAGCGGTTGTGCACTGTTCAGCTGGTGAGTTACGGAAACAAAAGCATTGGGAAATTAATCATCATTTTTTCCCATTCCAGGCATCGGACGCACTGGAACGCTCGTGGCGGTGTACTTGGCCAACCAAACGCTGCACCTCGGCCAGCCTCTCAACATCTTCGCTCTCATCCGTGACCTCCGGCGCCAACGATCTCAGAGCATACAGACGCTCGACCAATACCTCTACATTTACTTCGTGATACTTCGGTGGGTTTTTTTCAAATTTTTTATTAAAAAAAAAAGCATAATTTTATTTTTTTTTTTTCAGTTATGCACAAAACAAGGCGTCAAAGCTGAACATCAACGTGAACGCGCTCAACGCCCTCGTGCAGGCACTGAACTCCACCATGCGACGGGGCTGAGCTGCTGCTGCTGACGTCGCCGGGCCGGCCGATGACGGAGGGATCGTCAGGATAGAATATGATCATTTGCGAATGTATTGCGTTGTCAGCGTGTCCATAACTGTCATAATGCCCCATATTGTAATTGTCAATACCCCGATCATTTGAATTGTATGTATTATTTTTGATGTGTGCGCATATAAACTAATCAAAATGAGGAATTTTCACTTTTTGGGTGTTTCGGCGCTTCTGGCTTAGGCGGGGGATTTTTTCCGTCCCTCCCTTGTAATTTTCTGATCACTTTTTCCTTTTTACAAATGTTTTCTTGCTGAATGTGCTAACTAATCAATCAGCTGACAACGCGCTTTTGCTTTTTCATTTTTACCCAGGGTAGCCAGATTAAAATTTTCAAAAGCCTCATTTGGAGTGCAAAAAAAACCTCATTTTGGGTCAAAAGCCTCATTTTTACAAAATTTATACTAAACACGTTTAAAATTTTCTAGTGTTATATTTTTGGTTGTCTATGATCAATTTGAGCATTTTTTGTTAGAAATAAGCATTTTTTGGGATTCGGAATATGAAAAACAAAGTTGATTTTTTTGGCGCTTTTTCAAAAAAAAATTTGGGGAACAAATGGGGGCCGGCGGTGCCGATAGGCGCCCGCCGGGAAAATTTTTGTAATTTTTATGGGATTTTAACAGATTTTGTCCGAAAATGACCAAATTTTGCGATTTTGAGCAAATTTTGCTTGTAAATTAAGGATTTTTACGGTCCGGCGGTGCCGATAGGCGCCGCCGGGGGAAAAATTAGGAATTTTGACCATATTTTTAGCATATTTTCTAGAGATCGGTATTTTGAAAAAAGCCTGGACCTGGACCTGGATTCCATGTTGGACCTGGACCTGGATTTCCTGGACAAAAATCCAGGAAAATCCAGGCTCCTTGAGACCTGGATCCAGGCCTGGACCTGGATTTTTTTTAAATTTGTTTTAAAAAGCAAAAAAATCTTTGAAAAAATTAATTAATTGCTTGAGAAAGTCTAAAAATATCTAATTCTTAATAATAATGTGTTTTAAAATCTATTTATCAAAAAAGTTCAAAAAATTTTCAAAGTGATTTTAATTTTTTATATGAATTAATAAGTTTTTCGAAAATTTTTACAAATGTAATCTTGAAATTTTTCATAAAAAATTTCTGATTTTTTTCCAAGTTTATAGGTCAATCGATTTAAACAATTTTGTGGAAAACATAAGCAATTTGAAAATTTCAGTGCATTCAGAATCAAAAAACCAGATTTCTAACAATTTTTTTCGGCACATTTTTTAAAAAAAATTTTAGGATGTGTGAGGTGGTTCTGTAGGAGAACAGCATCTTTTCGATCCAATCCTTTCCACCTTTGGACATTTTCTTCATCGATCGCTTGAAGGTGTCAACGAATCGTTCCACTTGGCCATTCGATTGTGGGTGAAATGGCGGTGTGAAAATGTGCTTGATTCCAAATTCTTTACAGAATGTGGCGAATTCGGCGGATCGAAATTGGGTCCCGTTGTCGGAAACAATTTCCTCTGGGATTCCGAGCCGATAAATGATTGATCGGAGAACAAATACGGTGGCATAAGCAGAAATTGTGTTCATACGGTAGACTTCTGGCCACTTTGAAAATGAATCGATCAAAATCAAATATTGGTGACCGTCTGAGCAGGGGCCAGCAAAATCGATGTGGACTCGCTGAAACACTTTGTCCGTCGTTGGCCATGGCGAAAGAGGCGCTTTGGTCGGGTTTTTCTGGCCCAATTGGCACTCTTCGCACGTGCTCACAACCTTTTCAATCGCTGAGTCCATTCCCGGCCAATACACGTGGCGTCGAGCAAGTGCTTTCATGCGCACAATGCCTGGGTGCGCGATGTGCAATGCCTTTAGGATGCGACTCCGGAGCGATGTTGGGACGATCACACGGTCCTCATACAATAGGCAACTGTCGACCTCCAAAATTTTGTCCCGTTTTGGAAAATATGGACTGATTTCTGGTTCGGCGACTTTGGTTGGCCATCCGTTTCTTAAATATTGGAGAATTGCTTGAAGTGGCTGATCATTGGCCATCGCTGCAGAAATTTCGGTGGTTGTCACTGGGAGTTGATCCATTCTGTTTTCGAAGACAGAATTAATGTAGCAATCCGTATCGGCACATATATTTGCTATTAGGATGTCTTCCTCTGGACGCGAATAATTAGCGATCAGCCGGGACAAAACGTCGGCTTGGCCAAATGATGTCGTGTTGACATAGCGAATTTCAAAATCATAATTCGCCAAAATCATGGACCAGCGCTGGAGGCGGCTCGCGGCATAGGTCGGAATGCCCTTTTTGGAGCCGAAAATTGCCAATAAAGGCTTGTGGTCCGTTTGCAAAATAAATTTTCGGCCGTACACCATGCGGTGGAATTTTTGAACGGCGAACACAATGGCCAATGCTTCTTTTTCAATTTGGCTGTAATTTTGCTGCGCTGCTGTCAGAGTGCACGCTGCGTGTTCCACCACTTTTTCCTTTTTGTCGGGGAATGTGTGGCTCTCACGCATGCATTTGACAAATCTCCCATAATAATTCAAAGCACCCAAAAATGATCGGAGTGTGTTTTTGTCGGTCGGAGCGGGCATTTTCCGAATTGAGTCAGAACGCGACGGGTCAGGGCGAATGCCATTTGCTGACACAATATGCCCAAGGAACAAAAGTTCGGGCTGCAAAAATTTGCATTTGTCCAGTTGGATGCGGAGCCCATACTCTTTTATGCGCCCAAAAAGAGTGTAAAGTGCCGTGACGTGTTGCTCCAGGGTTTTCGTTGCGATCAATCCATCGTCAAGATACGCGAAAACACCAGGGATGCCAGCACAAATTTGGTCCATCAAATGCTGAAATATTGCCGGTGCCGATTTGACTCCGAATGGCAGGCGTTGGCATTGGAAAAGTCCGCGGTGTGTGTTGATGGCGCACAGTTGCTTGGATTCTTCATCCATTTCCAGTTGCAAATACGCATCGCGTAAATCTAAATTTGAGAAAAATTTGGCGCCATTCAGTGAGGCGTAGATGTCGTCCGGCCTTGGCAGTGGGTGGCGGTTCAATTCCAGTGCGTTGTTGAGGCCAGTCGAGAAGTCAATGCAGACTCTCGTCTTGCCGTTTTTCTTTTTTACGGCCAAGATCGGTGCGGCCCAATGACTGAAATCGATTGGCTTAATTGCGCCAATTTGAAGAAGACGGTCCAATTCGGCATTCACAGCTTCCATGGCGCCGTGTGGAATTGGACGTGCGCGGCAAAAGATAGGCTTTGCATCAGGCCGCAAAATTAGATGCGCCTTTGCCTTTGAGCAGTGTCCTAATCCTTCTTCAAAAACTTCCGAGAAATCGTTTTGGAGTGCCGCTGTAAGCGTTGCCACATCATTGATCGATTTGTTTGGCGGCTTCACTGCCGAAAATTGATCAATCACTTTTGTCGCCTGATCAGCCGATTTGCTGGACGGAAACAAAATTTGGCGGGGAATGATCTCCAAAGCTTCAATCCACGGCAATCCCAATAAATTGTGTCCGACTTCTCCGCTCACATAGGCGATCAGAGTTTGCGGTGGTTTGTCGGAAAATTGGACGGTGCAGATGAATTTGCCAAGCAATGCGAATGGCTGATCATTGCAGTTTTTGGCATCGATGTCGGATGGCGTCAAACTCGGTTCTCCCAACTCTCGCCACGTTTGCAAAGAAATAATTGTGGCTTGAGCGCCGGTGTCGCCATTCATCGATGTTTCCAATCCATTTATTAAAATGCACAATTTCCACCATCTGCCTTGGGTCGTGCCAACATGGAGGCAATTTGCGTCGACTTTGACGGTGTGGAATGACCGGTGGTTCGGCGCCGCCTTTGCTTTCTTTTGCCGACAGGCTGTTGAAATGTGCCCTTTTTTGTTGCACTTAAGGCAAGTGGCGTCCTTGAATGTGCAGTCGGAGCGCCAGTGGTCGGATTTGCCACATGATCCACACGGAAGCGTTGGGCGACCACGTGTTGGCTTTCCACTTGAATTGGCATTTTGATGGTGCCGTTGATTGGAGTTGCTTTGCCTTTGCGTTGGGTCGGTCCATTGCCGCGGCCTTGTGTTAATGGCGTTGGTGGCAATTGGCGGGTTGACCAGCGAAAGGGCGCTCTCCTTGACAAGTTGAATTGCCCGAAGTTCCTCTTCAATTTTCTTTAGCGAAATGTTGGTGCCGTTTTTCTGCGCGTCCTCCAACATTTTCAATGCCTTTTGTCCTCAGATCATGGTGTTCATCGTTGAGCGCGATGATCAAAATGACGCATTTGAGCTGTTCTTTTGTTAGACTCAGATTGGCATTTTCACATGAAGCGTTGATCTGCGCAATTAGTGATGAAACATCTTGTCCTTGTTGCTGTCGAATTTTAAAGCATTCGTAGCGGCGGACAAACAGCGAACGTGTCTCGGCAAAAAGCTGTTTGAGGTGCGAAATAGTGTCATTCCAATTCACTTGGTCCGGCTGGGTTGGGCTGATCGTGTCCCGGTATTTGCTGTACTCCTCCTCTCCGAGTTTGCCGAGGAGAAGTCGCACTTTTGAGGCCTCCGGCAGAGTGCTTCCGTCGTCCTCGATCAATTTTCCGTACCGTTTGAACCAGCTTTCAAATGTGTTGCCGACCTCCGAATTGTAATGAAACGCTGAAAGGCGAGCATCGATAGAGCTTGCCAAATTGGCATTGCTCAAATTTGCTGGTGCGGCGTTTTGTGGCACGGCATTTGTGACCATTTGTTGGAGTGCATTGAGCAATTGTTGTAGCTGTTGCGCGTCCATGGCCAATTGAAGAAAACTGCACACGGCAGACTTTAATCTCACACGGAGAGAAAAGTTTTTGAAGTTCTGCGAAAATTAGAAATCAACACGAGATTTCTAATTTTCCACCACGAGCAATATCAGCACGAGATAAAGCTCGGATTTGTTGCTTTGCCGGTGATGTGCAGTTGATTGCTGACTGCGCCAAAATTTGTTATGTCCGAAGATAACAAATTAAATAAGTTTATTTGCCGAAGAAATAAATAATAAAATAAATGCAGACAATAAATTGGGAGGTCAATTTGGTGGGCACAATTAACAACTGAAATGAGGGGAAAGGAGGGGGAGAAGATGGTGAAGTGGTGTGTGGTCATACACCTAATCAATAACCATTTGAATTGTTCTTTTCTCTAACAAGATCACATAAGGAAGGATCACTGTTCCACAAGGGAACATTTAGGAAGCATTGGAACAGACAAAACACAGCAATCGGACGGGAAGGGAATGATCGAAAGCAAGGGACGGGTGGGTTGGTGTCGCGAGACGTCGTCGTCGAACACTGTCATTTGCACGCAGCACGCCTGGCATGGCTATTCCTCTGCTTGGCTCGTCTCCGCTGTGCTCTGTTCTCCCAGCGCTTCGTCCACGGTGGATGCATCGGCGGTGTCCTTCTTCTTGCCCTTCTTGTCCTTCTTCCCGTGCTTGTCCTTCTTGCCCGCTTTGCTGTCGTCGGCGCCAACTCTTCACAGATGGGAGGACACGGCAGAATTCTTCTTCGCCCTGGAACGCTTCGTCAACGACACAACGCCGCGCACCGTCCAGGACCTGGTCAGCGAATTCACCGAACTCAACGCAGCGCCACGACCGGAGCCATCGCCTGAGTTTACACGGTGGGTTTTGGCGTCGTTTTCAATTTTTATGCATGTCTAATCTTCCCAATTCCAATTGCAGGAACTTGGAGTGCAACCGCTACCGAGATGTGATCTGCACGGAAATCAATCGAGTGCGACTCCACAGCGGACGCTACATCCACGCCAACTGGATCAGCACGTTCGGCGAGAACCGCTTCATCTGCACTCAAGGCCCGCTCGAGACGACCTGCGACGACTTCTGGACAATGATCGTGCAGGAGAACATCGAAGGCATTGTGATGCTCTGCGACACCATCGAACAAAATCGGATCAAATGTCATCAGTACTGGCCGACCGCGGACAACAAAGTGGGTTTTGAAATTTTACCCAATTTAACCAATTAATCATTTCCCCTTCCCTCCTAGCTCATGCGCTTCGCCAACAACCAGATCATGGTCAAATTCTTGCGCGAACACCACGTGGAAGGCGCGCTCTACAGGACGGACCTCATCGTTGGAGCACCGCAGATGCGACAGGGCCACTTGCGCGTTCAACACTTCCACTGGCGACAATGGCCCGACCGCGGAGTGCCCCACAGCGACCTGGCCCCGCTGCGCCTGCTGTACCATGTGATCGGCGTCCCCCGAGCGGTTGTGCACTGTTCAGCTGGTGAGTTACGGAAACAAAAAGCATTGGGAAATTAATCATCATTTTTTCCCATTCCAGGCATCGGACGCACTGGAACGCTCGTGGCGGTGTACTTGGCCAACCAAACGCTGCACCTCGGCCAGCCTCTCAACATCTTCGCTCTCATCCGTGACCTCCGGCGCCAACGATCTCAGAGCATACAGACGCTCGACCAATACCTCTACATTTACTTCGTGATACTTCGGTGGGTTTTTTTTTCAAATTTTTTATTAAAAAAAAAAAGCATAATTTTATTTTTTTTTTCAGTTATGCACAAAACAAGGCGTCAAAGCTGAACATCAACGTGAACGCGCTCAACGCCCTCGTGCAGGCACTGAACTCCACCATGCGACGGGGCTGAGCTGCTGCTGCTGACGTCGCCGGGCCGGCCGATGACGGAGGGATCGTCAGGATAGAATATGATCATTTGCGAATGTAATTGATGAAATTAACTTTTTTTTTTTTTTGAGATTTCGACTTTTGACTGGATTGGCATGGACAGAAATCTCCTCAACATTGGCACTTTGTCCAATTTTTCCGGTCAATTATTTGTCACATTGTGGTCGTCTGTCCTCCTCCTTAGCACAAGCATCATGACAAAGCTGCTATTCTCTGTGCAAGAATATGAAGTGAGTGAGCGCGCCGCCGTAATGTGTGGCCACAGCAATTCACAACCCGACAAAATTACGAACAAAATTGCTTTTTTACGTCCGATGGATTTTTGATCAAATTGAGATTAGTTTTGAAATCCGATGGATTTTTGATCAAATTGAGATTAGTTTCGAAGTCCATGGATTTTTGATCAAATTGAGATTAGTTTCGAAATCCGATGGATTTTTTGATCAAATTGAGATTAGTTTCGAAATCCGATGGATTTTTTTGATCAAATTGAGATTAGTTTCGAAATCCGATGGATTTTTTTGATCAAATTGAGATTTAGTTTTCCTCAGAGTTTCTGAAAGTGAGTAACAAATAATTGTGCCTTCCCCGCCCCCCCCCCTATTTTTTTATTTTCAAAAGCATGTGGCTTTCCGGGTCACTGATCAGTGATCACGAATCCCCGGCATCCATTTCGACCAATTCCGGATGCCAGATCTGGAGTCGAACAAAAACGCGAAAATTCAAATTTTTGTTTTTACCAATTTCTGTGTTCACAAGATGTATAAAAATTGTTTTTGTTTTTAAGTTCGTCGCCTGTTTCCTTGCCCTCCCTTCTGTCTTATGCTGGTGTTTCTCTGCTCTGATCTCATCCTATTTGCTGCTCAATTGGACGGACTTTTGGACTTGCGTCAACTTTCGCGCGGATTACACTGAAATTCCTTTGGTCACTTTGGTGAGTATTGATTGAGTTTGGTTGTTGCCGCTTTTTTGCCATTTGAATTTATGCATTTCCCAAATTTGAGTGGTTTTTAATGGTCAAGAAAATCGATTCTGACAGTCATTTTGACCAATTCCGAACCTCGGCTCTTGATTCAAATGGTCAAATAAATTGAGTTTTATTGAAAATGAATTTTTGATTAGGAAATTTGTTTAGAGCGCGGCTTCTACTTTTTATAGGGTTTTAGAGGTCGCTGATCACGAATCTGAAACCCATTTTGACCAATTTCGAACCCCAACTCGAACAAAATCGGGAATTATTTTTTTACCAAAATTGACTTTTATGTTAGAATATTACAGAATTCAGGTCCGGGATTCGAAATGGTTATCAGATTCATGATCAGCGACCTCGAAAAGCCCATAAAAAGTTGTTGTTTTACACGATTAAAAATTTTTTTTTTTTTTTGCAATCTGAACACAGATATGTAGGTTATTACAAGTACCCCATTTTTTAAGATGCTCAGCATCGTCATGCTGTTTTCGTCCGTCGTCGAGATGCTCTTCAAGAACAAGCATTCGCTGGCCCGTGAGTGCTTCTACATCTGCCGAATGTACAAACACCTGCAGGAACAGCAGAAGATGAACAAGTGCGGAAGTGCCATCGTGTGGACGACTGAAGCAGAAGAGACGAATGGCAACGATGCTGGTGCCAACAAATACAATATATTAATATATACATCATACATGTGCAAGGGGTGTCTCGACACCCCCCCCCCCCCCCCCCCCCTCGTCGTAAGAGGCCTCGGACACCCCCCGCCCTCTTCGTTCGTCGTAAGGGGGGCGGCTGTAAAAGAGGGAGGGGTCGTCGTGGGAACGGGGGGGGGGGTCGTCGACGACGGGGAAAAAATTTAAAATGTGAGCAATTTCCGCAGCTAATGGAGGTCCCAATCCGTCGTATGGCCTTTGCGCTGAGACACCCCTTGCACATGTATAATATATATTAAATCAGGATAATCTATTCCTTCCATAAAATGCTGTGAATGCTTTTCATTTTAGGCCATTGTCGCCACCAGCGGATAAAGAAGAAGTGGATCAAAGCAATGAAAAAGTGTGCTCGACGATTCATGGGCCCAGTGACCATCAGCGGAATGCAGCGGATAATGAAGAAGCGGATCAAAGCAATGAAAAAGTGTGCTCGACTATTCACGGGCCCAGTGATCACCAGCGGAATGCAGCGGATAATGAAGAAGCGGATCAAAGCAATGAGAAAGGCTACTCAGCGACTCCCGGCCAATGAGAAAGTGTGCTCGACGACTCCCGGGTCCAGTGATCAGCAGCGGAATGCAGCGGATAATGAAGAAGCGGATCAAAGCAATGAGAAAGTGTTCTCGACGACTCCCGGGCCCAGTGATCAGCAGCGGAATGATGAGTGATCATTTGAGAAAATGTCGTCCGCTGATTGCGCGGAAGTGAATTTTAATTATAGGTTTTTGAGAAATGGCCGATCTCATCGTATTTTAAACGGATTTGATGCTCTAATTTTCTCTGATCAGAAATGCTCTATCACTTTTATTTGTTTATTTTTTTCGAATATAAATATGATTGTTTATACGATTTTAGGTAATCGTTTCAAATGACTAATTAAATTTGAATTACTTCAAATTTCAGTTGACTAAGCGAAAACCACCGGCGGGTTTGAAAATTCTTAGCTAATTTAAAAGTTAGCGTCAACAAACAGCGAAGCGGGTCAGTTCCGTCTGGCCGGTTCCGTCTGGCCAGTTCCGTCTCGCCAGTTCCGTCTGGGGCCGGTTCCGTCTCGGGCCAGTTCCGTCTGGCCGGTTCCGTCTGGCCAGTTCCGTCTCGCCAGTTCCGTCTTAGTAGTAAAAGGGCCGGTTCCGTCTCAAATATTTTTAGACTCAAATTTTTTTAAATTTCAGAATGTGAAAGAATTGAGATAAAATAACAGTGCTGCCAAAAATATGCACGAAAAGTAGCCAAAATATGCACAAAAATCTCGAAATATGCAAAAATATGCAAATAAAAGTACCGCTTTTTATACGCAAACACAAAAAAGAAAGTGCTTTCCTTTTATTTATAGCATAGAGAAGCCAGGAAAAAATAAAATAAACATTTGTATGTTTTTGGCAGCCCTGATATTTAATATGCCTAATATTTTTGGGTGCTAAAAACAAAAACTCCTAAAATATTTAGGTTTTCAGTTCAAAAACCCCAAATAGGTGTTAAAAAATTTCAATTTAGGGGTGTAAAATAACAAATTTTTGAGGAAATTTTTCATTTCTCAGGGGTGTATTTTTGAAAATTAGACACGAAATTTATGTAAATTAATCTTTATATTCGGGTTCATGGTCCGAAATGGGTGCCGGATTCGCTACAAACAAAGTGCTGGACACATTAAGGCTGCTAAATTTCCCGACACGAGGACCAAGACTGAGATCCCGAGCAGAATTACTGGACATTTGCAATGTTAAATTCATTTCAAAAAATTTTTACTTTCGAATATACTTTTAATTAACCTCAACTTTTAAAAAACCAGGTATATTTAGGCTACGAAGTAAAAGAATTTTTACTTTTTTTCTAAATTAGTTATTGATTTTAAAAAATTTGAGTCTAAAAATATTTGAGACGGAACCGGCCCTTTTACTACTAAGACGGAACTGGCGAGACGGAACTGGCCAGACGGAACTGGCCCAAGACGGAACCGGCCCAAGACGGAACTGGCGAGACGGAACTGGCCAGACGGAACTGACCCCTACTGACAAACAGAGTTAGCATAAGTTCACATTTCCAATTAAGAATTCAAAAAACAAATCATTACCATAAATCAAATCAAAATGGACATTTTCAAATTATTGTTGTCCTCCGAATTTTCGTCTTTATTCTTCCGCTGAACCGCCGTTTGGGAGAGGGACAGAACAGCAGCAAAAATGGAAAGATGTGCATTTTGGGGAAAATTTATTAACATTTTGGGAATTTGATTAAAGTGCCAAAAAAAGTGGACAATTTACTGGCATAAAAAAATTACATAAGAATATACCGGATGCATTATCTGGATGTATTCGAAAATATTTGTTTGTCTATTGCCTTGAGCCCATATTAAGTTACAAAACTTTTATAGACCCGGCTCGGACATTGCAGCCACAAACAAATTGACATTTAAATGTCAGTTTTTCGCAAATGTCTGAAAATGGCTAAGAAATGGACATAAATATCGGGACACGCTTTAAAATAGGGACAACTTAAGCGGAAGATTCGAAAATAAGCTAAAACATCAGTCGAGATTTCAGTCCGTGAGACGAATGCTAAATTATGAATACCAACCCGTGGGGGAGGATTTAAAGGCAAAAACAGGTAGGTCATCTCGAAGAACATGGAATTAAACTCTACAATTGATACACAACCGATATGCCATTTTATTAATATATCAAATATGGATATGTATATACAACGGCGATGAATATGAATGAGATTTCACAAATATCGAACAAGCGAAGCACACAATATATTAATGGGTATACAATATATACATATTCAGATCACATAAGGAAGGATCACTGTTCCACAAGGGAACATTTAGGAAGCATTGGAACAGACAAAACACAGCAATCGGACGGGAAGGGAATGATCGAAAGCAAGGGACGGGTGGGTTGGTGTCGCGAGACGTCGTCGTCGAACACTGTCATTTGCACGCAGCACGCCTGGCATGGCTATTCCTCTGCTTGGCTCGTCTCCGCTGTGCTCTGTTCTCCCAGCGCTTCGTCCACGGTGGATGCATCGGCGGTGTCCTTCTTCTTGCCCTTCTTGTCCTTCTTCCCGTGCTTGTCCTTCTTGCCCGCTTTGCTGTCGTCGGCGCCAACTCTTCACAGATGGGAGGACACGGCAGAATTCTTCTTCGCCCTGGAACGCTTCGTCAACGACACAACGCCGCGCACCGTCCAGGACCTGGTCAGCGAATTCACCGAACTCAACGCAGCGCCACGACCGGAGCCATCGCCTGAGTTTACACGGTGGGTTTTGGCGTCGTTTTCAATTTTTATGCATGTCTAATCTTCCCAATTCCAATTGCAGGAACTTGGAGTGCAACCGCTACCGAGATGTGATCTGCACGGAAATCAATCGAGTGCGACTCCACAGCGGACGCTACATCCACGCCAACTGGATCAGCACGTTCGGCGAGAACCGCTTCATCTGCACTCAAGGCCCGCTCGAGACGACCTGCGACGACTTCTGGACAATGATCGTGCAGGAGAACATCGAAGGCATTGTGATGCTCTGCGACACCATCGAACAAAATCGGATCAAATGTCATCAGTACTGGCCGACCGCGGACAACAAAGTGGGTTTTGAAATTTTACCCAATTTAACCAATTAATCATTTCCCCTTCCCTCCTAGCTCATGCGCTTCGCCAACAACCAGATCATGGTCAAATTCTTGCGCGAACACCACGTGGAAGGCGCGCTCTACAGGACGGACCTCATCGTTGGAGCACCGCAGATGCGACAGGGCCACTTGCGCGTTCAACACTTCCACTGGCGACAATGGCCCGACCGCGGAGTGCCCCACAGCGACCTGGCCCCGCTGCGCCTGCTGTACCATGTGATCGGCGTCCCCCGAGCGGTTGTGCACTGTTCAGCTGGTGAGTTACGGAAACAAAAAGCATTGGGAAATTAATCATCATTTTTTCCCATTCCAGGCATCGGACGCACTGGAACGCTCGTGGCGGTGTACTTGGCCAACCAAACGCTGCACCTCGGCCAGCCTCTCAACATCTTTGCTCTCATCCGTGACCTCCGGCGCCAACGATCTCAGAGCATACAGACGCTCGACCAATACCTCTACATTTACTTCGTGATACTTCGGTGGGTTTTTTTTCAAATTTTTTATTAAAAAAAAAAAGCATAATTTTATTTTTTTTTTTCAGTTATGCACAAAACAAGGCGTCAAAGCTGAACATCAACGTGAACGCGCTCAACGCCCTCGTGCAGGCACTGAACTCCACCATGCGACGGGGCTGAGCTGCTGCTGCTGACGTCGCCGGGCCGGCCGATGACGGAGGGATCGTCAGGATAGAATATGATCATTTGCGAATGTATTGCGTTGTCAGCGTGTCCATAACTGTCATAATGCCCCATATTGTAATTGTCAATACCCCGATCATTTGAATTGTATGTATTATTTTTGATGTGTGCGCATATAAACTAATCAAAATGAGGAATTTTCACTTTTTGGGTGTTTCGGCGCTTCTGGCTTAGGCGGGGGATTTTTTCCGTCCCTCCCTTGTAATTTTCTGATCACTTTTTCCTTTTTACAAATGTTTTCTTGCTGAATGTGCTAACTAATCAATCAGCTGACAACGCGCTTTTGCTTTTTCATTTTTACCCAGGGTAGCCAGATTAAAATTTTCAAAAGCCTCATTTGGAGTGCAAAAAAAAACCTCATTTTGGGTCAAAAGCCTCATTTTTACAAAATTTATACTAAACACGTTTAAAATTTTCTAGTGTTATATTTTTGGTTGTCTATGATCAATTTGAGCATTTTTTGTTAGAAATAAGCATTTTTTGGGATTCGGAATATGAAAAACAAAGTTGATTTTTTTGGCGCTTTTTCAAAAAAAAATTTGGGGAACAAATGGGGGCCGGCGGTGCCGATAGGCGCCGCCGGGAAAATTTTTGTAATTTTTAATGGGATTTTAACAGATTTTGTCCGAAAATGACCAAATTTTGCGATTTTGAGCAAATTTTGCTTGTAAATTAAGGATTTTTACGGTCCGGCGGTGCCGATAGGCGCCGCCGGGGGAAAAATTAGGAATTTTGACCATATTTTTAGCATATTTTCTAGAGATCGGTATTTTGAAAAAAGCCTGGACCTGGACCTGGATTCCATGTTGGACCTGGACCTGGATTTCCTGGACAAAAATCCAGGAAAATCCAGGCTCCTTGAGACCTGGATCCAGGCCTGGACCTGGATTTTTTTTAAATTTGTTTTAAAAAGCAAAAAAATCTTTGAAAAAATTAATTAATTGCTTGAGAAAGTCTAAAAATATCTAATTCTTAATAATAATGTGTTTTAAAATCTATTTATCAAAAAGTTCAAAAATTTTCAAAGTGATTTTAATTTTTTATATGAATTAATAAGTTTTTCGAAAATTTTTACAAAATGTAATCTTGAAATTTTTTCATAAAAAATTTCTGATTTTTTTCCAAGTTTATAGGTCAATCGATTTAAACAATTTTGTGGAAAACATAAGCAATTTGAAAATTTCAGTGCATTCAGAATCAAAAAACCAGATTTCTAACAATTTTTTTCGGCACATTTTTTAAAAAAAATTTTAGGATGTGTGAGGGAAGAGAGCCCGGCGGTGACGATAGGCGCCGCTGGAAAATTTTTTGTAATTTCTATACAAATTGTTTACAAATTTTGTCCAAATATTTGCAATTAAAAGCCAAGCGTCGACTTTTTCTGCTTTTAAAATGCCTTTTTTGGCGGCGAGCTTCCAAAAAACTTTGGACAAAAGGGGGTCCGGCGGTGCCGATAGGCGCCGCCGGGAAAAATTTTGTAATTTTTAATGAGATTTGTTAACGATTTTGTTCAAAAAATGACAAATTTTTTCGATTTTGAACCAGTTTTTTAAGAGAATAAAAATTTTTAGGGGGCGGAGTGAAAATTTTGGCACATTTTATACCAATTTTAAATACATTTCGCCATAAAAATTGAAAAAAAATTTATCCAGGAAATCCAGATTTTTTGTGCCTGGACCTGGACCTGGATTTTCAAATTGACCTGGACCTGGATTTCCTGGACAAAAATCCAGGAAAATACAGGTCCAGGAAAAATCCAGGTTGCCGAAAAATGACCTGGACCTGGATCCAGGAAAAATCCAGGCCTGGATCCAGGTCCAGGCCGATCTCTAGTTATTATTGTTTTAATGGATCAAATCTTGAATGGGTCAACAATTTGAAAGAGGTGTCCGGCCTACTAATTGACTGTTTTGATTGCCTTTGATTTGTATTTTCTTTTTGTTTAGGCATTTCTCCGTGCCATTTCTTCCGTCAGTTACATTATTCGAATTGATCATGTGAAAACAATGCCAATTGTGCCTTTTGAATTGGAGAACGAACGGACCAAAGAAAAGCTGACACTGTTGGAGGAAGTG
The DNA here is from genome assembly GCA_023374025.1 of Heterodera schachtii. Lineage (NCBI taxonomy): Eukaryota > Metazoa > Nematoda > Chromadorea > Rhabditida > Heteroderidae > Heterodera > Heterodera schachtii. The sequence goes on along the minus strand of SIJG01000060.1, from coordinate 934,267 downwards.
TCATGTTTTGGTAGTGGTGATTTGTTGTTGAAGCGATGTCCAATTACGGCGACGGTTCAGTGGGAAAACGACGAAAATTTGGACCATTTGAACGATGTCCAATTTGCTTTGTGGGGTGGCAAAAATTGTTTTGGGTAAGCAGAAGCAAACAGCATTTGATTTTATTGAAAATAAAACTTTATTTAAGGCCATTTTCGCCACCAACGGAAGAAAAAGAAAAAGCGGACGAATGAAAGCAACGAAAAATAATTACCGATATTTATTTGTTGATTTGTTGCTCTCTCATTTTCTCTCATCAGAAATGCTTTGTTGCTTCATAAATTTATATTGCTCAAAGCCCATTTTATTGGTTTTGTTATCTGAGATTCGAAATTGCCCAAATAGATGCCAATTAACGTGCAAAAAATCGACCAATTTACAAAATTGTTAGAGAAGACAGCTATCAATTAGTTCTAGAAAATAAAAAACATAAATCTGTGTAATTTATAGGGATGCGATTTTTAGTGATTTAACTAATTTTTGCTCACTTGTTTTGCATTTCTGCGTTGAAATTTTTCGATTCTGATGTCACTATCGGTCACTAGTTTGGCGCTTCGTAACTAAAACAGTGAAAATTCACTATTTTGGCGTTTTGTCACTATTTTTTCATTATTTCGGATTTTGTGGAAAATTCTTTAACAAAATGCAATAAAAACAAAAAAAAAAAACGTGTTAAGACATTTGCGGTCCGGACATTTGCGGCCCGGACATTTGCGGTCCAGACATTTGCGGCCTGCTGAAAATCGGACATTTGCGGCCCGACAAATGCGGTCGGACATTTGCGCCTCGGACATTTGCGGCCAATTTCTTAAGGGCCGTTTTCGGACATTTGCGGCCCGACATTTGCGGCCTGCTGGAAATCGGACATTTGCGGCCAACGGAACGCCAAATAATTTTTTTTTAATTCCAATAACGATATTTGCTTCCCGACTTTTTTGACCCCAATCATAATAGGTTCATTCATCGAAAATTCTTTTACTCTTAAAATTTACGCCGAACTTTAACTAATCTAGTAATTCTTTTCAAAAATTGGGCTTGTAAAAACCCCACCAGGGATTGAAAATTGCTAGTCAGTCGACCAACTCTTTCACCGACCAGTTGATACTGTTGAGATCTGAGATTTCCTAACAATGTTCATACTTCTTTCTCCATCATTTTGGGACTTGTTTCGCTGATATTTTTCCTCCTCTTCGTTGCTTCTAGTTGGGTGGGGGTAAAGAATTTTTTTTCGAGACTTGAATCGGCTTATTAGAGAGCATAAAATTGGTTAAATTGGATGAAAAATGATTTTCTGAGATTTTTATTTTGTTGGGGTCGAAAAAGTTGGGCCGCAAATGTCGTTTTTGGCTGTGGCCGCAAATGTCCGAGGCGCAAATGTCCGACCGCATTTGTCGGGCCGCAAATGTCCGATTTTCAGCAGGCCGCAAATGTCCGGACCGCAAATGTCCGGGCCGCAAATGTCCGGACCGCAAATGTCCTACAACCTTTTGAACTGGGAGGCCAAAATTGAAACGGTGTGTGAAACATTGGTGCTAAATAAATTCAGTGAAAATATGGGTAGTATTTTTAAGTTTAAATTTTTGACTTTTAATCGGTGCATTTGTTTTCATATTCGTGATCAGCGTGCCTGAAAACCCTAAAAAATTGTTTTTAAGCCTTTTGAAAAATTTTCAATAAGGCTTCATACCATCTGAACTATTACCGGAAGTTATACTCCGCCGTACAAATCCATCCCTAAATTGTTTTTTGCAAAATATAACACCATTTTTCGTGATTTTATAAACACTTCCCGTTAATTCACATGTAAATTAATAACTTTTTCTGTTAAAATATAAAAAAAAATCAGGGAAAAAATTTAAAAAAAAATTTTTTTTTTTTTTTGAATTCCTCTGGCTATAACTTTTGTTTAAAAATACAGAGATTTTGGCAAAACAAATTGAGCCAACAAACAATACTAAGAATGCTTATTCATTCGATTGACAATGAACAAAATTATATAATCCAAAAAGGCATCGTTTTGGGGTGTGCCGTCCCATTGTATCCCCCCCTACCCCCCCCCTACCCCTCCTAAATCATTAAAACGATAGTTTTTTGCGGTTTTAAAAGTTTTTTTTCAATTTTTAAGCGATTTTTTTTTTAATTTATTTCATTAAATTTTTCTTGCTCCAATTTTATGGCAACAGAAGACGAAGCCAAAAGTGAGCAGCAGCACCAGCAGAAGGAGAAGGCCAACGATGAACAACAGACAAAGTGCAAAAAACGGAGAATGGAGGAGGAGGCAGGTACTTATGTCGTTTACAGCCCATAAAAAAAATAAATAAATTTTAAATCAATTTATAAACATTTCTAGGGGGTTTTCGGGGTCGCTGATCACGAATCTGACATCCATTTCGACCAATTTTGAATCCCGGACCTGAATTCGAACAAAAAGAAGAAAATTCAAATTTTTCAAAAAATCAGCGCAAGCAGTTCGGAGATTTTGACTGTCTTTTTTAATTTCTGGTCTCAAGTTGCACAATTGTACCGATGCGAGCGTTGATTTGGTCTGTGTTTGTCATGGCATTTTGTTGAACTTTTGTTATTTTCGCACCGTAAAAAAGATTTTTTCAAATTTTGAATTTTCGACTTTTTGTTCGAGTTCGGGTCCGGGATTCAAAATTGGTCGAAATGGATGTTAGATTCGTGATCAGCGACCCCGAAAACCCCTAGAAATGTTTATAAATTGATTTAAAATTTATTTATTTTTTTATGGGCTGTAAACGACATAAGTACCAGGAGGCAAAAGAAAATTTGGTAAAAAAATTTTTTTTTTTTTTTAAATGAGAAAAGAGAGAGAGAGTTGAGAAAACCCCAAGAAATACGGTACTTTTTCACTTTACGCCACAAAAAAAAATATATTTTTTTTTTTTATTTTTGCTGGGGTTTTCGAGGGGCGCTGATCACGAATATGACATTCATTTCCACCTATTCCGAATCCAGGACCCGAATTCGAAGAAAAGTCGAAAATTAAATTTTCACCAAAATTCACATGTATTATCCAAAAAGGATTCAAATGCACTTAATGTCCGTGAATCTCGATTTTTTATTATATTCCCGTCTATTTGAATCGGGTTTGGACAATAAATGTGAATTTTGGTGAAAAATTAATTTTTGCCTTTTGTTCGAGTTCGGGATTTGAAATGGGTGGAAACGAATGTCATATTCGTGATCAGCGCCCCCCGAAAACCCCAGAAAAAAAAAAAAAAATTTTTTTTATGTGGCGTAAAGTGAAAAAATACCAGAAATACTAATACAAAGTTGTAAAAAAAAAAAATTTTTTTCAAGAAATTTTTTGAAAAATTCTAATTTACCACGAAAGTCTAAGAAAGTTTGAAAACTAAAAATTATTTTGTTTTTTTTAATTATGGCGTGGCGAGGTAGCGGCGGGTGTAAGAAAATTTCGATAAAAATTGTTTTTGGAAAATTTTTCGCAATTTTTTTTTTTTAATTTTTTCAATTTTTCCAGGGCCTTCCCATCGCCCATTCCACTCCGCTTCTGCCACCGGCGCCGGGAATTGCTCAGAACTACGCTCGGCACAGCCCACCACCGACAATGGCACTGCCGTCTCCAATCTTTGGCCTTCACTTTCCATCATTTGGGCCAATGCCGACGGTCAGTCAGCAGGGCACGCGTTTTTTTTGGGGGGGGGGGGGGGGTCCACCTGATTTTTTTTCAATCCCTCCGAAAAATTTTTGGAAATGAAATTTTGGATTTGGTCGGTACAATAAAAAAGAGTTTTTCCAGCTGCACTTCGTTTCCCTAGCGTCGTTTTCCACCGAAAAATTTTTTTAAAAAATTTGAGAATTTCTTGAAAATTTTTTTTTTTTTTTTTTTTTGCAAATATTTGTGGGGTTTTCTGTACCAAGTTTCTTAATATATATTCCCATCCCATATAATTATTGTTGATATGTGTCTCGATAAACGATTCATCAAATTTTTCTATTTCTTGTGCAGAAAAACAGCGAGCCCATCACGCCAACAAAAATGAAAAATATTGCAAATTTGAACGCCACCGCCCTTGAACAGCAGCAGCACAATCGGAAGGACAGCGGAGTGGGCTCGGATGATACGGTAGGAAAATTTTTAAAAATTTTATTAAACATTAAATTTCAATTATAGTTTACATGGTAGCCTCATTTTTTTTTTCATTTTTTAGTTTTTGGTTTTCGATTAAGGGTTATTTAAGGAGTTTATTGTAAGACAAAGTGCGAAATTTGAATTTTCTGCTTTTTGCTCGAGTCCGGTGGTTCGAAGTTTGACATAACTAGGTCTAAATTGAGGCACAGATTCGGATTTTCCAACTAATTAAAATGCGTAAATAAAAATTTTTCTTGAAAAAAAAAAATTGTTTTCCCCAAAATGGAACGTCCGCTACCATTATAAACTATTACCAAATTTTTTTTTTTACATAAAAATTTTAAATTTAGTTTACCAGCAGAACGTTTTCCGTTTTTCTGCTCTATTTTTTGGCAAAATTTCTGTCTGTTAGAATTTTTTTTTTTTTTCTTGCGAGGCCTCTTCAGTAACTTTCCTCCTGGTACTACTGTACTTTTTGTTCCACAATTTACAGTCAACGACGACGACGACGAAACTGTCCTCCACATCAACATGGATAACAACAACAGCAACTGTTGACGACGAAACTGACAACACAAATTTGGACTCATCGTCATCATCGTCCTCCTCACAATCAGTTGAGGAGGTTGTGATGCCTTAGAGAATTTTTCGAAAAAAAAAAAAATCAGTAAATTTTTAAAGAAATTTTCAAAAAAAAATTTTGCATAATTTTTCAGCGTTTTTTTCTTCAAATTTTATGCTGAATTTACTAAGTTTTGGCAAAAATTGCTGAAGTTTTTAATTTTTTTTTTTTCATAAACTTTTTTATTTCAAAAAAAATTCACTAACTTTGGCAATTTAAAAAAAAAATTCGAGGGGGAACGATGCGGACCAGGGCTGGACGAAATTTCGTGTCGTTTTCGTTTCGTCCTACATTTCGGCACTTTTGAGTTTCGTTTTCGTTTTCGTCCGCTAAAGTTTTTTTCGTTTCGGTTTCGGTTTTCAAAATTTTGTTTTTCGTTTCGTGTTTCCTTTTCGGTTTTTTAAAATTTTGGATTTTCGTTTCGTTTTCGGTTTTCAAAATTTGTTTTTCGTTTCGTGTTTCGTTTTCGTATTGAATGCGCTTTTTTCGTTTCGTTTTCGTATACGAAAAATTTTTTTTGTGATTTTCGCACAGCCCTGATGCGGACGGGGGGAGGTGGGGGGGGGGGACTTACAAATTGGTGCACCCGTAATGCCATCCTCCTCAAATCAGCAGTTGCAATTGCAAACGTCGCCAGTGATTGTGCCGTCCCTGCCGCCGTCCGGCACCGCTCTGATCACCACCACTGATCAACTGATGCCATCATCCTCATTAAATCTGTTCCAATCATCGCCAGTGATTGTGCCATCATTGCCACCACTGATCGGCGGCACTCTGATCACCGCTGATCAACTGCAACAACAACAACAACAGCAGTTCCATCTGATCAACAATTTCGAGACGTACTGTGCCGTGCCGGGCCGTCTCACACTGATGTCCAATCAGAAAAAGTACCGAGTTTCCATCGGTGAGATCCAACGACGTTTGGCCCCACCGGAGTGCATGAACGGGTCCATTTTGGGCGGCATTTTGCGCAAGGCGAAGAGCAAGGACGGCGGAAGACTGTTACGTGAACAGCTCCATGTTGGTGAAAATCAATTTTTGAAAATTTTAATCCCTTTTTTTCCTGGAATTTCGGTGAAATTTCGAGAACTGGCTTATGAAGTTTCACATTTCTATAGATTTTCATCAGAAATTTAGGCCATTTTTAGCTGACCGTTTGTAATTAAACATGCAAAAACCGGAGTAATTAATACGGTAATTAATTTAATAGATGTACGGTAATTAAATTGAATAGATGTACGGTAATTAATTTAATAGGTGTACGGTAATTAAATTGAATAGATGTACGGTAATTAATTTAATAGGTGTACGGTGTTGAGCTGGCGTTAGGACGACGAAAACAGAGCCCATTGAGCTGCTTCTCAAGTTTGGTGGAGCAGGAAGCAGTTCAGGCAAGTTCATCAAATATATACACATTTTAAGCGGGGCCTTTTTTATGTGCCAATAATAAAAATTAAATTTAAATATATTAAAACTAAACATTTAAAAATGGCGACCAAAATTTGTATCTTTTTTTGAATGGTAAATAAATTGCCAAAATCCATTTTTAAAAAATTAAATAAAATTAAGTTGGCCACGGATTTTCGTACAATTTGTCAGCGCGATTATCCCATCCAAGCTGTTGCGACGCATTCTCTTGCTGGTCGGAAATCAATTTTTAAATTAAAAAATTTATTAATCAATTTAAAAAATGGAAATTTAAAAATTTATTTTTAAAATTTACAAAAATATTCTCTAATTCCTTTTTTTTATATTTGAGGTGTTAACAATGTTCAAGATGCTTACATTCGCCGTATGGAATTGTTTTACGCGGGGTGAGAAGACAATAATTTAAAAACCATATAAAAATATGGAATTTGAAAAATTTCCAAAAATTCATTTTTTGAATTTTTTTAATTCGAAAAATATGGAATTTTTTTATTCAAATTCTTTTGTAATTTTAATTAATTAAAAGTGTTTGATCATTTTCCATTTTTTTAAAATTAAAAATAAAATTTTATGTTCATATTTCCGAAGTTTCTTTATCCCTCTCTCTTAGTCATTATTATTTTTTTAAAAATTAATTAACTAATTTATTTTTCCTAATTTAGCAAATTTCTCAACCGAATTTTGGACCTCCATAAAGCCGACCAAAGCCCAACGACCGTAACGGAGCAGCCAAAACATGAGCCGACTGAACAGTTTGATGCTGATCTGCTGAACATGAACCCAGAAGTTCAAGCGGGATTGGCCCATTTCAGTCTGGTGAGACAAATTAATTATAAAACAGCATTTAAATTTTTAAAAAAATTGGTAAAAAAAAATTAATTTTTCTGTGCCCATTGTAAATAATAGAGGCCGGTTGGGATTGGGATTTCGTCAGGATTTACCCAGGATCTCTATCCCAACTATAAGATTCCGACATAATCGGGAGGATTTGAATCTCCCGTAATCAAATCGCGGCATAATGCCAATCCAGCAGATCCCAAACTTTTTCAAAATTGCGCCAGAAAATACACGATTTTTGACGATTTTTTCTTTAATTTAAGCGCTAAATTTTCTTCCTTTTGGCAATTTTCACAAAAATTCATTAAAAATTCAGTTTTTCTCTGTCAAAATATTTTCAAATTATTTAAATTTCCATTTTTTATCCCCAAATTGTTTCAGTTAACCCACGGGTTTGGTGGTCCTTCGGTGCAAACGGTGCTTGAAACGCTGATCAGTGTGATCAACGAGTGTAACGGTGTGCTCACTCGGAATTGCCAATCGCCGATTAATGCCGCCGCCGCCACTGTTGGCCAACAAAATGCCGTCCCTACCGTTGGCATTTGGTCGCCCTTTAATTCTTAATTCAGACGGAGGACCATCACATTTTAAACAAACAGCATAATTAGTTAATATTTTATTTGAAGGATGATGAATGATTGATTGATTAATTATTGGAGATATATTATTCACTTTTTTGTATTTCATATTTTTGAGTAGAAAAAAAAAAACTATTTTTTGAGCATTGCTTTCGTGTGTTACGGTGCAGAAAATTGTTCATACGGTATATCAATGGAGAATTTAGTCAAAATATAACATAAATTTATGATTTTAACTAAAAAAACCCGTGGTGGTCCCAATTTTCATGGGGAACAAATTAAAAATTTCAAAAAAAATTTTTTAACGAAACTCTAAGCGCGGGAAAATTAATTATATAAATTTATGTTGTTTCTCAGATGTAATTCTGCAAAATTCGGTGGCAAAAACATTGTTTTATTGTATGTAAAATTTGCAAATGATCAAATCAACAGAAAATGAATGATTAGAGTGATTGGATGTGCTTTTATCCATCGGTCAATTTGCGCTTTTTTGTCCCCTTTTTCATTCGACAATAAAATGAATGGCTAAGGTGACTTTGTCCCCGTCTTTGTCATACAATCCTTTGCTCGGATCCATCAGAGCCTTAATTTAGGTAATAATTGTCATTTTCTTAATTGCAAAATTATTTTTCTTTTATGCTCACCTCAAAAGTAATCGCTGTATGAAAGCCTCGATATTCTTTAGCGTTAAAAATACGGTTCTTCTTTTTTTTTGTAAAACCATTCTTTCCACTCTTTTGTTGTGAAAGAATTTGAACTGTTGCCGAACACTCGCAGCTCCAATTCGGGTCTAAAAAGTGGCAAAATAAAATAATGTTTAATAATTTTTTTGTTTTTGCACCTTTTTGAGGGGAACACTGAAGGGCAAAGGCCAAACATTTGTTTGTTTCGTCTTTCTTCTGCCAAATTACTACTGCCACGATTTTCCACGGAATTCCTTTAATTTGTATGCTTTCGCTCCTCCGTTCGCTCAAATAAATCTCTCGCGCAAATTCCGACACTTTGTCAATTTCCATCACAATTTGCCCGTTTGATTTGTTTGGGTCCGAATCCGAATTCTCCTCATTTTCTTCTTCCTCCACAAACACATCGATGACCAAAGTCACTTTGTCTTCCATTTTGTCGTAAAAGCCATTGCACGGGTCCATCAATTCCTTAATTATAAATTAATCATTTAATTGGGAAAAAATAATTTTGATTGTCGTCTCACAGTAAATGCAACGAAAGATTTAAATCCAAAAGAAGCAGAAGTTGAATTGCTAAAAACGTGATCATTTGCTTTTCCAATTAAATCCTTTGTCCCGATTTTTTGCGAAACAATTCGAAAAATGGCCGAACATTTGCAACTCCAATTGTCACCTTAATAATTCACCAAAAATTAGTCAAATTCAAAGGCGTAGCCATACCCTTGGTTTCGGGGGGGGGGGGGCGGGGCTAAACTCAGGGGTGTATTTTTCTTTTTTCAGAAACCCGAGGTGTGTCTTGCAGGTTAGTAGCATTTTGTTATTTACCAATATGAATAATTTTTGCCATTTTGGAGTCTATTTTCCAAAAATTAGGTAAAATGGGGGTCCGGTGCCGACGGGAAATTTACTTTTGAAATTTTAATGTATTTCGTTAAGAAAATAGCTTAAAATTTCCAAACTTGCCCATTTCCGGGGCTTTAGACCCCTCACCTCCCCCTTGGTCAAATTCATATTTTATGCCCACCTTCTGCTGTTGCTCTTGGAGCGGTACAACGAAGGTAAAATCCCAGCCATTTTTGACAGCTTTCTTCATCAATTCCAATTTTTGCCAATATTTTCCACGGGAGTCCATTTATTGACACTTCCATTTCACTGTTCCGTTCATTTCCCACTTCACCTCGTGCAAATTCAGAAAATTTCTCAATTTCCATCGCCAATGTGCCTCTGCTGCTGCTGTTTGCTTTGGCTGTGTTCCAATCAGAAATTCGAGTTTGAATAGGAAATTTCAACGGGTAAAGAAGGCCAGGCACACCACGAAAATTTTTTGGATAAGAATTGAACCGATAAACACCGATAAACTCATCATTGGACAGAACGCCAGAAGAAACTGCAAAAAAGGAAATACAGGGGGGGGGGGGGCACGTGCCAATCCCTCCACCCTGAAATTAAAAAATTTCAAGAATAAATAAGCTAATTTTCTTGAAAATTTTGTACAATTTTCTTATGGCTACATTCGACACCGCCAGACCAGACCCCAATGTAGCATTATTTTTATTTTATTTTTTTTGAAAACTTAAACCAAATGACAAAATTGTCATTTTGGCGCAAAATCACTACAAATCCCTTGTTTTTTTTCGTCACGGCGCTCAGGAATTTTTTTTTTGTTTGAGAAACCTTAGGAATTCCCCATATAATTTCAAGATTTTTTTTTTTTGCAAAAAATTTTCTTATAAAAAATGTCTAAAAAAATTTTCTTGAGAATTTGTATGTTTAAAATTAATTTTGTTTTCTACCGATATGCTTCTCGAATGCAGCTGGTGAGATGAGAGGAAAGCGAATATTAAACAGTGCCGGGCCAAGCGCCGCGCGACGATTCTCAGCGGAATATTCGATGGCATTTTGACGGCACTTTTCGTCGGCCCAACGGAGTGCCTTAATAAAAAAACAAAGAAAAAGCAATTAATTAATTGTGACAACAAATTACAGCTGTCCAAATTTGAAATTCGCTGCTGATCACCAACTGATCACGATCAAATAATTCACACAACAAATTCTGATCAATTTGCAAAAATTCCTCGGATTTGAACAATTGGCACGCATTTTGACAAATGTAACGCAAACATTGGTGAGAAAAATGCTAAAATGTATAAACTTTTGAAATAAAATTTAAAAAAAAATTTTTTTTTTGTCACCTCCAAGTCATAAAGACGAGTCAGAGCAAAGGCCTCGAAAACACTGCGCAACTTTGCAATTGGAATTTCCAAAACTGAACTGACCAACCGATCAATGCCGTACTTTTTTGCTGAAAAACAATTGGAAATGAATCTGAACATCTATTGAAAATTTCCCAAGATTTGAGTTGAATATTTTTTCAAAAATATCAAAATAGAGACCGGCGCAGGAAAGTGAGGGGGGGGGGATGTCAAGGGCTTACACTATCCCCCCTGGGACCAGTCCCTCAGATCGTTTTCTCCCTCCTTCCCCGAAAAGATCTCAAAAAAGAATTTTTTTTTTTTTTTTTTTTTTACTAATTCCATAGGGCTGGAACCAAATTTTTTTTTTTTTTTTGAATTAATTGATAATGAAATGACGCCGATGAGTCTGACAGAAGAGGTATTTCAGTAAACATTCATCGCTTTTATGAGTTGGCACAAAAAAACGAATTGTTTCGAATGGCGCTATTCATTTTTCCCGAAAAAATTTCCTAGCCTTCTAGGAATTTTTTTTTCAAAAAAAAATTTTCTGCCAATTTTCACCTGTGTAAAGCACTGCCATTGCGTTGTCTCCATTCAATGCACTCAAATCTTCCGAGTAAATGAAGCTGAGCATGACTTTGAATGCTGCTGGCTCAACATCTGGCACTTCCACGGGACTGACGGCGGAGGCTAAATCCAAAAAAAAAAAATTTTTTTTTTAATTTTTTTCACCATTTTCTGTTTTTTCTTTCTGTGAGTCGAAACGAAACATTGCCTCAAAAACTTCGGAAGCGTGCTTCAGAATCAGTTTGTGAGCTGACAGAAGCTGAATAAAAATAGAACGTTGAAAAAAATATGAAATTTTCATAAAAAAAAAAAAAAAAAATCGCGCCTCTTTTTTGTCTCCGTCCCCCACCAAAAATTGAATGTCCGCGTCCTCGCCCGAGCTCAACAAATGCTTCATCCGTTCAATCGGATTCCCCTGCTTTGAGGATGATGACATTTAGTACGAAATTTTAAAATGAGAAATTTTGTTTGTCAAAGCTTAATTCAGTCTAATTGTAAATGAATGAAAATGGGGGGGGGGAAGACATTTTTTGCTAGAATGGGAAATGACTAGGGTCGCGACTTTTAGTGACGAATTATTTTAGAGGGGGGGGGGGGGGGGGTTCTAATTTAGAGGGGGCTTTATTTTAGGAAATACGCTAATTATTGACGTGCTCATAAAAATTGCTTTCTTTTTTGTTGTTGACTGATCAACTTGGATTTTTCGAACCCGAACCCGGTTTCGAACAAACAGTCGAAAATGGTTTTTTTTTCCCCAAAATTTACATTTAGCAACAAAACCAATACAAGTGCACTACTTCCCTGAATTTAAATTGTATAAAAGTGGTTGCTCCTCCGCCACTTTTTCATTATTTTCCATTCGCCATTTTCTTGCTTTGCATTTTTCTCCCTCCTGACAATGCCTTCAAAAATGCTTCTGTACGTTTTGTGGTGCATTTCTTCTCGACATTTAACATTTTCCTCCTCATTTTTTAGTCTGTACGGTGTGCCAATGTTTGTCGGCGGTTGCGCCATTCTTTGGCTTTATTGGGACCGCTTCAAAAAAACAATAAAATCACGACTCATTCACAAAAAGAAAATGTAAAAATAAAAAACAAAAATTTTTAAATTTGAATTTCATTTTCAGTTTTATTTCCGCCGACTGTTGGCTTTCAGTGTTCGATTTGCTTCCGCCACGTCAACTTGGCCATGGAATTGCACTTGTCAGCCACCGTTTTGACTTTTACGTCGACGAACACTTCAAGACGCGAAAATGGACATTTGGAATGATTCGAATTTGGAGCAAAATTGGAGAGAATGGCACAATGGAAATGGAAATTGCCAATAATTGTTGGAAACCAATGCCAATTCCGCAAATTCAAATGCCACGCAAAATCGTCGGATTCGAACGCATTCAAATCTCGTAAAATTGACGCTAATACATAATTAAAAATTTGTAAGCAAACACTTCACACTTTTAGTTACATCGACCAAAATGCCATCACTTTTTTCCACCGTTTGCGCCCACTCTTCGCCTCATTCTGTCCAATTAATTTGTCCATCGTCTGCATCAATGCGAGCAATGACCACCACACTTTGGAGTTGATTTTGCGCAATTTTTCGCATCGTCAATGTTATTTGTATTAAAATTCTGAACCGTATTGAGTAGATTAGAGTACAAAAATTGAAAATTTCGGAATCATGTTTCCCACTCACTTCTCCCAGAAATATTATTTTGTAAAAAGTCTTTTTTCCCCAAAAAACTATTCCTAGCTCATTTTTCGCATCGACAATGTTATTTTTATTAGAATCTGAACCGTATTGAGTAGATTAGAGTACAAAAAATTGAAAATTTCGGAATCATGTTTCCCACTCACTTCTCCCAGAAATATTATTTTGTAAAAAGTCTTTTCTTCCCCAAAAAACTATTCCTAGCTCATTTTTCGCATCGTCAATGTTATTTGTATTAAAATTCTGAACCGTATTGAGTAGATTAGAGTACAAAAAATTGAAGATTTCGGAATCATGTTTCCCACTCACTTCTCCCAGAAATATTATTTTGTAAAAAGTCGTTTCTTCCCCAAAAACTTTTCCTAGCTCATTTTTCGCATCGTCAATGTTATTTTTATTAAATTCTGAACCGTATTGAGTAGATTAGAGTACAAAAAATTGAAAATTTCGGAATCACGTTTCCCACTCACTTCTCCCAGAAATATTAGTTTGTAAAAAGTCGTTTCTTCCCCAAAAACTTTTCCTAGCTCATTTTTCGCATCGTCAATGTTATTTTTATTAAATTCTGAACCGTATTGAGTAGATTAGAGTACAAAAATTGAAGATTTCGGAATCATGTTTCCCACTCACTTCTCCCAGAAATATTATTTTGTAAAAAGTCGTTTCTTCCCCAAAAACTTTTCCTAGCTCATTTTTCGCATCGTCAATGTTATTTTTATTAAATTCTGAACCGTATTGAGTAGATTAGAGTACAAAAAATTGAAAATTTCGGAATCATGTTTCCCACTCACTTCTCCCAGAAATATTAGTTTGTAAAAAGTCGTTTCTTCCCCAAAAACTTTTCCTAGCTCATTTTTCGCATCGTCAATGTTATTTTTATTAAATTCTGAACCGTATTGAGTAGATTAGAGTACAACAAATTGAAAATTTCGGAATCACGTTTCCCACTCACTTCTCCCAGAAATATTATTTTGTAAAAAGTCGTTTCTTCCCCAAAAACTTTTCCTAGCTCATTTTTCGCATCGTCAATGTTATTTTTATTAAATTCTGAACCGTATTGAGTAGATTAGAGTACAACAAATTGAAAATTTCGGAATCACGTTTCCCACTCACTTCTCCCAGAAATATTATTTTGTAAAAAGTCGTTTCTTCCCAAAAAACTTTTCCTAGCTCATTTTTCGCATCGTCAATGTTATTTTTATTAAATTCTGAACCGTCTTGAGTAGATTAGAGTACAAAAATTGAAAATTTCGGAATCATGTTTCCCACTCACTTCTCCCAGAAATATTATTTTGTAAAAAGTCGTTTCTTCCCCAAAAAACTTTTCCTAGCTCATTTTTCGCATCGTCAATGTTATTTTTATTAAGTTCTGAACCGTTTTGAGTAGATTAGAGTACAACAAATTGAAAATTTCGGAATCACGTTTCCCACTCACTTCTCCCAGAAATATTATTTTGTAAAAGTCGTTTTTTCCCAAAAACTTTTAATACCTCATTTTTCGCATCGTGAATGTTATTTTTATTAAATTCTGAACCGCCTTGAGTAGGTTAGAGTACAAAAAATGAAATTTTCTGAATCATGTTTCCCATTCCCTTCTCCCAGAAGTATTATTTTGTAAAAAATCGTTTTTTCCCCAAAAACTTTTAATACCTCATTTTTCGCATCGTCAATGTTATTTTTATTAAATTCTGAACCGTATTGAGTAGATTAGAGTACAAAAAATTGAAAATTTCGGAATCATGTTTCCCACTCACTTCTCCCAGAAATATTATTTTGTAAAAAGTCGTTTTTTCCCCAAAAACTTTTCCTAGCTCCTTTTTCGCATCGTCAATGTTATTTTTATTAAATTCTGAACCGTTTTGAGTAGCTTAGAGTACAAAAAATTGAAGATTTCGGAATCACGTTTCCCACTCACTTCTCCCAGAAATATTAGTTTGTAAAAAGTCGTTTTTTCCCCAAAAAACTTTTCCTAGCTCATTTTTCGCATCGTCAATGTTATTTTTATTAAATTCTGAACCGTATTGAGTAGAATAGAGTACAACAAATTGAAAATTTCGGAATCACGTTTCCCACTCACTTCTCCCAGAAATATTATTTTGTAAAAAGTCGTTTTTTCCCCAAAAACTTTTCCTAGCTCCTTTTTCGCATCGTCAATGTTATTTTTATTAAATTCTGAACCGTATTGAGTAGATTAGAGTACAAAAAATTGAAAATTTCGGAATCACGTTTCCCACTCACTTCTCCCAGAAATATTAGTTTGTAAAAAGTCGTTTCTTCCCCAAAAACTTTTCCTAGCTCATTTTTCGCATCGTGAATGTTATTTTTATTAAATTCTGAACCGCCTTGAGTAGATTAGAGTACAAAAAATAGAAATTTTCGGAATCATGTTTCCCATTCCCTTCTCCCAGAAGTATTATTTTGTAAAAAATCGTTTTTTTCCCCAAAAATCTTTTAATACCTCCTTTTTCGCATCGTGAATGTTATTTTTATTAAATTCTGAACCGCCTTGAGTAGATTAGAGTACAAAAAATAGAAATTTTCGGAATCATGTTTCCCATTCCCTTCTCCCAGAAGTATTATTTTGTAAAAAATCGTTTTTTCCCCAAAAACTTTTCCTAGCTCATTTTTCGCATCGTCAATGTTATTTTTATTAAATTCTGAACCGTATTGAGTAGAATAGAGTACAACAAATTGAAAATTTCGGAATCACGTTTCCCACTCACTTCTCCCAGAAATATTATTTTGTAAAAAGTCGTTTTTTCCCCAAAAACTTTTCCTAGCTCCTTTTTCGCATCGTCAATGTTATTTTTATTAAATTCTGAACCGTATTGAGTAGATTAGAGTACAAAAAATTGAAAATTTCGGAATCACGTTTCCCACTCACTTCTCCCAGAAATATTAGTTTGTAAAAAGTCGTTTCTTCCCCAAAAAACTTTTCCTAGCTCATTTTTCGCATCGACAATGTTATTTTTATTAAATTCTGAACCGTATTGAGTAGAATAGAGTACAAAAAATTGAAAATTTCGGAATCATGTTTCCCACTCACTTCTCCCAGAAATATTATTTTGTAAAAAGTCGTTTTTTCCCCAAAAAACTTTTCCTAGCTCATTTTTCGCATCGTTAATGTTATTTTTATTAAATTATGAACCGTATTGAGTAGATTAGAGTACAAAAAATTGAAAATTTCGGAATCACGTTTCCCACTCACTCTACAAATGGTTACGAATTTTTCTAGAATTTGTTGCTAGACAGAAAAAAATTAAATCACGAAAAACTAGTTTCGAAAAATTTAATATTGACTAGACCAATCGAAAGTTAAAAATTAAAAAAATTTTTATTCATCACCCTTACTCTGGGTATAAGCATAAGAGGGCCTTATAACATGTATGCAAAATTTGGTGCGTTTTAGAGCATTTTCTGAAAAAAAAAGTTAAGCCTAAACTTTTTCGTGTAATTAAAAAGGAATTAAAAATTTTTATTATTCATCTCCCTTTTTGATAGAAAAAGCATCAGAGGGCCTTATTTAACATGTAAATAAATTTTGGTGCGTTTCAGAGCAGTCTCTGAAAAAATATTTATGAATTAATTTTGCAAAAATTGAAAAAGTGCGTAAAATAGGAATCTCGAAAAATTTCAAATGCAACAAAATGGGAAGGAAATTTAAAGATAATATCTGCTTCTTCTGAGTTGTTACCCTGCAAAATCTGGGATTTTTCTGATCACTTCTCGTAAAACTATGAGTGATTGAAATTTCACTAAAAAGTTAAGCCTAAACTTTTTCGCATATTTAAAAAGCAATTAAAAAATTTTTTAAATTTTTATTCATCTCCCTTTTTGATAGAAAAAGCATCAGAGGGATTATCCAAAAAAAAAAAAAATAAAAATTCTTGACTTTCAATTTCTGAGACCTTGACCGTGGTTTTTTTTTTCTTCTACACTCCCCTGATAGGCTGCTGAAGCCAAAACCCCATTGAAGAAACGGTCCGCGACCCTTTTTTAAATTTTTTATGTTTTTTTGGTTTTAAAAATACTTTTATTTTTTAAATTCTTAAAAAAATAAATAATGAATATCCCTCCCTCTTATTTAAGTAAATTGAATTGAACTTGAACATTTTTATTCAACATGGTGGCACTTTAACATGTCCAATTTGGTAATTGATGATCAACTTTATCCCAAACATTCTGTCGTATTTACCATTTTTTCTTGTTCGAATGTAATCTCCTCAAAGTTTTCCCAATCTCGTTGGTACACCTCCACTTTATAGACCTGAAGAATACATAATTAGACTAATTAGCATGTAATTAAGTAGTTAATTATGTCCATGCCTTTCGCGCTGCTGGGTCAGTTTCCGTTGCACAGTTTGTGTGCTTCGCCTTTGGCTGCTATAAAAACTATCGTATTTTAAATAAAAATTGTATACATGCTATGTTTGACTTTTTAAGTTTATTTTTAATAGGGATTTTAAAAATATTTTTTTAATTTCACGTTTATCCCTCCCAATAATCCCGGGTTCGACTTTTGGAAAAAAGCTAATCCCGATACAAATCCGATTTCAAGTGTCAGTCCAGAGTCTGCTGATCAGGGCTTGTCCGACTACGGCGATCACAATTTTCCCCCCAAAAATACAGTGCCGACTTGCCCATTTTTGTGCCAATTTCTCCCCATTTTGCACTTACCTTTTTCGTGCATTTTGACTGCCCAACCAAAATGCGCAGTCTAAAATTTACTCCAGCTACGGGTTGTGATGTGGCATTGAGCACCTTCACAGGGATAAGCATGAGCGTGTTGTTGGACTCTTGATTCATTTTGTCCACCGCACGAGAGGCGAGTGTCTTAATTAAACAAAATAATAATTAATTAAGGAATTTGCCAAATTGTTCCTAATTAATGGGGCTGGGATTTTAGGCAAATGCCTAAAATTTCTGCGCACTTGATACGATTAGATAAGCACGAAAAAAGCATTTTCCGATTGGTTTGAGATGTCTACGATGACTTTTATAATGCCTAACTTTGCCTATTTCGCCATTTTTGGCGCCTTTTTCAGAATTTTCGAAAAAATTCTTATCAAAAATGCAATAAAAATTAAAAATATACCCCTAAGAATCGAACTGAAAAAATTTCAGAAAATACACCCCCTAAGAATTGAAAAATTTTTTTACAAAAACATAACCAAAAATATTTCTTTTTTCTTTATAAAAATTTATTGTTTAAAAATTGTCCTCATTCGAAAAACTTAAAAAACAATTGAAAAATAAGCAAATTAAGTTTGATTTTGCGATTTTTTGTGCTTAAAAATCCCAGGCCTACTAATTAGTAATTACTAGCAATGCTTGAGATCGAAAAAATGACCAAATTTAGTGATTTTGAGCCAATTTTTTTTCTCAGTATGAAACAGAGACTCTCGAGAATTGGCATTTAATTACTTTTTCTCGTTTACCTTAATTGGCTTTTAATTACTTTTTCTCGTTTACCTTAATCTCCTTGCTATTCACATCCTCTTTGACCACTCCACCTTTAGGAATTTCTCGTTCGTCATCAGTTATTGCGTATTTAATCAGCAAAAAAGCGTTAAACAAAATAAAAATTTTAAACATTTCTAAAGCATTTTTGTTTAAAATAATTTTTAAATTTTGGATTAAGAATGAATGGCTAATCACTTAATTTGGCACCAATTTTTATACCTTTCCGAATTCATCATTCTTCCCAAACAGTTAATTGCTATAATTTATTCAGAAAAACATCTTCAATCCCTTAAATTATCATTTGAAAAAATTTTCGTTGGCTAAATCGAGGCAAAAATAGAAAACACAACACAGAATAATTTTCTATATTTAATAATTTTCTTTATTTTTTCTTTTTTATTAATATAAATTTAATTTTTTGAAAGGTGAAAATTAATTAAGTTTAAAGACGAAGAAATTAAAAAACCAAATACATTTTTGGAAAAAAAAAGGAAAATTAATTAGCAGGGATGCCAAAAATATGCAAATGCTTTTTTTTCCCTGGCTTATACATGCTCTAAATAGTAGGAAAACCACTTTCTTTTTTATGTTTGCGTATAAAAATCGCGACTTTTATTTGCATATTTTTGTATATTTTGGGTTTTTATGCATATTTCATGCATATTTTGCCATTTTTTGTGTATATTTTCAGATTTTTTTTTTTTTTGCATATTTTGCCATTTTTCGTCGAATATTTTCCGATTTGAATATCCCTTAAAAAATTTTTTTTATTATGCCTAAAATTAAATCCAAATCTGAATGGATGCGCGAGTGAGTCAACAGTGAGCTTCATTGCTGAAAACCTTGAGAAATTTTTGATTTGCAATTAAAAAAACAACCGATAAAAGTTATGAGAAAACAAAATTTTAAATAATTTGCACCCCTAATTTTCAAGGTTTTTGTGTGCATATTTATGCGCATATTTCACGACTTTATTTGCATATTTATGCGCATATTTTGGCTACTTTTCGTGCATATTTTTGGCATCCCTGTTAATTAGTACATGCAAAATAGGGAGAAATTTCGAGAATTAATTAAATATGCTGTATAAATGTTTAAATTTTTTCAATTTTTTTCTGTTTAAATTAATTTAGTTTTCTATAGATTTGCCGGTCGCTTTCAATTTTAGAATTAGTTTTAAATTAAATTTGAGTATTTTCTCACCAAGCCAAAATTTTACGAATAGAAATAGCATTTTGTAAAAATTTCCGTTTTTGAAAAAAATATTGACAATATATGAAAATTGAAAACAATAAATTTAGTATCGATTCTCAATGAAATTTTCTATCCGAGAACAACAAATTTTGGGCCTGCCAATCTTCGCTCGGCGACTCATTGGCCATTTGGCTCCCTGAAAATACGACAATATGCGACCTGGGCAGAAAATCCGACACCGGACCATGTTTTTTGGGGGACCGGTAAATTGGACACCAGAAAATTGGACACTAAGCGGAAAACTGGACACCATCGGAATTTTGGACACCAAAGTAAAACTGGACACTTGAAAAATCGACACCAAATTGCTCTTTTAAAAAATAAACCCAGGAATTAGGTTGAAAAATAATTTGTGTGGGTAAATGTATTAAGGCACTAGAGTGGATCAAACATTCAATATGCACAATGATTGATCAAATTTGGCAAAAACTGTACGAAATTGGGCGATGATTGTTCAATGTGCCAAAAAATGCACAAAAAATGGGAACCTCATCAAAATGAAAACTTTTTTCGTTATGAATGTATATGATGGCTTTCTGCTGCTGATCCTACAAATGATAATAACAGTATTTATTTCAATTAAAATTTTTGTTTAGTTATTTCTAACATATTTATTTTTTTATCTAACAGTTTCCAATTTTCTGGTGTCCAATTTACCGGGAGCCGTTTTTTGTGTCACACCTCATTAGAAGCGTGTCCGGGAAATTGGAAAATGCGTCAGTGAATCAGAATTTCTTGGAAAATGAGATACGGTAGTATTGTTATTTGAAATAATAAGCGTGGATTGATATGGGAACATCCATTACAGTATATTTATTTTTTGGGATTTTAATACTAAATTTTCAAATTTTTGAACATTTAAAAAAATTTTTTGAGAAAAATTCAGAATGACGTTTTTAAATATAATTTTGACTGTTTATAATGTGTACAATACGAAATGCTACAGTACTTTATTGTAGAATACTGTGCTATTGACAAATTTTCCACTGACTTTGGAGCCTAAATATTTTACGAAAACAGGCGTGTGCTTTTTTAATTTTGTTGAAATATTTTCTAAAAAGCATGAATTCCGGTGTCGTATTTTCTCGGTTAATAATTGGTTCTCACGGTGCCGGATTTTCCGCCGATGCCGCATTTTCCGGCTCCCGGCCATTCTCGGGTAAAACAAAAATTCTGGTGCTTCCTTTTGCCACGCATTTTTGTTTATTGTCTTCAAATTTGCTAAGCTTATGCCAAAAGCATGGCTGAATCGTTTTGCCATTGCATTCCTTTACAAATTGATCAATTTTCTCAATTTGATTGCAAAATGCTTTCCATGTTTCATCATGCTCTAAAGTGTGAATAAAAATGGTGCTCTTACTTAGGTCGTTTCGTAAAATTCTTGGACTATCGAAAGGGTAACAAGAATGTAAAATTTTTTGATACTTATGTACTTTACAGACCATAAAAAAATAATTATTTTTAAAATCATATAAAAAAATTTCTAAGGGATTTTCAGGGTCGAAGAATCCGTTTCTGACATCCATTTCGACCAAATTCGTATCCCGAACCCGTGTTAAAGTTATTTTCTCACTATAAAATGATTTTATGAAAACTTGAATTTTGAATTTTTGTTCGAATACTGGGTTCGGAACTCAATTTTGTCAAAATGGATGTCAGAAACGGATTCTCCGACCCTGAAAACCTGTTAGAAATTTTTTTTATATGATTTTAAAAAGAATTATTTTTTATGGTCTGTAAAGTACAAAAGTACCAAATTTTTTACATTTCAATAAAATTACGCAATATTTTGCCGAAAAAATGCTAAATGGCGGCGGATTTATGAAAACGATTCAGCATGATAAAAATTATGTTACTAGTGGCCCGTTCTGGTCTGATCACTGATCATTCCCCCGCCCCACTCGGTTTAAAAAGGCCTAATTCACTCGGTTCCAAATCCGGCACATTTTGTTTCACATTGGCATTTTTTTTTTACTTTTACAGCACTAAAATTTTTTTTTTTTTTCAAATTACTTGGTGCGTTGCGAAAATCTGCCGGTTTGCATACTCGATTATTGTTTTCGTCAACTGAACTTATGCATGGCTGTTTTGTATGCTTGTTACATGTTTCTGATCCGGCTAATTTTTGTTTTCACAATAGATGTGCCATTCAGCTAAAAATTTGTTAAAAATTGGGGACAGATTTATTGTTATTATTATTATCAAATTTAATTAAATTTCCCAAAAAATGGAAAATTTTTGGCTATAAAATTATAAACTCTGTTCGAACACGCCGTGGTCACTGACTTTTACCCTTAAAGGATCATCGTGGACCAACCCGGCAATTTTTACTAGGGGTTTACAAAATTTTTAGGCCCAAATTCTGCTTGCAGGCCTAAAAGGCGGCGTGCTCGGCGGTGCCGAGCGTAGCGGAGAAAATTTTTTGAAAATTCAAGAATTTCAACGTACCCCTGTTTGGTTTTTCGTTTGGTTTTTCTGCCGCAAATCGACTTTCTGTGCAACCGGCATCAATTGACTTGAATTTCAAAAATACCGTGAAAAGACCGCTTATGACGATGATGGCACGCCAACACTGACGCATTGCGAAGGGACCAAAATTTTTTTTTTTTTTTGAAGATGATTTTATAAGGCTTAGCCTAGCCTAGCCTAGTTATTAGCCTGCAAAATGTCAAAAGATTTCGGCAATTAAAAAAAAATCGTGCCATAATAACTCAAAAAAAAATGTTTTTCAGACATTTGGTCATAATTTTTTTCTAACAATAAGCTAATAAAGAATATGTAGGGCGACCGAATGATATCAATAAGTCAAAACAGCAAAAACACCAACCGATCACTAATAATTAGGGTTATAAATTATATGGACTAAAAAACGCAAAATATGGACATAAAATATGGACTAAAAAAGTCCGAAATATGGACTAAAAAGCTCAAAAATGGCCAAATATGGACTAAAATATGGACTAAAAACTGCCAAAATATATACTTTAAAGCCTAAAAAATTCCAAAAAATGTATTTATATTCAATATTTGCTAAAACAGACTTAAAAATATGCTAAAAACTGCACAAAAATGGATTTAACATTTAAAAAATTTCAATTTTTATTAAATTCTAGCTTCACAATTATAAATCAAATACTATCAAAATTTTTGTAATAATCTCATACTGTTTGCAGCAAAAATTTTTTGAAGTGGACAAAATAGATTAAAAAAATTCCGAAATTTCGAAAAAATTCTCTTTTTAGGGGTGTATTTTTTAAAATGTTAAAGAAATTCGATCTTTAGGGGTGTATTTTTTGATTTTTTTTCATTTTTCTTGTGAAAATTTGCCAAAAATGGCCGAAATATGGACTAAAAACCCAAAAATGGCGAAATATGGATTTATTCGCAAAAACCCCCCAAAATAAGGATTTATATGGACTAAAAACTTTCTCCAAGTCAAAAAATTTTAACATAGAAATGCTATTTTGAGCCCCTTTCTTCATAGCATATGCGCAGAAAAAATATGTTAATCCATATAATTTATAACCCTACTAATAATCAGTGCAAAAAATATGCACGAAAAATGACCAAAATATGCACATAAATATGCAAATAAAATTGCCAAATATGCACAAAAAACTTGAAAATTAGGGGTGCAAATTAAATTAAAAAAATTTTTTCTTTTTTTTCATTAGTGCACTTGCCAATGAGCTACTATATTTATTTTGTAAAATTCCCTTAGCAAATATTGACATTTTTCAATCAAAAATTTTGTCGTGAAAACAAAAAAATTGATTGGAAGAATTTTTGAGAAAATTTTCCAATTCTTAGTGGTGTGTTTTTTAAAAATTTTCGGTCGATTCTTAGGGGGTGTGTTTTCCGTTTTTATTGCATTTTTGTTAACAAAGTTTCCAAAAAATGGCGAAATATGCACAAATATGTACAAAAAGCCAAAATATGCATTAACGCAAACACAAAAAAGAAAGTGTTTTTCCCACTATTTATTGCATGGAGAAGGCAGGAAAAAAAATATGCATTTACATGTTTTTTGCGGTAAAAACCCAACTCGT